>CM046672.1:66436978-66829956 GCA_025594165.1 Tamias sibiricus | reverse complement strand
TATTATATTAATGTTAAATGCAACAGAGCAGATATTATATTATTTTAGGTGCTATAGCATGGATATTACAGAAATATTAAAGGCCACAGAGAAGTTACTATGTTTATTTTAGATGCTCTTATATGGCTATTAAATTAATATCAAAGATCACAAGGTAACTAAAGTCTTAATTTTAGATGCTATGCTATGGATATTTTGTTACTATTAAAGACCACAGGGTATTACATAAGTTTTAGATGTTATATTTTGGATATTATAATAATAATAAAAGTGACAGGACAGATATTATATTAGTTTTATGTACAGTACTATGATATTACATTAATATTGGTACCCACATGGCAGGTATTTATTAGTTTTATATGCAATAAGACAGACATTATTACTGTATGTATATATGTGACTACATGACCAAGATGATTCTGCAACATGTACACTTAAAAAAATGAGAAATTATATTCCATCTATGTATGATATATCACAGGGCATAAATGCATTCTACTGTCCAAAAAATAAAGTGATTATTTCAAAAAAGATAGATATCCCATTAGTATTAAAAGCCACATGGCAGCTATTATATTAACATTAGATGGTACAATATGGATATCATAACAGTATTAAAGGTCACAGGACATACAGTAGTTATATGTGCCATAGTATGGGTAGTACATTAATATTAAAATACACAGGGCAGAGTTTTTATTAGTTTTAGATGTTGTACTATGGCTGTCGCAATAACATTAAAGTCAACTGTGGCTACTCTATTTTATTTGGATGCTATGTTATAAATATCATGTTAGTATTAATTGCCCCATGGCAAGTATTATATTAGTTTCAGATGCTATAGTTTTGAGATCTCATTAGTATTAAAGGCCACAGGGCACCTATTTATACCTATTTATTTAAGATATCATGCTATGAGCCGGGCACGGTGGCACACGCCTGTAATCCCAGCACTTTGGGAGGCTGAGGCAGGAGGATTGCGAGTTCAAAGCCAGCCTCAGTAATGGCGAGGCACTTAGCAACTCAGGGAGACCCTGTCTCTAATAAAAACACAGAAAAGGACTGGAGATGTGGCCCAGTGGTCGAGTGCACCTGAGTTCAATCCCCAGTACCACAAAAAAAAAAAAAAAAAGATATCATGCTATGGATATTATAATAGTTTTAAAGGACACAGAGCAGCTATTGTACTAGTTTTGGATGCTATATGCAGACATCATATTAGCATGAAAAATAAAATTAAAGCAATTACATTGATTCTGGAGGCCACACTATGGCTATTATATAAATGTTAAAGCCCACAGGATAGGAATTATATTAGTTTCACAGGCCATAGTATGGATATTATGTTAATAATAACAGGGCAGTTATATTAATTTTTGTCACTATAATATCTATATCATATTAATATTAAAGGCCACAGGAAAGCCATAACATCAGTATTAAATGCTATACTAAAGATGTTATATCAGGGGGCTGGGGTTGTGGCTCAGCAGTAGAGTACTCGCCTAGCATGTGTGCAGCCCTGGTTCAATCCCCAGCACCACTTAAAAATAAATGCATTGTGTACAACTAAAGCAAATAAATAAATATTTTTTTAAAAAAAGATGTTATATCAGTATAAAAGCCATAGGACATTAACATCAGATTTTTGTTGTTGTTGTTGTTGTTTTGTTTTGTTTTGTTGCTATTGTATGGATATCATGTTAGTATTAAATAGAATAGGGCAGCTATTATATTTGTTTTAGATGCTATAATATGGGTATTATATTAAAATTAAAGGCCTCAAAGCACTATCATATTAGTTGTAGATTGTATCATATGGATATTATAGTAGTGTTTAAGGCACAAATTGTATTAATTATATTATAGAATCTATAATATGGGGAATATATTAATTATAATCACCAGAGTGCAGCTATTATATTAATTTTAGATACCATATTGTGGATGTCATATTAGTACTAAGAGCACAGAGCAACTATTATATTAGTTCTAGATGTTTAATATAGATATTATATAAGTTATAAAGGCCATTAGGCAGCTTTTTTTTTTTTTTTTTTTTTAGAGGCTATAGTATTGATATGAATATTAAAGGCCATAGGGAAGCTATTATATCAGTTTCAGATGCTCTAGTATGGACATCTTATTAATATTAAAGGTCATAAGGCACCTATTATATTAATTTTAGATGCATAAGTGTTACTAGTAAAGGCCACAGGGCTGCTATTGTATTAATTTTAGATGCTATAGTATGGCTATTATATTAGTAATGAAGTCCACAAGCAGCTATTATATCAGTTTCAGATGCAAGAATATGGATATTAGTGTTCAGGAACACGGGATAGCTATTATATCCATATTAGAACTTCACCATGATTATTATATTAGAATTAAAGACCACAGGGAAGTGATTAGTTTTAGATACTAAACTACAGATTATGAGTATAAAGGCGACAATTGAAGCTCTTACTAGTTTCAGAAGTTACACTACATTACATTAATGTTAAAGGCCACAGGATATGTATAAGTATTCCAGGCTACACTATTGATATTATTAATAATAAAGGAAATGGGGCAGTTATTGTATTAATTTTAGTTGCTACAATATCTATATGATATTAACATTTAAGGCCACAGGGCAGCAATATATCTGTATTAGATACTGTACTAAAGATGTTATATTAGCAGTAAAAGGTGAAGGGCACGGGGCTGGGGTTGTGACTCAGTGGTAGAGCACTCACCTAGCACATTCGTGTCCTGGGTTCGATCCTCAGAACCATGTAAAAATAAATGCATTGTGTACAACTAAAAGCAAATAAATAAATATTTTTTAAAAAAAGGTGAAGGGCACTACTATATTGATTTTCAATGCTATTGTATGGATATCATGTTAGTATTAAATGTCAGCTATTATATTACTTCTAGATGCTATAGTGTGGAAATTATATTAAAATTAAAGGTCAAAGAGTACATATGATGTTAATTTTTAAATCTATAATGCTGATGTTGTATTAATCATAAATGTCACAGAGCAGCTATCATATTAGTACAAGATGCTACAGCATGGGTATTTTATTAAAATTAAATGCGGGGCTGAGGTTATGGCTCAGTGGTAGAGTGCTCGCCTAGCATACATGAGGCTCTGGGTTCAATCCTCAGCACCACATAAAAGTAAAAAAATAAAGATATTGTGTCCACTTAAAACTAAAAAAAAAAAAAATTTTTTTTTTAAGAAATGGAATCATTCAGTGCATAACCTTTGAGCTTGTTTTTTTTAGTTCAAAGCCAACCTCAGCAATGGCGAGGTACTTAGCAACTCAGTGAGACCCTGTCTCTAAATGAAATACAAAAAAGGGCTGGGGATATGGCCCAGTGGTCGAGTGCTCCTGAGTTCAATGCCTGGTACCAAATAATAATAATAATAAAATGTCACATGGCACCTATTAGTTTTAGATCTACAACAATTACATTATGTTAATTATAAATGTCACAGGACAATTATTATATTAGCTTTGGATACTCTAGTATGGATATCATATTCATATCAAAAGTCAAAGTACAGCTGAAGCCAAAATTAAACAGGCAGTCAGTACAGATAGGTAAATTGAGTCAGGTCAGATCAAGGAGGTCAATTAGAGTTAGTCCAGGAAGTTGGAGAGGGATTGAAATGCTAATGCCTTCAGAGTCCTTGCTCCGCACTTACCAAAAAATCTGCCCCTGCTCCAACCTGTTGCTAAGGTAACCTGTGCCAGGAATTTTCCCTCCCTACAGGGAGTTGTAAAAGTTGCTAATTAATTCACCCTGGGCCCCCTTCCTGCCCAGATCACTCCACTTTGGCCCCTCCAGCCCATCTGCTTCACATCTTTTGGCCATCCCACTGAGCATCTCCTGGGCCTACTCATGTACACAGGAAAGAGAGAGATAAGGGGAAGACAAAAGAAGAACAAAGGTAGCCTAAGACATATAAAAAGGCAGGACACCCTCACTTCTTGGGATACCAGGATACCAGCTATGGCCCCCTTCTCCCTCCTGGGAGAAGTCTATGTTACCCCTTCTCAAATAAACCATGTTTTATATGCTTGCCTTGGTGTTCTTCTCTAATATTGCACTTCTGCCTGTGAAGAAGCAGAACTCATCACTGGTAACTGGCAGTATCACAGCCATTTTATCAGTTTTAGATGTTCCAGTATTGATATCATATTAGTAGTAAAGGCCCCGGGTAAAAAAATTATACCACTTTTAGTTGCTGGAGTATGGATATCACATTAGTATTAAAGTCAGCAAGGCAGTTAATATATTACTTTTAGATAAGATTGTAGGAAGATCAAATCAGTTATTGGCCATAAAGCAGATATCATATTAGTTTAAAGGGCTATAATATGGATATCATGTTCATATTCAATGCCACAGAGCACCTATTTATCTGTTTTAGATGCTATAATATTCACAAAAAATAAATATTAAAATTGACCAGAAAATTATTATATTGGTTTTATAGGCCATAGAAAGTGAAGCTAGAATAAGACAGGCACTCAGTATAGATAGGTAAATCAAGTCAGGTGGGATCAAGGAAGCCAATTTTAACTGAGTCCTGGGAAGTTGGAGACTATCCCCTGAGGGATTGAAATGTTAATTCCTTCAGAGCCCTTCCTCCACCCTTATCAAGAACCTGCCCCAGCTCCAACTGGTTGCTAAGGTAACCTGTCCCAGGAATTGCCCCTTTCTACAGGGAGCTATAAAGTTGTCAATTAGTGTCCAGGGCTCTACCATCCTGCCATTCCCCTTTCAGCCCACATTTTCTCCACCTTTTGGGCAGCTCACCCAGCATTCCTGGGCCTAGTCACCTACATGGGAAGGAGAAAGATAAAGAGGGAAAGCAGGAGAACAAAGGAAGCTGAAGATGTACAAAAAGGGCAAAACATGTCACTTCTGTGGGTACCAGGGTACCAGCAATGGCCCCCTTCTTCCACCCAGGAGAAGTCTATGTTAGCCCCTTTTAAATAAACCCTGCCTTATATGCTTGCCTCAGCATGCTTCAAAATGTTCAAACTTCAACATTTGGGGGAGCAGAACTCATCACCAGCAATTGGTGGTATCATATTTGGAGGACCCACTGAGCTCTATGATGAGGTAAGCTCCTCTCCATGCACCCCACATCTGTTTGAAGTGTTTTGTGGCATTTTCTATAAAGCCCTCTCCTTTTTCATGAAAGATATCATGGTGTTGAAAGAGTTAACTTTGACTTCTACTTGCTGTTTAGTTCTTTATTCACATATATGGCCACCAGGTATTGCTATTTCAATTATTTAGATCCAGACTAACTCTGTACATTTATCTTTTCTTAAAAAGAGTAACACAAACCTTTTTCTATAAGCACTTAATTTCTAGTTAATGTTTTAAGTCTTTTTGTGATTAAAAATAAATTTCTCTTACTTTTAAAGTAGATATAAATCCCTTAGAGCAAAAAGTCTTCCATGAGCTAACATTCAGCCTTGCCCTGCTTCTAGGTTTTACAAACAACTGCTATAAAAAGAAAAACAATAGTGCTTTGGAATCCCAGATATAGAGAGTTGACTTTTATCAAACAAGTTCAAACAGTATACAGAAAGAATGACCAAGTTAGAGATATGAGGTAAAAATTATAACATATGCAGATAGTTACGTACAGTTCTTGTAACTCTCCATCTGTACAAAACATGTATGTCTGATATGTAATCAGTAAATGATTCAACCTCTTTCCTAAGTTTTATGATGTAAAAAAATGTGTAATGCCAAGAAATGTTGCTTATATACTTGTACAAACTGAAAATAAACCAGCGGAAGATTCCACAGCCTGACCCGTGTGTCGGTGTGTTATTTTCCCCATCACTGCTTCTCTGCCTCCGTACTTCGCTGAGCACTCGCGTTGTACCCCCTGACTGGGGCTGGCCCCCAGCAAGGTACATTCTTCTGTCTCTTTCATTTTCATGGATGATGGCTACCCGTCAGCTGCTTAAATGCAGTCAGTGCAGCTGCCACTCTTCAAGATTCAGGTGAAACTTTTCCTGGCCTAGGCAGCTGTCAATCACTTGTTCTATGTAGAGCAGGCATGTTGGGCCCTGCCAAAGCCATTTCCTACTTTTCTGTCTAGGCCCAGAGAGCAACTGGCATGAGTACACAGTGTCCCTAGTCCTGATCTGCCTTGGATGCCTGGAGGTGTATGAAGGAGCATGGAACAACTGTGGAATTTCCAGCCTGGGCTGCACTCAGACAAAAATCCTAAGGTTCCTTCTCTGGAACCCCCTCCTGACTGCCCTAACAGGTACCTGGGGTGATTGGTAGATGAATGGCACTGAAGGAAAGTCCCAATTACATTGGCCTCCGTGTGAGCCACACAACACTCCCCACCCCTGCATCCATTCCCTCCTGGATGCTCCCCTTTCTTCCCTCATCAGAAACATTTGTGTGTGTGTGTGTGTGTGTGTGTGTGTGTACCGGGGATTGAACTCAGGGGCACTCGACCACTGGGTTACATCCCCAGACCTTTTTTGTATTTTATTTAGAGACAGGGTCTCACTGAATTGATAAGTGCCTCGCTGGTTTTGAACTCGCGATCCTCCTGCATCAGCCTCCCAAAGTGCTGGGATTAGAGGCATGCGCCACCGTGCCTGGCTCATCAGAAACATTAGCAATTCCGATTATAGGACTGAGAGAAAGATATGGCATGAATACTAAGAAAACAGCTAGGTTCCCTTTGTTCACATAGTTAGCCTTCACAAGCCAGTTTAAATCTCCCATTACTGTTCCTGCACTCAGATGTTCTTTCTCTCTCTCTATATATATATATATATTTTTTTTTTAATTCTACAAGAGAGAGGCACTCTATTTTAACCAACTCCTCCCTTAAATTCCTCCAGAAAAGGGTGTTATGTGCCTAACAACCAATAGATGTCATCATTACCTTTTGGAGATTCATTTAGTCTACAGGACAACAATTAGGCATAATAGGTTAAGACATATACAATTCTTTTCTTTTTTTTATGGATTTTTAATAATCAGGAGTTATAGGGGCAGGGAAGAAAGCAGTAATGCCCTTAAGTCTGAATCCTCCCAGGGTCTCTGGCATAGGGCAATCTGGGACACTAGTACTTTGCCAAAGGAGGCCAGAAATATCTTTTTTTTTTTTTTGGTACCGGGGATTGAACTCAGCGGCACTAGACAACTAGGCCACATCCCCAGCCCTTTTTTTTTTTTTTTTTGTATTTTATTAGAGACAGGGTCTCACTGAGTTGCTAAGTGCCTCGCCATTGCTGAGGCTGGCTTTGAACTCACGATCCTCCTGCCTCAGCCTCCCAAAGTGCTGGGATTACAGGCGTGCGCCACAGCGCCCGGCCAGAAATATATTTGGCAAAGCCAGGAGATAAGAGATGGGCCTGGGGTTGTGGCTCAGCGGCAGAGCACTCGCCTCACATGTGCACGGCCCGGGTTCGATCCTTAGCACCACGTAAACATAAAGGCATTGCATTGTGTACAACTAAAGTAAATAAATAAATATTTGCAGGGCGCGGTGGCGCACGCCTGTAATCCCAGCACTTTGGGAGGCTGAGGCAGGAGGATTGCGAGTTCAAAGCCAGCCTCAGCAATGGCGAGGCACTTAGCAACTCAGTGAGACCCTGTCTCTAAATAAAATACAAAAAAGGGCTGGGGATGTGACCCAGTGGTCAAGTGCCCCTGAGTTCAATCCCCGGTACCACAAAAAAAAAAAAAAAAAAAAAAAAAGATGGGTTTTCTGGACCATAATGAAGCCAAATTTAGGGAGATGTTACTAATATAATTTTCCATCACTCAGGTGGGAGTTTCTCGCTCAAATCAGTTTGTAGATTGACCACTAGTGTACATACTTGGAAATTACAAATGATCAGGAAAAGTGCCTCATTTTCATGGGTTGTCAGGCATAACCTTAGTCACTTCCATGAGAAAGAAAGCCTTAAGGAATCACCTACTAAGAAAAATAAATCAAAGGGACCGCCCCCTCCAACTTAAATAGGAACACAATTTGGGAGATTTGGGGAGGATCTAAATAAATATATTGGGATGTTTCAAAACTTATGCCAGGTGTTAGACCTCACCTGGAAAGATATTATGTTATTATTTAGCCAAACTTTAGCCTCCAATAAGAAGGAGGCCACTCTAAAGCAAGCAGCTAAAAATCTGGGGATGGACCTACATCTCGCCCATGCCCCAGCATCATGAACTTAAAAAAAACCTAATTATTCATCTAGAGCTCAGGCAGTTCCCTGAAACGATCCTGACTGGGTCCCAAATGGTGAACAGGATGCTTGGAAGATTAAGCATTTCCAAATGTTGTTCCTTGAAGCCCTCAGCAGGATCAAGCAAAAGCCCATTAACCATTCCAAGGTCTCTGAAATTACTCAGGGCCCCAGGAAAGCCCTGCTATTTTCATGGAGAAACTCAGGGAGGCAATACAAACACACCACCCTAAATCCTGAATCCATAAAGTGCCACCTACTTTTACCAAAAGGTTTATTCCCCCTCTGAGTTATAAACAGGTTTTGGAAGACTTTAAGACATTAAAACAGGGACTTTTTTTTTTCAAATATTTATTATTTTAGTGTACACAATGCCTTTATTTTTACATGGTGCTGAGAATCAAATCCAGGCCACGTGCATACTAGGCGACCGCTCTACCGCTGAGCCACAACCCCAGCTCTAAAACAGGGACTTATTTTGAAACCCTGTCCTCAGTTTACCTATAAAGCAAGATTTAATCTGTTTGTCAATGAGAGAGGAGAATTAACACTAGAAATAGTCACACAAAATAATGGGCCTGCTCAACAGCCAGTAGCTTATCTCATTAAGGAGCTTAACACCATAGCTTTATTCTTGAAAGCAATAAAAACTAAGGCATCATAATTTTCATTCAAACCTGTCTGATTACCAGGTTTTAAAAAAAAATGGTTAGAACAATTTAGGCATGAGGTTTCTGCTCAGAAGAGCAGCCCACCCCACTCCAGACCTCAGCCAGGACTTACATTGAAATGCAAATCAAGGAAGCCTGCAAGCTCAGTAGGAGACTATAATCTGAGGCCCAAGGGAAAAATTAAAAAGTTTAAAAAATAAAAGTGTCCTTTACTTTAACTGAGACTAAACCAAAAATTGATTGTGTGGTACTTTACTAATAACCAGCCAGGCATTTTTCTAAGTGTCTTGCTTTTTCTTATATTCTGGTTTTTTTGTTTTGTTTTGTTTGTTGTTTTTTTTTTTTTTTTTTTTTTTTTTTTTTTTTTTTTTTTTTGAGCTCATGATTTTGGTCCTTTGCACCTAGTTTAATGTTTTTCTGATCAGTCCTACTGTTTTTTATTCAACTATGAACTTGGTTGTTTTTTTTGTTTTGTTTTGTTTGTTTTGTTTTGTTTTTTTAGCTGAAGAATTTACTTTTATTCTTGCAGTCTTATACTAGGAAGTCAACATTTAATAATCTATTGTTCACAATTTATTTATAGAAAATTTTTTAATCCTTAAATTGTACATTAATATCCTATGACTCCAAGTTTTATCACTCTCCTTCAGGTCTGAAGAAAATGATTAATTTATTAAGTTCTACAGACAGCACAATCCACTGACATAACATTTAGTCTGATGGTCCTACACTCATGAAAATTAAGAATAGCCAGTATCAAACTGGCCTGAAATCTGATTGTATTCCTGGCTCAGAATACTGCAGTAAATCTGTAAATCCACATGAAGACACAAAATTAAACTAGGGCACGTATCTTATAAAAAAATTTTTTACAGCAGATTAAAAATCAACATTAAAAATTTACCAAGCCGGGCGCGGTGGTGCACGCCTGTAATCCCAGCACTTTGGGAGGCTGAGGCAGGAGGATCGCGAGTCCAAAGCCAGCCTCAGCAATGGCGAGGCACTTAGTAACTCAGTGAGACCCTGTCTCTAATAAAATACAAAAAAGGGTTGGGGATGTGGCCCAGTGGTCAAGTGCCCCTGAGTTCAATTCCCGGTACCCAAAAAAAAAAAAAAAAAAATTTACCAAACTTTCAACCTAATTATGGTATTTTATCCAATTAAACTTTCAAAATGAGCCGGGCGCGGTGGCGCACGCCTGTAATCCCAGCACTTTGGGAGGCTGAGACAGGAGGATCGCGAGTTCAAAGCCAGCCTCAGCAATGGCGAGGCACTTAGCAACTCAGTTGAGACCCTGTCTCTAATAAAATACAAAAAAAGGGCTGGGGATGTGGCCCAGTGGTCGAGTGCCCCTGAGTTCAATCCCCAGTACCAAAAAAAAAAAAAAAAAAAAAAAAAAAAAAAAAAAAAAAAACTTTCAAAATGTCTCATTAATTGAATTAATTGAAAATAACTTTATGTACAATTTGTTTTTTAAAAAAGTTTGCACAGAATTTCAAAATGATTATGAAATTAATATAACTTTTAAAATGTCAACATATCCTATACATATTGCACTTTTCTGCTAGGCCAGGCTAGTATCTTCCATGGCAAGACACCAAAACTACTGAATAAAATACATTTTAAAATCAATAGGTACTTGATTAATTTCCCTGAAATTATCAACATCATTATCAAAATCTTCCAAGATTTTATAAGATTTTATTCCTTAAATACAGTTTTTTTTAAAATATTTATTTATTTGCTTTAGTTGTACACAATGGGTTTATTTGTACGTGGTGCTGAGGATCGAACCCGGGCCGCGCACGTGCTAGGCAAGCGCTCTACCGCTGAGCCACAATCCCAGCCCCATCCTTACATACAGTTTTAAAGTTTAACTTCCAGAGGGAGGAAAAATAAAAACCCTCATATATTAACTTTATGTCCTTTTTTTGGTCCCTCAATGACCAGAGAAAATTTTAAACAAATTATGTATCCTGTTTCCTGGCTTAATAAAAAGCTACAATTTTTTTCATCCAAATTAAGAAATACACTAATCAAAAGCTATTAATATGAAATGTCTATGTATGTCTGTCTGTAGGTCCCCATTGAACCTTTCTAAACTTTTATAATTAAGAGATTTTTATCAATTATGTACTAGAATCAAATTAGGTAAAGAAAAACTTATTTTGCAAAAATAAAATCAATTCCCAATATGCTTCCAGAAACAAGCTATTCGTTTTCATTTGTATTCCACTGAAGACATTACTGAAATCTGTCCAATGGTTTATTTCCAAGTGGTCCACTATGGAATTCTTTGGAATGTTTTAAGATTGGCTGTAGCTAGAGTTCTGACTTCCATTTGGACCCTGCTCTCCTTCTCTGTTTGGAGCTGGTTTGGGTTTCAGCATCTTACTAAGAATAGTTGCCATCTCTTTTCTCTCATCAAAATTCTTTCACTACTCAATAGTTTTAAAATAACACTGATTATTTCCAAAATCTTTTCCATATCCACAGAAAGCTCAGCAAACCACTGTCTGGCATCTTTATGCTGCACAATGCAGGCAACATGTAGGCAAGCTAAAGCTATCATGAAAGGAGGATACAGTAGGCAAAGATCAGTTCTGTAGGTATCATTCACTATCCTCCATGCAAGGGGAAGCAACATGTCTTCTTGGCCCATGTCCTTCACATACTGGAGCAAAGGTCTATAAGGATGATACACTATCAAGCAACAACCCATTAGTTCTAAAAGATAGAATTCACATTCTAGTATATGATTCATCCTATAAGGAAATTCCTTTGGAAAGGCATACGAAAAGCTAGTTTTTGATACAGAAGTAGTAGCAGCAATCAATCTTGTATTTGAGACTACTCCAAATTCCTCTACTTTGGATGCCAAAAAGACACATGTAGGAGCCATCAATACAGGATCTATACTTTTCAGGGAATACCTGGCATAAAATCTCTTGAAATAGATTGTAGCAGTGGCAATAACTTGCTGTCTTAATTTAAGATGTTTACTTAATGCCTGAATAACATTTGTGAAAAATATTTGTAGTTTCAAATATTCTTCTTCAGAGAAAAATTTTAAGTCCTTTTGGCGCTCCTTCAACAGATCCTGTTTATCCAAAATCCATTGCAAATAGTGGAAACTCTGCCAAAAGTTCCCTGCCATGGAACACAGTTTGCCCCGATTAAAAAAGCACCAGCCAATGGAGCAGCTCATGGAGCGACCATAGACCCAGCCGGTCAGATAACCGTGCTCCTGGATCAGATCAGCTTAGCTCTGCTCCACCGCAACACAACTATGAAGTTTTTAAACATCTGTAACATTACAATGGAGATTTGCTTACAAATAGCTACAAGGCCTTTGCTATTGTGTTATGTGTACACACTTGTGTTATGTGTTGTATGTCTGTGCACATGTCCATATATCATGTACATGATATCAAAACTGGAAGATATATAAGAAGCGCTCATGAATTTAAATATTAGATCCAAATACCTTTAATTCGCATGATTTAAAACAGTTCAATTTAAATTGAGTAAACAGATGAAAGTACAGATGTCTTTAAAATTAAACTTAATTCACAAGTCTCTCTAGGAAGTCAAAAAAGAAACAAATAAAATGTTGATGTCTATAAACTGTGTAATGGCCATTGTTTCTAGAAATTTTTTTTAACAAGGAAGAAATGACTAATACTGTTCAATACACTTGTCTGATATTTGGTGAAATTAAAAAAGTAAAGTAGACATGGGAATACTCATATTTATTAGTAATTTTGTTTGATAGACATCTGATTAATTTACAAGGTTACAATGCTAACTGTTAAATATACCATAAAGTACTCTTAACTCCTTGAATTCCATTGGGTAACATTGGTATTGATGTTTTTGTAAATTGGTAAATGAATTAAAAAAGAGTTTAATGTTGCTTTGTCATCACTGAAAAAAAGGTTATTAAGAACTTAAAGTTAGCCAGGCGCGGTGGTGCATGCCTGTAATCCCAGCACTTGGGAGGCTGAGGCAGGAGGATCACGAGTTCAAAGCCAGCCTCAGCAATGGTGAGGCACTTAGCAACTCAGTGAGACCCTGTCTCTAATAAAAATACAAAAAAGGGTTGGGGATATGGCCCAGTGGTCGAGTGCCCCTGAGTTCAATCCCCGGTACCAAAAAAAAAAAAGAACTTAAAGTTCCAACCAGTATAATTCTACATACTTGAACATTGTGTTTTCATGAAATGGTAACAGATGTGATTCTATATACAAAGGTTTATAGAAGATTTCTATATATACAAAGGCTCAAAAGTTTCAACCAGCCAGGCATGGTGGCACATGCCTGTAATCCCAGCACTTGGGAGGCTGAGGCAAGAGAATCACGAGTTCAAAGCCAGCCTCAGCAATGGTGAGGCACTTAGCAACTCAGTGAGACCCTCTCTCTAATAAAATACAAAATTGGGCTGGGGATGTGGCCCAGTGGTCAAGTGCCCCTGAGTTCAAGCCCCAGTATCAAAAAAAAAAAAAAAAAGGTTTAACCATTCCAATTAAGAGTACTGTAAATAACAATTTTTTATTAAAATGAAATAATTTGCCTAAATTCAAAATATTACAAGGATTGTTTTGGAATGTGAACATAAAAGGGGGTTAACAGGTGTGAAAAAGAAATTAGAAGGTTCTAGATATGGAAATCATATTAAAGAAAAGGAAAAGAAAATGTTTCTGGATAAGAAAGTATATGATGAAGTAATTAAGAGGGTTTAAATAAATAATAAAGATCTACATAAGTTGGTTATGTATGTAAAAAATTTTTCCCTAAGATCAAATGTTAATGTACTCATATAAATCAAAGTTTAGTCTATATGTTAAAATGACAAAGATTTCAAAGACATTAATTTACCCGTAACAGGGCTGGGGTTGTGGCTCAGCAGTAGAGCATTCGCCTAGCATGTGCATGGCCCGGGTTCGATTCTCAGCACCATGTAAACATAAATGCATTGCATTGTGTACAACTAAAGCAAATAAATAAATATTTTTTTAAAAAATTTACCCATAACATTGTGTTTATTCAGATTTTTAAAAAATATTTATTTATTTACTTTAGTTGTACACAATGCAATGCATTTATGTTTACGTGGTGCTGAGGATCAAACCTGGGCCGCGCACGTGCAAGGCGAGTGCTCTGCCACTGAGCCACAACCCCAGCCCCTTATTAAAATTTTTTAAAATTTTTTTGCACAAGTAATCATGAAGGAATTAAGGGTCATACAACTGTGGTTAAACAACAACTGCTAATTTGAGAATATTGTAATATGTTATTTCTTTAAGGGCTAAGCTTGATTAATATAAAAACATCAATGTAATTGTGGTGCTATTACTCTTCTTTGTTTATTAAATGTGTTCATATCTTTCAGGTATACAAGCCTTAAGGTAGAATCTTTAAAAGAGCATTATATCAAGCTGGTGTTCTCCAAACTAGAATTGCATGGTAATTTTAGGCTTATAAAGGTTACATATTAGAGATTTATTTCTATCACTTAGTGTTCTACAACTAGACCTGTTATCAATAAGATATATAAAGTTTTATGTTACTTTTTACACTGAGGTAAAATTTAAATGTATTTCTTAAGTTAATGAGAGCCTAATCTATGTAAAAGTTTATAAAATACAAAAACATTTTGCTACTTTTCCACAAAAGATTGAAAGCGCTCAGCCTTTCTTTAATTCTTGTTTTAAATGTAATCATATTGTGTTAGTTAATGTTTGTGTGAACTCAAGCAACAATATATGTAAACTTTGTAAAATGATATTTAAGAAGTAAAGATCAGCTTCAGAACTAGAACACTTAAGATTTGTAAACATTTGTGAAGAGCCACCCCCCTTACCTGAGATAAGGCTCTGCCTTCCACCTTACTACATGCCAGAATGACTCCAAGTAGGCTTAATGTTATGTTCAAAAGGTTGGTTTTTGTTGTTAAGATCACTAGGATATCACTAGGGGTACAATATATAACCCAGTCAAAATTCAAGATAGTTATTATACAAACTAAATGCTTTTACTCTTGTTAATTTTATTTTGTATTTTCCTTATAAACTGTCTAAAGTTTGCCTGTTAATGTTTCGCAGAGGCATTGCTTTAAGAAAACACAACCTGGAGCTGGGGTTGTGGCTCAGTGGTAGAGCACTCACCTAGCACGTGCGTGGCCCGGGTTTGATCCTCAGTACCATGAAAAAATATAGGCATTGTGTACAACTAAAACAAATAAATAAATATTTAAAAAAAGAAAAGAAAAGAAAAAGAAAAAACAATCTGGATTGATGTAAGACAAGAAGCCATCACCTACAGAACAGATAGGATAATACAGACCCCAATTATTAAAAAGGGTAAATGACTAAGGTTATAGACATTAAAGTAAAGCCCAGTACTCTTAGTTTAAGACAGGTGAGGCTAATTTGCTAGATGTTTATGATCAAGACTTAAAAACTAAAGTTAAATTAAAATGGCCAAGAAAACTACTATTTGGTTCTTGCCCTCAGACTCAGTCTGAATCCAGCAAGCCATGACCTGTCATCCCAAGATGACACTGACCTATCCTTCCAGAGGAACAGGGAGATAAAGGAAGTAGGGCAAACCTGAATGGGATTCAGGACTAACCAAGTGTTAGTGCTTTTCCAAACCCTAATTAGCATAATTTTGGATCAACAGCATTGGTACTTTTTTTCAAATGCTGATCAGCATAAGTTTGGACCAATAGTGTTGACTCAAATGCTGTATAAACCTAGACTGGCACTCTCAGATGGCAACCCTTGTTGGGCCTCTTCTAGCTCTGCTCACACTGCAGGAGTCCTGTTTCGATACCTGCATGAATAAATCCTGCTCTCACACTTACGCATCCTGGTCTATGGATTTCATTCTTCACATTCACAAGACTAGAACCCAGAAAGAAGAAAAAAAACTGACAGTAAGCTGCTGGGCTCTGCTGTGGCACTAGAGGGCATGAGAGTTGAGAGTTGAGAGTTGCAGCCATTGAGAGTTGCAGCACTTCTCAGCTGCAGAGGCTGCAGCTTGTGCAGACCCCTCTGCCAGTAGAAGGAAGAAACTCCAGTTTCAACGGGGCAGTAATTATATGAGTTTTAGCTGCCATGATGTCGATACTATCTTAAATGCTGCAGTGCGGCTATTATTTCAGTTTTAGATTATATACTACAGATATTGTATTAAAATTAAAGTCCTCATGGCAGCTATGGTATCAGTTTTGGATGCTGTCATGTGGATTTTACATTAGTTTTAAAGGTCACAGCCCAAATACTATGTCACTTTTATATGCTATAGAATTGATATCATATCAGTATTAAAGGTATCATAGTAAAACCATTATATAAGTTTTAGATGCTATGGTATTGATTTCATATTAGTATTAAAGTTCACAACTAACATATTACTTTTAGGTGCTGATATATGAATATCATTCCAGTATCAATTACTACAGAGCAGCTATTTGTTTCAGATGCTATAGTGTTAATATTATTTTAGTGTTAATGACCACAAGCACTTATTAATTTTAGATGTTATACTATGGATATTATATTAGTATTAAAGATCAGAGGGGAGCTTTATTTTTAGATGCTACTGTATGGATGTTATTTCACAATAATATGACAAGGCAGCTAATATGTCAATTTGTTTTTTGTTGTTGTTGTTGTTGTTTTAGTTTGGTTTTTTTGTTTTTGTTTTTTGAGGTTTTTTGTTGTTTGTTTTTTTGTTTGTTTGTTTGTTTTGTTTTGTTTTTTGCAGTGCTGGGGACTGAACCCAGGGCCTGTGCATGCGGGGCAAACACCCTACCCATTGAGCTCTATCATCAGCCCCAAATATGTCAATTTTTGATACAATAATATAGATATTATGCTGTTATTAAAGGTCACAGGGCAGCTATTAGTTTAGAGGCCACAGTATAGATATCATGTTAATATTTATAACTAATGAATTAGTTTTATATGACATATTATGGAAGTCATATTAGGGTAAAAAGGCCTCAGGAAAGCTATTTTATTACTTTTCCATGTTATAGTATGGATATCATATTTGTATGGAAAGCCACAGGACAATTATTAATTTTAGATACTGTAGTATGGATAACATGTTAGTATTAAAGACCATATGGTAGATATTATACTCGTTTTAGATAATATAGTATGGATATTGTATTAATGTTAAAAGTCACAGGGGAGGCCGGGCGCAGTGGCGCACGCCTGTAATCCCAGCACTTTGGGAGGCTGAGGCAGGAGGATCGCGAGTTCAAAGCCAGCCTCAGCAATGGTGAGGCACTTAGCAACTCAGTGAGACCCTGTCTCTAATAAAAACACTAAAAAGGGCTGGGCATCCCACTCCTGGGTCTATTCCCAAAAGACTTAAAAACAGCATATTACAGTGACACAGCCACTTCAATGTTTATAGCAGCACAATTCACAATAGCTAGGTTATGGAACCAACCTAGATGCCCCTCAGTAGATGAGTGGATAAAGAAAATATGGTATATATACAAAATGGAATTTTACTCAGCAATAAGAGAGAATAAAATAATGGCATTTGCAGGTAAATGGATGAAGTTGGAGAATATAATGCTAAGTGAAATTAGTCAATCTCAAAAATCCAAGTACCGAATGTTTTCTCTGATATAAGGAGGCTGGTTCACAGAGTTGTTGGAAGGGGGTACATAGGATCAGAGGAACACTAGAATGGTCAACGGAAAGGGAGGGGAGGGAGGGAGTAAGGGGGGGGTTGGAAAAAAATTGGTGGTTGAATGAGATGGATATCATTATCCTAAATGCATGATTGAAGATCTGAATG
The DNA here is from genome assembly GCA_025594165.1 of Tamias sibiricus. Taxonomy (NCBI): domain Eukaryota; kingdom Metazoa; phylum Chordata; class Mammalia; order Rodentia; family Sciuridae; genus Tamias; species Tamias sibiricus. The sequence continues at coordinate 66,812,207 of CM046672.1, read as the reverse complement.
GTACTTATATACTTTGTATACAAGCAGTTGTATGTAAAAAGATACTATACTTGTGCATGATGAATAAGTAAATAAATAATAAAAAAATTAAAAAAAAAAAAAAAAAAAAAAAAAAAAAAAAAAAAAAAAAAAAAAAAAAAAAAAGGGCTGGGGATGTGGCCCAGTGGTCAAGTGCCCCTGAGTTCAATCCCCGGTACCACAAAAAAAAAAAAAAAAAAGTCACAGGGGAGCTATGTTAATGGTTTTATTGGTCACAGTGTGGTTATATTATTAATGTTAAATTATACACCTCAGCAAGTATATCAGATTTAGATGCTGTAATATGATGATCATATTAGAAAGGCCACTAGACAGCTATAATATCAGTTTTACAAGATACAGTATGGATTCATTAGTATTACAATGTTGCCGCCTGCAGCGGCTGCCGCCTGCAGCAACAATACCGCGGGAAAGAATTTGGAGGCAGACTGGAAACGAGTAGGTTCTTTATTCTGCTATCTCTTCTGACTTCTCTCTTCAACTCCAACAACAACCCCTCATCAACTCCAACCCTTCCTGCTTAAATACTCTTCACCTTAACAAGTATACACGTGTCACAATCTCAACTTACAGGTGCGTCACACAGTGTTCACGGGCACAGAAAGATTCTTAGTAGATTACAATAAGGTCAGGAGAAAACAATTAAACATCTCCTCTTTTGCTCTCACCAGCCACTATCTTAGCTACCTCCTCATTAAGGCTCTTACATTTCCCCCCTTTTGTTTCAAAAGAGGGATAAATAGATGGGTGAGCTCTCACCACATCAGTATCGACTGTGCCTGGCTTAGGCATTACATGTGCAACCGGCATTCTTACCCATCAATGGGATAATCAAGGCTGTGCCCTTGACTCCTGTCTTAGGTTGATATGTCGGCCACATGAGACTTTCCCGTCATTGACTACCAGCCGTCCAATCATGAGCAGATGCTCCGGTTCTAAGGCGGCAAGCTTTTTGCTGAAGAGCCAAGTTCCATTAAATAGCATACTAAGGGGGCTGGGATTGTGGCTCAATGGAAAAGCGCTCGCCTAGCACGTGTGCGGCCCGGGTTCAATCCTCAGCACCACATAAACATAAATGCAATGCATTGTGTACAACTAAAGCAAATAAAATAAATTTTTTTTAAATATTTATTTATTTGCTTTAGTTGTACACAATGCGTTTATTTTTACGTGGTGCTGAGAATCGAACCCGGGCTGCGCACGTGCTAGGCGAGCGCTCTACCGCTGAGCCACAACCCCAGCCCCGAAAGCAAATAAAATAAATTTTTAAAAAATTTTTTAAGGGCTGGGGTTGTGGCTCAGTGGCAGAGCGCTCGCCTTGCACGTGCGCGGCCCGGGTTCGATCCTCAGCACCACGTAAACATAAATGCATTATTGCATTGTGTACAACTAAAATAAATAAATAAATCTTTTAAAAAAAAATTTTTTTAAAAACAGCATACTAAGGGGCTGGGATTGTGGCTCAGCGGTAGAGCACTCGTCTAGCACGTGCGCGACCCGGGTTCGATCCTCAGCACCACATACAAATAAACGCATTGTGTACAACTAAAAGCAAATAAATAAATATTTTTAAAAAATAGCATACTAAGTTCTTTTAGACAAATCAGCTGACCAAAGTTCCATTAAGTAACGCACTGAGTTCTCTAGACAAATCAGCTGCCCTACCAGGGCTAAGAAAAGGGGTACCTGCAAGGTATATGTCCCGTACAATGTCCCAAACATCCTATAGTTCATTTGCTAACACGTTGATCTAGGAGGCCTTGTGCATGTAGAGCAGAGGCCACACTGCTGGTGAGGTTGTTTGATGCTTGAGCAGCAGGGATGCTTGTAGCGATTGCAATCCCTGCAGCTATAGCAGCTGCAGCCGTCTCTTTTATGTCTAGACAATGTCACCAGCAAATCTTCAGGGCCCACTAAGACTGGCATAGGGATGTACCTAGAAACTCAAGCAACAATCATTAGAGGAAAGGCAGTGCCATTCCAGCTCTGAGTCAGGAAGCGAGTTGTAGGAGTAAACTAAAAAATAGAATTATTAGATCTTCAGGTATCTGAAGTTGATCTCTGCTCACACACATTGCTGCTTGAGCTCCCACTAACATTAGCTGGCAAAATATCACATTCAGAATGGAATAAAGAAAGACTGAGGGTATTTAGCTGACAAAATATTACATTTAAAATAGATTAAAGAAGCCAGGTGCGCTGGCACACGCCTGTAATCCCAGCACTTTGGGAGGCTGAGGCAGGAGGATCACGAGTTCAAAGCCATCCTCAGAAATGGCGAGGCACTTAGAAACTCAGTGAGACCTTGTCTCTAAATAAAATACAAAAAAGGTCTGGGGATGTGACCCAGTGGTCGAGTGCCCCTGAGTTCAATCCCCGGTACCACCAAAAAAAAAAAAAAAAAAATTAAAGAAAAGATAAGAGTATTTTAGAAAGATAATTTGTTAGCAGGAACTTTTGAGCCTCTGCATACACAGCAACCTTCTATTAATACACCTGTTGAAACTATTTAAATTAATCAGCTGTTTAACAAATAAAGTTAATTACAAATAAATAATCCCAACTCAAATACCAAAATATCAGTCTATACAGTATTAGTCATATTCCTTGCTGAAGAGAAGTCTTAGAGATACTTATAAATTAAATTTGAAGGTACCTTCATTTTTTTAATTGTTTACCCAATTTGAATATATTTAACTTAAATGAATTAAAGTTATTTGGATTCTTTCTTTCTTTTTTTTTTTTTTTTTTTTTTTGGAATGATTTTTATGAGCGTTCAGTTTTTGTTATTTGTGACGTCACATTAACATGAAATCTGGACAGATGCACAGACATAAAGACATATATTTGTGATGTCACATTTACATGAAATCTAGACAAGTGCACAGACATAAAGACATATATAAAAAAGAAAAACACAATTGTGTGCACACTAAAGAGAGATCCTCTTGTCCCAGTTGGGAGGAATGAGACTTAAGTTGTGAATTTATTGAAGGAAAAAGTGCATAGCTTAAAAATTTATTAGCTGAAAAGGCAAAGATGAGGTTCCTTTGTCGGAAAAGAGACAAACTCGTGCAGGTGCGTGGATTGATACCTCTTTTAAGGGAATCATTCCACAACTACTTCATCTTGGCCCTTTTGATTTGGCACTTGTTTTATTAATCTTGATGATATCCACACTGGTGAGGTTTCATGCTGTGGAAAAACACAAACAGATCCTCTCCTCCAAATTAATACTGGGTCTGGGCCCTTCCACGTGCCTGAAAGAACATCCTTCCAGTAAACCAAAGGTTTATGTTGTTGATGTGGATTCCAGTGTCTGTCTCCAGCCGAATATCCTTTGGAATCCAAAGTTAAAAATTTTAAAGTAAAAAGGGCAACAGCTAATCTATCTTTAGGATTTGTCCAATTTCCTTCTTTTTGTTTCAAAAGCATAAGTTTGAGTGTGTGATTAGCTCATTCAATTATACCTTGGCTTTGAGGATTATATGGAATACCAGTCTTATGAAGTATACTGAATTTTGCACAAAACTGTTTGAAAGATGAGGACGTAGATGCATGGCCATTATTTAAGCATTTTGGGAATACCCAGTGCAGCAAAAGCTTGTAAACAATGAGATGTAACATCTTTAACTTTTTCTCCAGCATGTAAGGAAGCAAAAATCATGCCTGAGCATGTATCTATGGTCACATGAATAAATCGCAATTTTCCAAAACTTGGCTCATGAGTGACATCCATCTGCCACAAATGATTGGGCATCAATCCTCTTGGGTTAACCCCATAATGTGGATTGGGCAAATGTGTCACACAAGATTGACAAGCCTTCACAATTGTTCGAACTTGATCTTTAGTTATTTTTAACCTTTGTTGTAATGTATTACTGTTAACATGAAATTGAGAATGGAATGAGGTAGCTTGTTGGACTGCTGAAAATATAAAGATTGTTTGAGTAAGGGCATCGGCCTTTTGATTACCTTCATGGAGAGGACCAGGCAAATTAGTATGAGCTCTGATATGTCCAATAAACAAAGGTTCTTTACGTTCCCATATGTTTTGAATTTGAAAAAACAATTTAAAGGCTGGAGTATGAGGTGCTATTGGACCTGCCAGCTCCAATTTAGGGACAGCATGTACAATATAGTGGCTGTCTGAAAAAATATTTATGGGCTGTTCTTTAAAACTTTCAAGAGCTATAATAATAGCTTCTAGTTCAACTAATTGAGCTGATTTATGGACAGTTATATGAATCATATTTTCTTTTTGAGTGACTACTGCAGCAGTACCATTAGAGGACCCATCTGTAAATACATTTGATGCCTTAGGAATAGGTTGATTTTTTATTATCTGTGGAAATATAATGGGATGATTGATACAAAAAGATAGTATAGGAGACTTAGGAAGATGGTTATCAAAATTTGCAGAAGTAGAGCATCTAGCTATAGCCCAATCATTATCATTGAAGCATAAATATTCAACCTGTGATGATGAATAGGGAGTAATAATAGTAGCGGGGTGAATACCAAAGATTTTAGTAAAAGTTTTAAGTCCTTGAAGAATAAGTTTAGCCACAATGGAGGTGTAAGACTCATTGTACTTTTAGGAGAGATGGGCAAATGGATCCATAACAAAGGCCCCTGTTGCCAAAATACTCCTGTGGGTGTATATTGTGAAGAAATAATGATCAATATCAGCGGTCGAGTAAAATCAATTCTATCACAATGGGATCCTTCAATGGCCTTTTCTACCAACTTTAAAGCTTCCCTAGCATCTGGATTCAATGTTCGTGGCAAAGATGGATCAGGGTTCCCACGAAGGATATCAAATAAGGGTTTTAATTGGCCAGTAGTGAGGCTTAGTGTAGGGCGAAGCCAATTAATGTCTCCCAGCAATTTTTGAAAATCATTAAGAGTAGCTAGATGTTCCTTATTTATTAAAATTTTTTGAGGCCTAATAAAAGTATCCATAATTTGGAATTCTAGATATAATATTGGAGATCTAGTTTGAACATTTTCTTCAGCAATATTTAGTCCATATCATTTCAAGTTTTCTGATATATCGCTAAATATGGTGAATAAGACTTCTTGATTACGATGAGCAAGCAAAACATCATCCATATAATGGAGGCACATAAGCTCTGGGTATTTGTTCTTGATAGGCTGAATAACTTTATCTACATAGATTTGACACATAGTGGGGCTATTAGCAATACCCTGGTGTAAAACTTTCCACTGAAATCTTTGATCAGGTCCATTATTATTAATAGAAGGAAGTGAAAAAGCAAACCTGGGGCATCCAGAGGATGTAAAGGAATAGAAAAAAAAAAATCCTTTATATCAAGGGTTGTAAGATGAAAATTTTTTGGAATAGCTATAGGATTTGGAAGTCCAGGTTGGGTAGGGCCCATAATTTGCATGGTTTTATTGATTTCTCTAAGATCATGTAACAATCGCCATTTTCCTGATTTTTTCCTAATCACGAATATGGGGGAATTCCAGGGAGAGGTGGAAGGTTCTATATGTCCTGCTTTTAGTTGTTCTTGAACTAGTAGGTGGGCCGCTTGTAATTTCTCTCTAGATAGGGGCCACTGAGGGACCCAAACTGGCTTATCAGAAAGCCATGGTAAGCCGGGCGTGGTGGCTCACGCCTGTAATCCCAGCACTTTGGGAGGCTGAGGCAGGAGGATCGTGGGTTCAAAGCCAGCCTCAGCAATGGCGAGGCACTTAGCAACTCAGTGAGACCCTGTCTCTAATAAAATACAAAAAAGGGCTGGGGATGTGGCCCAGTGGTTGAGTGCCCCTGAGTTTCAATTCCCGGTACCACAAAAAAAAAAAAAAAAGAAAAGAAAAGAAAGCCATGGTATTTTCAAAATTGTTTTCTCAGTGGCCCCTAAAAAAAAATCCTTTACCTTTTTGGTGATGATTTCCTTTTGTAATACCTGCAGGCTTGGTTGTGAGATGTACTCCCATTTGTTGTAAAACATCTCTTCCCCATAAGGTAACTGGCAAGCTGGACAAAACATAAGGCTGAAATGTTCCTTGATGCCCTTCATCATCCTCCCATTTTAAAACTGTTGCACTTTGTTCTGGGCTATTAGAATATCCCAAGCCTCTCAAACTGGTTGAGGCTTTTTGTAAAGGCCAGTGTTTGGGCCATTGTCATAGGTTGATAATGGAAGAGTCAGCCCCAGTGTCAATCAATCCCTCCATCTCTATTCCTTGAATTTTTATTTTGCACATAGGCCTCTGTGAACAATCCTGAACCCAGCAAGCCATAGGTCCTGAGCCAGTGGAACCAAATCCCCTACTGTTCTATTTTGAGGCATACTCTTAAATGAATCATGTAAACTGAGAAGGAGAAGCAGCTGAGCAATTCTATCACCTTGGTTAACAGAGCTAATGCCTCGAAGTGAACTAAGCATAATCTTAATTTCTCCTTGGTAGTCTGAGTCTATTACACCTGGAGTCACTTGAAAACCTGATAAGTTTTTAGAACTTCTCCCGAGGATAAGTCTTACAGTCCCTAAGGGAAGAGGTCCCCTGACTCCCGTGGGAATCAGTTGAACCCCCATTTCAGGTGTTAGCACTATTCAGGCAGTGGAACAGAGGTCTAATCCTGCACTTCCTCTTGTTCCTCTGACGAGGGAGTCAATGGGTAAGAGGGATTGTGTTGAGGAATCATCTGGATGGATGTTTGAGGATATTCCTCCTCTAATGCCTTGTACATTTGTGGGTCCCAGGGCATTGGGCCCTGTGCCCCATTTTTTGAATTCTTAGGCAAAATGTTTCCATATACATCAGTTTTAGATCTGCACTTATTAGCCCAATGGTTTCCTTTTTTACACCTGGGGCAGCGGCCTGGAGCACGATATGAGCTTGGTCTTATTTTTATTGTCTCTTGCCTTCTTTGAGGATATTGTCTTCTAAAATAACCTGATTGATTATAATAATTTTTAGGTTGAGCCCTTCTTGTAAAATTTTGAGGAGAAGCACCTCTCATGTCTGCTGCGATTACATTTCCCGTGACAAAGGCATCATTTATATCTTTGCATAGCCTTATATATACAGAAAGTTCCCTTTTGTTTTTCCAAGGTCTGATAGTGTCTTGACAATATTTGTTGGCATTTTCATATGCCAGATGAACAACTAATGGCATGGCTTGATCAATGTCTCCAAACACTCTACCTGCAGTTCTCAAAAGTCTATCAGCAAAGTCAGCATATGGCTCATTAGGTCCCTGAATTACTCTAGACAAGCTACCCTGTAAATCACCAGTTCCTTGTAAAGTTTTCCATGCCCTAACAGCTGCGGCATATATTTGAGTGTAAACTCCAGGATCATACTGAATTTGAAGCTGTAAATCAGTATATTGCCCTTCTCCAGTTAACATGTCTACATTATGGTCTGGAAATCCTGCAGTTGCATTTCTTCTAGCTATTTCAACACAGAACTCTTGGAATTGAGACCTCCAAAGCAAGTATTGTCCCCCACTCAATACTGCCTTACATAAGCCTTTCCAGTCTGAAGGAGTTAAATTTAATGCATTAAGGGCTTCAAGCATACTTATGGTAAAATGAGCTTGGGGTCCATATGTCATTGTTGCTTCTTTGAAATTTTTTATGGTTTTAAAATCTAAAGGTTGATGATACCTTTGCTCATTTTCATTTTCAAATACTGGCAGATCCTAATGTCCCTGAGAGTTTTTGTTTGTTTGTTTGTTTGTTTGTTTGTTTTGTTTTGTTTTGTTTTGTGGTACCGGGGATTGAACTCAGGGGCACTCGACCACTGGGTCACATCCCCAGACCTTTTTTTTTTTTTTTTTGTATTTTATTTAGAGACAGGGTCTCACTGAGTTGCTAAGTGCCTCGCTATTGCTGAGGCTGGCTGGCTTTGAACTTGCAATCCTCCTGCCTCAGGCTCCCAAAATGCTGGGATTACAGGCATGAGCCACCGCACCCGGCCCTGCGAGTTTTGACACTCAAGGGCACGCAAGCACTCAGAAAGACAATTAATCTCTGTTTCAAGGGCATGCAAGTGTTCAGAAAGACCCCTCATTGTTTCTGTAATTGATTCAACCCATGAGGGAGCAGAGGGCACAAGTGGTTCCTCCACTTGATGGTCCCTTATCTTGGTCCTTTTTACTTTCCTTTTGTTACTATCCTTACTGGTCCTAACTGACTCAGCAGAGGCTATGCTTTCATAATCACTTTTACTTGAATCCTCATTACTACTACTCTCACTGGTAGTAACATCCTGGGTCCTAGGTTCAATTGAGAGCACGTATCCTTCAGCTATTTCTAATAATTCTTAAATAGCTTTAGCAGCTCGGATTTTTGTCATTTTTGAGCCCATTTTTAAAATTGTTTTCTCAGTTTTCTTACCATACTGATTCTGAATTCCCCGTACGGGCCACCACTTGTTGCCGCCTGCAGCAATGATACCACGGGAAAGAATTCAGAGGCAGACTGGAAATGAGTAGGTTCTTTATTCTGCTATCTCTTCTGACTTCTCTCTCCAACTCCAACAACAACCCCTAAACAACTCCAACCCTTCCTGCTTAAATACTCTTCACCTTAACAAGTATAAAAGTGTCACAAGCTCAACTTACAGTTGTGTCACACAGTGTTCATGGGCACAGAAAGATTCTTAGTAGATTACAATAAGGTCAGGAGAAAACAATTAAACATCTCCTCTTTTGCTCTCAGCCAACTGCCATCTTAGCTACCTCCTCATAAGGTTCTTACATTACAAGACCACAAGGCAGCTATTATTTCAGTTTCAGAGGCCACCTTATTGATATTATACTAATATTAAACACACAGGGCAGCTATTTTATTAGTTTCAGAAACTATAGTATTGATATATTAGATTTAGGCCACAGCATACCTATTGATTTTATGGATAAAAAATATTAATATCATATTATACCTATGGATATTTTATTACTATGAAAGGCTGCAGGGCAGGTTTTACATCAGTTTTAGAAGTTTTATGTGGATATCATAATGATATTAAAGGCTGGGACAGTTATTTTGTCAGTTTTACATGTAATATTATGGACATCATATTATTATTAAAAGCCAGAGTGCAGATATTGTATTCATATTTTATATAGTAGTATGAGTATTACAATACTATTTTTTTCAAGGAATATTTCAGAATTTACTCCTTGAACTTCAATAAAACAGTCCAACTGAGGAATTTATGTGCCCTAGGCAGGAAACAGCTCTGGCCACCAACACAGGAATCAAGCTAGGATAAACAAAGGACTATATTCTACTCTGCCCTGACTGATATAAGAGTAACACCACCAGTGAGGTGTCTCTTTGCCCATTGCCAAGGGGGTACATTACTATTTGAAGGAGACTATAATCAAGAAGATAGCTAAAGATTGCGGTTAGCTGAGAGCCATCTTTATGTTCTAGTTTCCACCTGATAGTAATACATTATTCAAAGAATCTTTGTATGCCCGTGAACACTGCATGACGCACCTGTAAGCTCGAGCTGTAAGCACGTGTCCTTGTTAAAGCTATATGTATATAACTGGGTGAGTTTGGTTAGTGTGTGTGGGAAGAAGAAGAAGGTGGTGGTTGGAGTTAGAGTGTTTGGAGTGATTGCTGGAGCCGGAGAGAGAAGAAGAAAAAAAGACCTTTTTTCATTTTCATCCTGCCTCTGAATTTTCCTGCAGCGTTCATTGTTCCAGGCGGCTTCCACTTCAGGCAGCAACAAGTGGTGGCCTGTATGGGGAATTCAGCAGCCAGGTAAGAAAAATTAAATTTTAAAAAATGGGAGCAAATATAACAAAAAGTCGGTTTATAAAAGCCATGAATGAAATTTTTGATATCGAGAACTCAGAGGATAGTGAGAAAAGTGAACAAGAAAGCATATCCTCTGACTCAGTTGAGACCAGCAAGGAGAATAGTAATGTAAATTCAAAAGTAAGTACTGCAAAAGCCATCAGAAACTTAATAAAATTAGCTGAGGAGTATGTATTCTCCTTAGAAGCTGAAACTCAGGATACTAGTGAAAGTGATAATAATAACAAGGAGCCAAACCATGAGAGTACGGTCTCCTCCACTGAGCCAGTTAAGAATTATGAAGCTAGTAGTGAAGAGGAATCAAAAAGCGATTCAGGGAGCACAGTCTCCAATAAAAAGAACAAAAAGAAATTAAAAAAGAGAAAAGACCGTCAAATAGAGGAACCACTAGTGCCCTCTGCTCCTTCATGGATAGAATCCCTAACAGAAACAATAAGGAGTATTGATCAGAGTGTACGTGCCCTTGAGGTAGAAATTGGTGGCCTTTCTGAGCGCTTATACGCTCTTGAACAACATAGACCGCAGGAGCACCTAGAACTGCCAGTATTTTGAAATGAAGAGGGACAAAGGTATCACGAGTCCCTAGACTTTAAAACAATAAAGAATTTTAAAGAGGCAGTAATGACCTATGGGCCTCAAGCTCCATTCACATTAAGTATGACAGAGTCACTTAACACCCTAATCTTAGCCCCTTCAGATTGGAAAAGTCTATACAGATTGGTACTAAGTGGGGGAAAATACCTAATCTGGAAAACTCAATTCCAGGAACTTTGTTCAGAAATAGCAAAGAGAAATGCTGCAGCAGGTTTCCCTCAATGCAATATAGATATGCTCACAGGGGAAGGTCAGTTCGCCGAACTACAAAATCAACTACAATACAATCCCGGTGTGTATGCCCAGATACACACAGCAGCTGTGAAAGCCTGGAAGACAATATCAGGCACAGGGGATCTGCAAGGCAGCCTATCAAAAGTTATACAAGGGCCTAATGAACCTTACGCTGATTTTGTAGATAGACTCTTAAAAACAACATCTAGAGTTTTTGGAGAAGTCAAGCAAGCTATGCCTCTAGTTATCCAATTAGCGTACGAGAACACTAATAAATATTGCCAGGATGCAATAAGGCTGTGGAGAAGTAAAAAAGACTTATCAATTTATATCAGACTGTGCAAAGACATTAACGAGGCTGTTATCACAGGCAACGTAATTGCTGCAGTGATGAAAAATTCCTCCCCTCAAAATTCCCAAAGGATTCAACCTAGAACAGGATATTCCAGACAAAATTACTATAATCAACCAAGATATGCTAAGCAATATCCCCCAAGGGTAATAAGATCAAATTCATACCGCGCTCCAGGCCGATGCCCCAGGTGCAAAAAGGGTATACATTGGGCCAATCAATGCCATTCCAGATATGATATATATGGAAATGATTTATCCAGGATTTCAAAAAACGGGGCACGGGGCCCAATGCCCTGGGGCCCACAAATGTACGAGGCACTAGAGGAGGGATGCCCTCAGATCCAAATGATTCCTTGTCACAATCCCTCCTACCCATTAACTCACTTATCTGAGGGACAAGAGGAAGTGCAGGATTAGATCTCTGTTCTACTGCCCAGATGGTCCTAACACCTGAAATAGGGGTTCAGCTGATTCCTACGGGAATCAGGGGACCTCTCCCTTCAGGAACTGTGGGACTAATCCTTGGGCGTAGTTCCAAGAGTTTATTAGGCTTTAATGTTATACCAGGGGTTATTGATTCAGATTATAATGGAGAGATTAAAATAATGCTAAGTACACACAGGGACATCATCTCCATAAATCAAGGAGACAGAATTGCACAGCTGCTCCTCATTCCCAGTCTCCATAATTCTTTTAAAAGCATGCCACAAAATAGAAATAGCAGAGCATTCGGTTCCACTGGTTCAGGACCTATGGCTTTTGGGGTTCAGGATTGTTCATGGAGGCCTACGTGCAAATTAAAACTTCAAGGTATAGAGATGGAGGGGCTGATTGATACAGGAGCTGACTCTTCCATCATAAATCTACAACAATGGCCTAAGCACTGGCCTATACAGAAAGCATCAACCAGTTTAAGAGGCTTGGGATACAGTAATAGCCCAGCACAAAGTGCTGTAATCTTAAATTGGCAAGACAATGAAGGCCATGCAGGAACATTCCAACCTTATGTTTTAAACAGCTTGCCAGTTACCCTATGGGGAAGAGATATCTTACATCAAATGGGGCTACACCTAGCAACCAAGCCTGCAGGTGTTAAGAATAAAAATCCTAATCATAATAAAAAAGGCAAAGAACATTTTTTCTAGGGGCCACTGAGAAAACAATTTTAAAAATACCATGGCTCTCTAATAAGCCAGTTTGGGTCCCTCAGTGGCCCCTATCCAAAGAAAAATTGCAAGCAGCCCATCAATTAATTAAAGAACAATTAGAAGCAGGACACATAGAGCCTTCCACCTCTCCCTGGAATTCTCCCATATTTGTAATTAAGAAAAAATTGGGAAAATGGAGACTATTATAAGACCTAAGACAAATTAACAAAACAATGCTAATTATGGGTCCTACTCAACCTGGACTTCCTAATCCTGTAGCTATTCCAAAAAACTATTACCTTATAACTCTTGATATAAAGGACTGTTTCTTTTCCATTCCCCTACATCCTCTGGATGCCCCCAGGTTTGCTTTTTCAATTCCTTCTATCAATAATAATGGCCCTGATAAAAGATATCAATGGAAAGTATTGCCACAGGGAATGGCAAATAGCCCTACAATGTGCCAACTATATGTGGACAGAGCTATACAGCCCATTAAAAACAAATATCAAGACCTCATGTGTCTACACTACATGGATGATGTTTTATTAGCTCACCCTAATCAACAAATCTTATTTAATATATTTAGTGAAATAACAAAAAAATTTTTAAAAAATGGATTATATATAGCAGAAGAAAAAGTTCAAAGCAGATCACCTATACTATATTTAGGCTTTAAAACCATGGATACTTTTGTTAAATCCCAAAAAATTCTAATAAGTAAAGAACATTTGACCACCCTCAATGATTTCCAAAAATTACTGGGAAACATTAATTGGCTTCGCCCTACACTAAGCCTCACTACTGGACAATTAAAACCTTTATTTGACATCCTTCGTGGGAACCCTGACCCATCCTCACCTCGAACATTAACTCCTGAGGCCAGGAGAGCTCTAAAATTAGTAGCACAGGCCATTGAAAGATCCCATTGTGATAGATTTGATTTTGCACAACCACTAATATTGATTATTATTTCTTCACAATATACTCCAACAGGAGTATTTTGGCAACAGGGACCTATATTATAGATACATTTGCCTGTCTCTCCTAAAAGTACAATTGAGTCTTATACCTCCATGGTGGCTAAACTTATTCTTCAAGGACTTAAAACCTCTACTAAAATATTTGGAATTCATCCCGCTACTATTATTACTCCTTATTCATCGTCACAGGTTGAATATTTGCGCTTCAATGATAATGATTGGGCTATAGCTAGATGCTCTACTTCTGCAAATTTTAACAATCATATTCCTAAATCTCCTATACTGTCCTTTTGTATCAATCATCCTATCATATTCCCACAGGTAATAAAAAATCAACCCATTCCTAAAGCATTTAATGTATTTACAGATGGATCCTCTAATGGTACTGCTGCAGTAGTCACTCAAAATGAAAAAATGATTCATATCACTAATCAAAAATCAGCTCAATTAGTGGAACTTGAAGCTATAATAATAGCTCTGGAAAATTTTAAAGAACAGCCTATGAATATTTTTTCAGACAACCACTATATTGTACATGCTGTCCCTAAATTGGAGCTAGCAGGTCCAATAGCACCACATACTCCAGCTTTTAAATTGTTTTCTCAAATCCAAAATCTCTTATGGCAATGAAAAAAACCTTTATTTATAGGTCACATAAGAGTTCACACTACTCTGCCTGGTCTTCTCCATGAAGGTAATCAAAAAGCTGATGCCCTCACTAAAACAATATTTATATTTACTACAGTACAACAAGCTACTTTATTTCATTCCCAGTTCCACATTAATAGCACTACCTTAAGACAAAAATTTAAAATCACAAAAGAACAAGCTCGTAGAATTGTAAAAGAATGTCCATCTTGTGTAACACATTTGCCCAATCCACATTATGGGGTTAACCCATGAGGTTTGATGCCCAATCATTTGTGGCAGATGGATGTCACTCATGAGTCAAGTTTTGGAAAATTACGATTTATTCATGTCACCATAGATACATGCTCAGGCATGATTTTTGCTTCTTTACATTCTGGAGAAAAAGTTAAAGCTACTACATCTCATTGTCTGCAAGCTTTTGCTGCATTGGGCATCCCCAAAATGCTTAAAACAGATAATGGCCCTGCATATACATCCACATCCTTCAAACAATTTTGTACAAAATTCAATATTATCCACAAAACAGGTATCGCTTATAATCCTCAGGGACAAGGAATAATTGAAAGAGCAAATCGGACACTTAAAAATATGTTATTAAAGCAAAAAGATAGAAACTGGAAAAATCCTAAGGACAGATTGGCAGTTGCCCTGTTTACCCTAAATTTCTTAACTTTAGATTCTAATGGACATTCTAATGGCTGGAGATAGACACTGGAAACCACACCAACAACATAAACCTTTGGTTTAGGTACTGGAAGGGTCCAGATCCAGTATTAGGAAGCCGGGCACAGAGACGCATGCCTGTAATCCCAGCACTTTGGGAGGCTCAGGAGGATCACATGGAAGGGTCCAATGGCAGACCCAGCTCAGTGATTCTCTAATTTGGGGGTGGCCCAGTAGTCTAGTGCCATCTGTTTGTGTTTTTTGTGTTTTTCCAAAGCACGAATCCTCTCCAATATGGATACCATCTAGATTGATAAAGCAGGTACAAAGTCAAAAGGATCAAGACGAAGTTATTGAGGAGTCTAGATTGAATAAACAAGTACAAAATCAAGAGGACCAAAATGAAGGTATGGAGTGATTCCCTTAAAAGAGTCCTCCATTAAATTTACAACTTAAATTTCATTCTTCCTGCCGGGACAAGAAGATCTCTCTTTAGTGTATACACAATTGTATTTTTTTTCTTTTATATATGTCTTTATGTCTGTGCATTTGTCTAAATTTCATGTTAATGTGATGTCACAAATATATGTTTATATGTGCGTCTGTCTAGTGTAACGTCACAAATAACTAAGCGCTTATGAAAAAAATAGATAGATAGATATAGATCCAAATAACGTTAATTCATTTAAGCTTAGAATATTCTAATTAGATAATCTATATAGATAGATAGATAGATATTCATATAAGTTCAGAATATTCTAATTAGATAATCAATTATAATGATAATCAATTTTGATTTATAGTTGTCTCTGGGACTTCTCTTCAGCTGTGAATATGTTTAATGTTGTATAATCTGATATTTTGGTGTTCTGACATAGGATCGTTTATTTGTTATTAACTTCATTTGTTTAATAGCTGATTAATTTGAATTATTTCAACAGGTATAGGATTGCTGTGTATATAGAGACTCGAGGATTCCAGCTAACAAATTATTTTTCCAAAGTGCCTTTAGCTTTTCTTTATCTTTAATGCAGTAAACACCCTCAGTTTCTCTTTGATTATTTCTGAATGTGATATTTTGCTAGCTTATGTTTGTGGGAGCTTTAGCAGCAATGTGTATGAGCAGAGATCAACTTTTATTTTCTACTCTAAAAATTCTTTTTTTAGTTTGACAGCTCACCTTTTGATCTCAGTGCTGGAATAGCACTGCCTTTCCCTTAATAATGAATGCTTGAGTTTTTAGGTAGCGGGCCCTGAAGATTTGCCGGTGGAAATGTCTAGACATAAAAAAGACGGCTGCTGCTACAACTGCAGGGACCGCGGTCGCTGCAAGCATCCCTGCTACTCAAGCATCAAACAACCTAACCAGCAGTGTGGCCTCTGCTCTGCATGCATGGGGCTTCCTGAATCTAATGTGTTATAACTTATGGACATTTTGATTTTCCATTATATTGGGACATTATGGGACAATGCCTTTTGGGTATTTGTCTATGAGAACTCAGTGCATTACTTGATGAAACTAAGGGCAGCTGATTCGCTTAAAGAACTTGATACTCTATGGAAACTTGGCTTGTCAGCAGTAGGCTTGCCACCTTAAAGCCGCAGCATCTCCTAAAAATTGGATGGCTGTTAGTCAACACACAGTCGATCCTTAAGGGCTCTATTGGATGGCTGGTTAGCCTATGACGGGTAAGATCCCCAGAAGGGGACAACCTAAGACACGGCACAGTCACACGGGACAGTCTAATGTGGCCGGCATGTCAACCAAGCCAGGAGTCAGGACAGCCACGATTCCCATGACGGGTAAGAATGTCGGTTGCACATGGACGTCCTAGAACATCCCCTCTTTTAAAACTAAAAGGGGGAAATGAAGGAGCCTATAATCAAGGAGATAGCTAAAGATTGCGGTTAGCTGAGAGCCATAAAAGATGTTCTAGTTTCCACCTGATAGTAATACATTATCCAAAGAATCTTTGTATGCCCATGAACACTGCGTGACGCACCTGTAAGCTCGAGCTGTAAGCACGTGTCCTTGTTAAAGCTATATGTATATAACTGGGTGAGTTTGGTTAGTGTGTGTGGGAAGAAGAAGGTGGTGGTTGGAGTTAGAGTGTTTGGAGTGATTGCTGGAGCCGGAGAGAGAAGAAGAAAAGACCTTTTTTCATTTTCATCCTGCCTCCGAATTTTCCTGCAGTGTTCGTTGCTCCAGGCGGCTTCCGCTTCAGGCAGCAACAACTATTTATAACCACAGGGTCAGTATTACATTCATTTTTGATGTTATAATATGGATATCCTATTAATATCAAAAGCCATATGCCTGCTAATATATTAGTATTATTTTTATTTTATTTTTATATAGTGCTGAGTATCAAATTCAGTGCATTATACATGCTAAGCAAGCACTCTACCACTGAGCCACAACCCCAACCCCCAACATTTGTATTAGATGACACAGTATGGACATTATATTCATATTAAAGGCCACAGCAGATAGATCATATCAGTTTAATATTCTCAGGTATGGACAATATATTAAAATTAAAGGCCATAGGGGAGCTTTTATATTAGTTTTAGATTCTATAGCATGGATATCATATTAATATCAAAGACCACAGGACAGCTAACATATTTGTACCAGATGCTACCGTATGAACAGTCCATCCATTAAAGTCCAAAGGGCAGCTCAGGTACTCTTTAGTTTTAGATGGTATAGGATATCACAGCAATATTAAAGGACACAGTGTGGCTAGTCTCTTTTATTTAGATGCTATATTATAAATGTCATATTAGTATTAATTGCCACATGGCATCTATTATGTTAGTTTCAATGCTATAGTATTGAGTTTTCATTAGGAGTTAGGACCAGAGGGCATCTATGTATTTAATATTAATACCACACTATAGATATTATATTAGTTTTAAAGGCCACACTATAACTAATGTATTAGTTGTAGAGTGTTGGAATATTATAAGGGGTTAGGGTCTTTAATCCCCCTGTACCCGGGATAGACCTCTCTTGTTCAGCAAAAGAGGCCAGAGAGGCCTTCCCCAATGATGAGACTAGATTGGGAAAGTAAAGGCCGCTGATATTCCCTCCCCCACCTTTAGAAGGTCCAGGAACATACCAGGGAGCCCAGTCACCGATCAGTGCAGGAACTCAGTTTATTGAGGAAGTTGGACGGTCTTATAGAGGACATGGGCCAATCAGCAGAAAGATCATAGGGACACATAAGGAGCATGGGCGGATGCCATTGGCAGAGCCATTGGCCTATCCTTGGGGTGGTTTCAGTTCTCACAGCCATGCCCCCTGCTTAGCCTAGGTCCTGTAACAGGGTATGGTAATGTGGCAAGCAGCCAGAAAGCCAGAGCTTTTCCATCCCCTTGGCAGACAGTGTAAGTCCCGACAGTAGAGGCTATGGTATGGACATCATTTTAGCATGAAAGGTGACATGGATACTATTACATTAGTTTTGGAGGCCACACTCTAAATATTAAGTTAAAGGTAAAGGTCACAGGACAGGTATCATATTATCTTTTTCAGATCACAGTGTGTACATTACATTAATTCTGCATGTCACCAGGCATCTATTCTAAAAGTATTAGATGCAATAGTGTAAAAAAAAAAAAAAAAAAAAGATGGTAGAATGAGATCGATATAATTACCCTAAATGCATGTTTAAAGACATGAATGATATGAAGTCACAAATGCTGTGAATATACTTTGTATACAACCAGAGATATGTAAAAATGTGCTCTATAAGTATAATATGAAATGTAATACATTCTACTGTCATTTCTAACAACTTAGAATAAAAAATAAATAAATTTGAAAGAAAACAAAAGACATGAATGATATGAATATACTTCATATACTAACAGTGATATGTAAAAAGGTGTTCATTATGTGTATTATGAATTGTAAAGCATGCTACTGTTATATATACAACAACATTGACTAAAATAAAATTTAAAATAATAAGCCGGGCGCGGTGGCGCACGCCTGTAATCCCAGCACTTTGGGAGGCTGAGGCAGGAGGATCACGAGTTCAAAGGCAGCCTCAGCAATGGTGAGGCACTTAGCAACTCAGTGAGACCCTGTCTCTAAATAAAATACAAAAAAGGGCTGGGGATGTGACCCAGTGGTCGAGTGCCCCTGAGTTCAATCCCTGGTACCACAAAAAAAAAATAATAATAATAATAAGGCCACAGGGCAACTATTAAATTAGTTTTTGATTGTATAGTATGGAGATCCTTTTAGTATTACAGGCCATATGGCAGCAATTGTCTTAGTTTTAGAATCTAGACTATGAATAATATATTAATTATAATCTGTACAGGCAAGCTATTTTATTAGTTTTTATTTTCTTTAATATTTATTTTTTAGTTGTAGTTGGACACAATACCTTTATTTAGTTTATTTATTTTTATGTGGTGCTGAAGATGGAACCAAGTGCCTCACACATGTGAGGCAAGCCACAACACAAGCCATGTATTAGTATTAAAACAACACAGGGCAGCTATTATTTCAGTTTTAGAGGCCATCATATGGATATTATATTAATATTAAAACCCACAGGGAAGTTATTATATCAGTTTTGATGTCCTTTTATGGATATCATATCAGCATTAAATGCCACATGCAGCTATCACATCAGTTTTATATGCTATAATATGAATATCACGTGAGTACTAAAGGCCAGATAGAAACTGTTCTTTTAGTTTTAGATGCTATAGTATTGATATATTATTATTATAGGCCAAGGGCAGCTGTTATATTAGTTTTACATGCTACCATATGGATATTGTATTATAATTCAAGGCCACAAGGCAGCTATTGTATCAGTTTTAGATGATATGGTGAATATATTATTAGTATTAGAAGCCACAAGCCAGGTGTGGTGGTGCACACCTGTAATCCCAGCACTTGGGAGGCTGAGGCAGGAGGATCGTGAGTTCAAAGCCAGCCTCAGTGATGGCGAGGCACTTAGCAATTCAGTGAGACCCTGCCTCTAATAAAATACAAAAAAGGGCTGGGGATGTGGCCCAGTGATCAAGTGCCCCTGACTTCAATCCCCAGTACCAAAAAAAAAAATAGAAGAAGCCACAGGGCAGCTATGACATTAGCTTTGGATGATATAATATGGATATCATATTAATACTAAAGGCACAGGGCAGTTGCATCCATTTCAGATATTCTGGTATGGATATCATATTAGTATTAAAGTCCAAAGAGAAATCATTATGTTCTTTTTAGATATCACATTAGTATTAAAGGTCATGTAGCAGATATTACACCAGTTTTAGGTGCTATTTTATGGATGCCATGTTAGTACTAAGGGCACAGGGCAGGTAGTACATTAGTTTTAGATACTGTAGTAGTAATGCTACATTGATATTGAGGGCCAGAAGAGACCTATTATATGTGTGTATTGATATTATATTAATATAGATGGCCACAAGTCAGTGATTCTATTGTTATTAGAAGTCAAAGTGTGTATATATGTATGTATATTAATATACTAGTAATATCAAAGGCCACAAGGAAGTTATTGTATTAGTTTAAGATATTATAGTGTGGAGGCTGGGGTTGTAGCTCAGTGGTAGAGCACTTGCATAGCCCATGTGAGACACTGGGATTGATCCTCAGCACCACATAAAAATAAATAAATAAAACAAAGGTATTATGTTCATCTACAACTAAGAAAAATATAAAAAGAATTTTAAAAGATGTTATAGGATGGATTTTGCATTAATAATAAGGGCCATGGGGCTAGATAGTGTCAGATGTAGTAGTATGGATATTACAGTAATTTTTTTTTTTTTGTGGTGCTGGGTATTGAACCCAGGGCCTTGTGCATGTGAGGCAAGCATGCTACCAATTGAGCCATGTCTCCAGCCTATGTATATTACACTAATGTTAATGGTCACAGGCAGGTATTATATTCATATTTGATGTTTTATTATGCATATTACATTAGTATTCAAAACCAATGGGCAATTATTATATCAGTTTGAGACACTATAGTGTGAACATGTATACTAATACTAAAGACCCCAGAGTAGATATTATATTATGAGCAAATACAGTTGTATGAATATTGTATTAATATTAAAGGCCACAGGGCAGGTTTTAGATGCTATAGTATAAATATCAATTAGTACTGAAGCCAGGGGTACCTATTTTATTGATTTTTGATTCACTAATATAGACTTTTATATTAATATTAAAAGCCACAGGACATATATTAGTTGAAGATGCTATTTAGTTTTTGTGGGGAAGGTGGTACCAGGGATTGAATTCAGGGGCACTTAACCACTGAGCCACATGCCCAGCCTTATTTTGTATTTTATTAAGATCCAGGATCTCACTGAGTTACTTAGTGCCTTGCAGTTGCTGAGGCTGGCTTTGAACTCACAATCCTCCTGCCTCAGCCTCCAAGTTGCCAGGATTAGAGGCATGTGCCACTGTGTCCCACCACAAGATGCTATTTAGTTTAAATGTTAAATTAAGTAAGTTCACAGGGCATCAATTATATTACCTTAAGATGTTATAATATGGATATTATTTCATTACATGGGCTATTACTTTAGTTTTCAATGCTATGACAAGGATTTATATTAACATTAATGGACACAGGGCAGGTATTATATTAATTTTGCATGCTATAGTACAGATGTTATTGAGTACTAGAGACATAGAACAGCTATTACTTTTACATGCTATAGAATTAATATATATCAAATTTAATGCCATTATATTTATTTTAGATGCTATTATATAAATATTATATTACTGTGAAGGGCAGGAAAATATGAGTATGGGTATTATATTAGGATCAAGGCCACAGAGCAACTATAATATTAGTTTAATATTAGTTTTAGATGCTATAATATGGATATTATATTAGAACTAAAGGCCTCAGGGCAGCTATTTTACCACTCTAAGGTGATAAGAGTGTGGATATTACATTAGTATTACATACACTAGTACTACTATTATATTATTTTTAGATTACACAATATGGATAGCATTCTAGTATTAGATTTCACAAGGGATTTATCAGATTATTTTTAGATGTTATTGTGGGGGATATCATATAATCATTAAAGGTCATGGGAATCAGTTATATTAGATTTATATTTTATATTATGAGTATAAAATAAGATATAATATAAAACATATATAAAATATAAAGGCCATATATGAATAACATATGAATGCAAAATGCCACAGGGAAGCTTTTATATTAGTTTTAGATGTTGTAGGATGGATATTGTATTAAGATTAAAGACCACAGTAGAGCAATTATATTAGTTTTAGAGATAATAGTATGGCTATAATACTAATATTAAGCTGCACAGGGCTGGGCACAGTGGTGCACACCTGTAATCCCAGCACTTTTGGAGGCTGAGGCAGGAGGATCGCGAGTTCAAAGCCAGCCTCAGCAATGGTGAGGCACTTGGCAACTCAGTGGGACCCTGTCTCTAAATAAAATACAAAAAAGGGCTGGGGATGTGGCCCAATGGTCAAGTGCCCCTGAGTTCAATCCCCAGTACCAAAAAAAAAAAAAAAAAAAAAGCTGAACAGGTCAGCTATTATATTAGTTTTAGATGCTACATTATGGATATTAGTGTCAAAGGCCACAGGGCAGCTATTATATTATATTTTGATGCTATAATGTGGATATCATATTAGTATTTAAGGCCAGAGAGAAGCTACTATATTAATTTTACATTCTATAGTATAGATATCTTATTAGTAGTAAAGCACAAGACAGATATGTTTGTTTTAGATACTATAAGATGGATATTTTATTAGTACTAAAGTCCCCAAGGAACATACTACATTAATTTGAGATGTTATAGTGAGGATAAAATATTTAGTATGACTAAACCAACAGGCAGCTAATATATCAATTTTCTTTTTTTTTTTTTTTTTTTTTTTTTTGTACCAGGGATTGAACTCAGGGGCACTCGACCACTGGGTCACATCCCCAGCCCTTTTTTGTATTTTATTTAGAGACAGGGTCTCACTGAGTTGCTAAGTGCCTCACCATTGCTGAGGCTGGCTTTGAACTTGTGATCCTCCTGCCTCAGCCTCCCAAGTGCTGGGATTACAGGCATGCGCCACCACGCCCAGCCTCTTTTTTTTTTTAATGTTTATTTATTTACTTTAGTTGTACACATTTATGTTTATGTGGTGCTGAGGATCGAACCCGGGCCACACACGTGCAAGGCGAGTGCTCTGCCGCTGAGCCACAACCCCAGCCCCAATATATCAATTTTCAATGCTATCATATGGATAATATTAGTATTAAAGGCCATGGGGAGAAGCTATTATATCAGTTTTATATGCTATAATGTGAACATGATATTAGTGTTAAAGGCCACAATGAAGCTACTTTATCAGTATTATCTAATATTGTTGATAAGATATTAGTAGTAAAAGACCCAGGGCAAATATTATATCAGTTTTAAATATTGTAGTAAGAATATCATATTAGCATTAAAGGCCACACAAGACAGCCCTTACATCAGTTTTGGATGCTCTAGTACAGATATCATGGTAGTATTAAAGGCCAAAAGGCAATTATTATGCCAATTTTAATTGCTATAGTATGGATATTTTATTAGTATTAAAGGCCACAGGCAGCATTTCTATCAATTTTAGATGTGATAGTAAGGAGATTATTTTAATATTAAAAGCCACATGGAAGCTAATATATTAGTCTTATAGGTGTTATATGGATGTTATATTAATATTAAATATCAGAGGGTAGCCATTATATTAGTTTTATATGTCACAGTATTGATGTTATATTAATATCTCAGAGCAGTTAATATATTGCTCTTAGATGTATATATGATATCATATTAGTGTTAAAGGTCATAAAGCAGATATTATATTAATTTTAGGTGAAATTTTATGGATATCATATTATTAATGGCACTGGGCAAGTATTATATGAGTTTTGGATGTTATGCTACAAATATTATAGTAGTATTAGAAGCCACAGTGAAGCTATTATATTAGTTTTAGATGCTATAGTATGGATATTGTATTAATATTAAGGGCCAAGAAGGAGTATTATATTAGCTTTAGAGCCACAATATGGGTATAATGTTCATATTAAATACCCATTTAAGTTATTACATCAGTTTTAGATGCTATAATATGGGTATCATATTAAAGTTCACAGAGGAGTTATTACATCAGTTTTGATTCCATAGTATGGATGATAATATATTAGTATTAAAAGACCACTGTCACCGCCTGAAGCGCTTGGAGCAACGGAGCCGCGGGAAGAACTTCAGAAGCAAACTGGAGACAAACAGCTTTTTATTCTGATAACTTTTCTCTCTGGTTCTAACAACAACTAACACACGCCAAACACACCACTAAAATGGCGCTGACCCGATCAGCAATTTCGGCCAAGTCCCTCGAGATCCCGCAACAAATCCCGTGAGACTACGGGTGGCGACAATGGCCAAATCTCCACGGCTCATAGTCAACTGCAATTCAAGTCAATCCCCAAACAGGGCTCCTGCATTTCCCCCTTTTTGTTTTAAAAGAGGTAATGCTCTAGGACGTCTATGTGCAACCAACATTCTTACCCGTCATCGGATAATCAAGGCTGTGCCCTTGACTCCTGTCTTAGGTTGATATGTCGGCCACATGAGACTGTCCCGTGCGACTGTGCCTGTCTTAGGTTGTCCCCCTCTGGGGATCTTACCCGTCATTGGCTAACCAGCCATCCAATGGAGCCCTTTAGGATCGACTATATATGATGACTAACAGCCGTCCAATTGTGAGGAGATGTTGCGGCTTTAAGGCGACAAGCCTTTTGGTGATGAGCCAAATTGCATAGCATATCAAATTGTTTAAACAAATCAGCTGCCCTAAGTTCCATCAAGTAACACACTGAATTCTCTAGACAAATACCCACAAGGCATTGTCCCGTAAAGTCCCAAACAATGAAAGATCAAAATGTCCATTTGTTATAACATGTTGATGTAGGAGGCCCCATGCATGTAGAGCAGAGGCCACACTGTTGGTGAGGTTGTTTGATGTTTGAGCAGCAGACATCTTTTTTATGTTTAGACAATGCCACCGGCAAATCTTCAGGGCCCGCTACCTAGAAACTCAAGCATCAATTATTAAAGGAAAGGCAGTGCTATTGCAGCACTGAGTCAAGAGGCGAGTTGTCAAACTACAAAATAGAATAATTAGATTAGAAAATTAAAGTTGATTTTTTTTTCACATACATCGCTGGTTGAGCTTCTACAAACATAAGTTGGGAAAATGTCATATTTAGAACAAAACAAAGAAAGACTGAGGGTAATTACTGCATTAAAGATAAATTAAAGAAAAGGTAAAGGCACTTGAGAGAAATAATTTGTTAGCTGTAACCCTTGAGTCTCTGTATACAGAGCAATTTTTTACCTGTTGAGATAATTGAAATTAATGAGCTATTAAACAAATAAAGTTAATAACAAATAAACAATCTTAAGTCAAAACACCAAAAATATCAGGTTATATAGCACTAGTCATATTGTTTGCTAAAGAGAAGTCCCAGGGACACCTATAAATCAAAATTGAAAGTACCTTCATTTATAAAATTATTTACCTAAATTGAATACTCTTAACCTTAAAGGAATTAAAGTTATTTGGATCCATATATATATATATATATATATATATATATATATATATATATATATTTTCTTTTTCATAAGCGCTTTGTTCTTTGTGACGTCACACTGGACAGACGAACAAACATACAAACATATATTTGTGACGTCACATTAACATGAAATATAGACAAATGTACAGACATAAAGACATGTATAAAAAGAAAAGAAAAAAAATACAATTGTGTGCACACTAAAGAGAGATCTCCTCGTCCCGGCCGGGAGGAATGACACTTAAGTTGTGAAATATTTTGAAGGACTCTTTTGAGGGAATCATTCTATACCTTCATCTCTTGGTCCTCTTGATTTTGTACCTTTTTTATTAATCTTGATTCTTCAATAACTTCATCTTGATCATTTTGATGTGGTACCTGTTTTATTAATCTAGATGGTATCCATATTGGAGAGGATTCGTCTTTTGGAAAAACACAAACAGATCCTCTTCCCCAAATTAATACTGGATCTGGACCCTTCCATGTACCTGAAAGAACATCCTTCCAGTAAACCAAAGGTTTATGTTGTTGGTGTGGATTCCAATGTCTGTCTCCAGCAGAATAACCATTAGAGTCTAAAGTTAAAAAATTTAAGGTAAACAGGGCAACTGCCAATCTGTCCTTAGGACTTTTCCAATTTCCTTCTTTTTGTTTTAATAACATAATTTTCAGTGTTCGGTTTGCTCTTTCAATAATGCCCTGACCCTGAGGATTGTATGGGATGCCTGTTTTATGGGATATATTGAATTTTGCGCAAAACTGTTTGAAAGATGAGGACGTATATGCGGGGCCATTATCTGTTTTAAGCATTTTGGGGATGCCCAATGCAGCAAAAGCTTGCAAACAATGAGATGTAACATCTTTAACTTTTTCTCCAGAATGTAAGGAAGCAAAAATCATGCCTGAGCATGTATCTATGGTCACATGAATAAATCGCAATTTTCCAAAACTTGGCTCATGAGTAACATCCATCTGCCACAAATGATTGGGCATTAATCCTCTAGGGTTAACTCTGAAATGAGGATTGGGCAAATGTGTCATACAAGATTTACAATCTTTTACAATTGTTCTGGCTTGCTCCTTTGTGATTTTAAACCTACGTTGCAAGGTGGTGCTGTTGACATGAAACTGGGAATGAAATAAAGTAGCTTGTTGTAGCGCTGAAAGTATAAATACTGTTTTTGTAAGTTCATCAGCCTTTTGATTACCTTCATGGAGGGGACCAGGCAAATTAGTATGTGCTCTAATATGGCCTACGAATAGAGGTTCTTTTCTTGCCCACAAAAGTTTTTGTATTTGATAAAACAATTTAAAGGCTGGAGAATGAGGTGCTATTGGTCCTGCTAACTCTAATTTTGGGACGGCTTGTACAATATAGTGGCTATCTGAAAAAATGTTTACGGGCTGGTCCCTAAAATTTTCCAGAGCTCTTACCACAGCTTCCAGTTCCACTAGTTGAGCTGATTTGTGTGCAGTTATGTAAGTCATATTTTCTTTTTTAGTGACTACTGTAGCAGTACCATTTGAGGACCCATCTGTAAATACATTAAATGCCTTAGGAATAGGTTGATTTTTTTATTACCTGTGGAAATATAATAGGATGATTAATACAAAAAGATAATATAGGGGACTTAGGAAGATGATTATCAAAATTTGCAGAAGTAGAGCATTTAACTATAGCCCAATCATTATCATTGAAGCATGAGTATTCAATCTGTGATGATGAATAGGGAGTAATAATAGTAGCAGGGTGAATGCCAAATATTTTAGTAGAAGTCTTAAGTCCTTGAAGAATAAGTTTAGCCACCATGGAGGTATAAGATTCAATTATACTTTTAGGAGAGACGGGCAAATGTATCCATAATAAAGGCCCTTGTTGCCAAAATACTCATGTGGGTGTATATTGTGAAGAAATAATAATCAACATCAGCGGTTGAGTTAAATCAAATCTATCACAATGAGCTCCTTCGATGGCTTTTTCTACTAACTTTAAAGCTTTCCTAGCATCAGGAGTCAATGTTCGTGGTGAAGATGGATCAGGATCTCCATGAAGGATGTCAAATAAAGGTTTTAGTTGGCCAGTAGTGAGATTTAGTGTAGGGCGAAGCCAATTAATATCTCCCAGTAGTTTTTGGAAATCATTGAGGGTGGTCAAATGTTCTTTATTTATTAGAATTTTTTGGGGTCTAACAAAAGTATCCATGATTTTAAATCCTAAATATAATATGGGAGATCTGGTTTGAACTTTTTCTTCTGCTATATATAATCCATATTTTTTTAAATTTTCTACCACATCACTGAATATATTAAATAAGATTTTTTGATTAGGGTGGGCCAATAAAATATCATCCATGTAATGTAGACACATGAGGTTTGGATATTTATTTTTAATGGGTTGGATAGCCTTGTCCACATATATTTGGCATATGGTGGGGCTATTAGCTATTCCCTGTGGTAAAACCTTCCATTGATATCTCTGATCAGGGCCATTATTGTTCATAGAAGGAACGGAAAAAGCAAACCTGGGGGCATCCAGAGGATGTAGGGGAATAGAAAAGAAGCAATCCTTTATATCAAGAGTAATAAGATGGAAATTTTTTGGAATAGCTACGGGACTAGGAAGTCCACGTTGAGTAGGCCCCATAACTTGCATGGTTTTATTGATTTGTCTAAGATCATGTAACAATCGCCATTTTCCTGACTTTTTCTTGATCACAAATATGGGGGAATTCCAGGGAGAGGTGGAAGGTTCTATATGACCTGCTTCTAATTGTTCCTGAACTAATTGGTGGGCCGCTTGTAATTTCTCTTTAGATAGGGGCCACTGAGGGACCCACACTGGCTTATCAGAAAGCCATGGTATTTTCAAAATTATTTTCTCAGTGGCCCCGAAAAAAAATATCTTTTTCCTTTATGACAATGATTACTTTTAGGGTTAAGATTACTCTGTACTTTTTGATAATGAGTTCTTTTATGGTTAAGATTACCCTGTAGGTTTTCACATTTAACATCTGCAGGCTTGGTTGCAAGGTGTACTCCCATTTGTTGCAAAATATCTCTTCCCCATAAAGTAACTGGTAGATTAGGTAAAACATAAGGCTGAAATGTTCCTTTATGGCCTTTATCATCCTCCCATTTTAAAATTACTGCACTTTTATCTGGGAGGTTATTATATCCCAAGCCTCTTAAACTGGTTGAAGATTTTTGCAGAGGCCAGTGCTTGGGCCATTGGCGTAAGTTAATAATGGAAGAGTCAGCTCCAGTATCTATTAATCCCTCCATTTCTATTCCTTGGATTTTTATTTTACACATAGGCCTCCTTGAACAGTCTCGAACCCAGCAAGCCATGGGACTTGAGTCAGTGGAACAAAATCCTCTATTGTTCCCTTCTTGAGGCATACCCATTTTAAATGAATTATGTAAATTGGGAAGGAGAAGCAACTGAGCAATTCTATCTCCTTGATTAACAGAACTTATACTTTGGGGTGAGCTAAGCATTATTTTTATTTCCCCTTTGTAGTCTGAGTTTATTACACCTGGGGTCACTTGCAAACCTAATAAGCTTTTAGGACTACGCCCGATAATAAGTCCTACAGTCCCTGAGGGAAGAGGTCCCCTGACTCCTGTGGGAATCAGTTGAACCCCCATTTCAGGTGTTAACACTATTCGGGTGGTGGAACAGAGGTCTAATCCTGCATTTCCTCTTGTTCCTCTGGCGAGGGAGTGGATGGGTAGTAGGGATTGTGTCGGGGAAGCATCTGAGTGGATGCTTGAGGATACTCCTTCTGCAATGCCCCGTACATTTGTGGGCCCCGGGGTATTGGGCCCCGTGCCCCGTTTTTTGAATTTCTGAACAAAGGATTTCCATGGATGTCAAATTTTGAATGGCATTTATTGGCCCAATGATTTCCCTTTTTACACCTGGGGCAGCGGCCTGGGGCACGATATGAGCTTGGTCTTATTTCTCTTTTGGGATTTTGCCTAGAATTGCCTGATTGATTATGATAATTTTGCCTGGAATATCCTGATTGATTATAATATCTACGTTTAGCCTTTGTGAAATTTTGAGAGGAAGCACCTCTCATTGAGGCTGCAATCACATTTCCTGTGACAAAGGCGTCATTTATATCTTTACATAGTTGTATATATACGGAAAGATCCTTTTTAGTTTTCCATGGCCTGATGGCTGCTTGGCACCATTTATTTGCATTTTCATAAGCTAATTGAACAACTAATGGCATAGCTTGGTCAACATCTGCAAACACACTACCTGCAGTTCTCAAAAGTCGATCAGCAAAGTCGGCATACGGCTCATTAGGTCCTTGAATCACTTTTGACAAGCTACCTTGTAGATCCCCAGGTCCTTGTACAGTTTTCCATGCCTCTAAGGCAGCTGCATTTATCTGAGCATATATATCTGGGTCATAATCTGTTTGAGCCTGTAAGTCTGCGAATTGCCCTTCTCCTGTGAGCATGTCTATATTATAGTTTTCAAACCCTGCAGCCGTGTTTCTTTTAGCTGTTTCTATACAAAGTTCTTGGAATTGCGATCGCCAAACCAAGAATTGCCCCCCGCTTAATGTTGCTTTACATAGACTTTTCCAGTCTGAGGGGGTTAAGCTAAAGGTGTTAAGGGACTCCAGCATACTCAACGTGAAAGGAGCTTGGGGCCCATAAGTCATTACTGCCTCTTTGAGATTTTTTATTGTTTTGAAATCTACTGACTGATGGACACTCTGTCCATTTTTCTTTTCAAATGCTGGCGGTTCCCAATGTATCTGTGAGTTGTCCTCGAGAGTGCATAAGCGATCAGAAAGACTTTTTATTTCTGTTTCTAGGGTATGCAAATGCCTAGTAATACCCTTCATATTTTCTGTAATGGATTCCACCCATGGGGGAGTAGAGGACACAAGTGACTCCTCTGCCTGACGGACCTTTTTCTCAGTCTTTTTAAATTTCTTTTTCCTCATTTTCCCAGGATCACTTTTACTAGATTCCTCACCACTGCTAATTTCACCGACAGCAATATCCTGAGGCCCAGGTTCCAGTGAGAGCAAGTATCCTTCAGCTTTCGCCAATAACTCCCGAATAGCTTTAATAGCTTGGATTTTTGTCATTTTTGGGTCTCTTCTAATACTCTCTTTACTGGTCTCAGTTGGCCCAGTGAAATCTACACTTTTTTGATCACTTTCACTTTTGTCTATATACTCCTCACTGAGAACAGAGTCAGGTATATCAAGGAGTCTTTGCATAGCCTCTATCACTTGGGATTCAGTTATATTTGAACCCATCTTTAGAGACCTTTCAGTTCTTACCTGTCCGCTCCGAAGTTCCCCGTACAGGCCGCCACCTGTCGCCGCCTGAAGCGCTTGGAGCAACGGAGCCACGGGAAGAACTTCAGAAGCAAACTGGAGACAAACAGCTTTTTATTCTTATAACTTTTCTCTCTGGTTCTAACAACAACTAACACACGCCAAACACACCACTAAAATGGCGCTGACCCGATCAGCAATTTCGGCCAAGTCACTCGAGATCCCGCAACAAATCCCGTGAGACTACGGGTGGCGACAATGGCCAAATCTCCACGGCTCATAGTCAACTGCAATTCAAGTCAATCCCCAAACAGGGCTCCTGCAGACCACAAGACAGCTGTTATTTCCTTTAGGGACCACATGATTGTTAGTATATTAATATTAAAGGCCATAGTGCAGCTATTATATTAGCTGCTACATTATGGATATGATCATAGTATTAAAAGCATAATGCAAATATTATATTAGTTTTGGATGCTATAATATTGATATCATAATAATATTAAAGGCCACAAGTAGCTGTTAAACTAATTTTAGATGCTATACTATGGATATTATATAAGTACAAAGGGCCAAAAGACCACTATTATATTATTTCTAGATAGCATAATATTATTTTAGTCAGCTTTTTCATCATTGTGTCTAAAAGTCCTGACAAGAACATTTTTAGAGAATGAACATTTTAGTTGGCACTCACAGTTTCCAAGATTTCAGTCCACAGAAGGCCAACTCCATTGCTCTTTGTCTGAGGTGAGGCAGAACATCATGACCAAAGGGTGCAGAGGAGGAAAGCAGCTCCTGTGGCAAACAGGAAGCAGATAGAGAAGCTTCAGCTTCCTTCTCACTTCTTCATTCATCAACCTCTCAGGGGCTACTTGCTGAAGGAGCCTATAATCAAGGAGATAGCTAAAGATTGCGGTTAGCTGAGAGCCATAAAAGATGTTCTAGTTTCCACCTGATGTTGATACATTATTCAAAGAATCTTTGTATGCCCGTGAACACTGCGTGACGCACCTGTAAGCTCGAGCTGTAAGCACGTGTCCTTGTTAAAGCTATATGTATATAACAACTGGGTGAGGTTCGTTAGTGTGTGTGGGGAAGAAGAAGGTGGTGGTTGGAGTTAGAGCATTTGGAGTGATTGCTGGAGCTGGAGAGAGGAGAAGAATAAAAGACCTTTTTTCATTTTCATCCTGCCTCCGAATTTTCCTGTGGCGTTCGCTGCTCCAAGCGACTTCC
Organism: Tamias sibiricus; assembly: GCA_025594165.1. Classification (NCBI taxonomy): domain Eukaryota; kingdom Metazoa; phylum Chordata; class Mammalia; order Rodentia; family Sciuridae; genus Tamias; species Tamias sibiricus. The sequence continues at coordinate 66,780,493 of CM046672.1, read as the reverse complement.
GCTTCAGGCAGCGACAACTTGCAGGTACTCTGACCCTGCTACACTCTGCCTTGTCTCCAGTGTTTTCCTTTGACATCTCCATGGAAGCCTCCATGACCCCCTAACTCCAGCATCTTTCAATCCTACAGAACCAGCACCACATGGTTGATGCCAAGGTTCCCACCATCTCAAGCAGTATCCAAGTCTCCTGGGACCATGGCTGCAGCATCTTCTAAGTGCCTGAGCCGCTAAGCATGGTGAAACAACTTCCTAGGCCCCCTTGTACAAATAGGATGGGGATGGTCTTGCCAATTCCTGAGATGCCCTCAGACCAACTTTCCTATTTTTCTCTGGGCATTTACCATCTCTTTAGTGGTTGTAATTACTTTAACAACCACAACTTCCTTAGCCTAAGTTTGCCTCACACTTTTCTGGCAAAACTGCAAGTTATTCAAATATTTCTGCACTGATTTATGATCCTGATTATCACAGTAAACTTGGCTAAAAGTTGCCAGCAATATTTGCGTTACTGCCTGAATGCTGTGCTGCCTTAAAATTTCCACCACCAAAATAATTACACTATCACCTTTAAATTCAGCCTCCAAGAAAGTCTCAGAACAAAGTAAAATGTACACAACTTCTTGGCCAGAATTTAACAAGAATGGCCTCTTGTCTTATTTCCAATACAGTTATCTTCTCCTGAAATCTCTTGAGTCCAGTCTTTACTGTCTACTCTCCTATCAGCATTACAGACTTTTGGGTTCCCACCAGAATCCTCAATCAAGCTCCTCCTACAACATTCTAAAGCTCCAGCTTGCATCTCTAAACTTTTCAAAGTTTCTTCCCCCAGTAAAACAGTTTCAAAGGCTTCTGAACCCCATGTGACCATGTGCTGTTATTCACAGCAATGAACCCACTCAAGATACCACTTTGTGTTTTAGTTAGCTTTTTCTGCCACTGTGACCAGGAAACCTAACAAGAACAATTTTAGAGGAGGAACAGTTTATTGTGTGCTCATAATTTCAGAGGTCTCAGTCCAAAGATGGCCTACAGCATTTTTCTTGGCCCAAGGTAAGGCAAAACATCCTGGCCAAAGGGTGTGGGAGAGAAAAGCACCTCAGGACATGGCAAATAGGAAGAAAGGGAGCTCCACTCACCAAGGACAAAATATAAACCCCAAAGGAATGTTCCCAGTGATCCATCTCCTCCAACCACACCCTAAGTTAACAACACCCACCCTAAGTTAACAGCCTATGGTTAAAAACCACTTAATCCCAATGTGTGAATTAAAGCACTGATTAGGTTAAGGCTCTCCTAACCAAATCCTTTCATATCTCAACTTTCTTCCATTGTCTTACATATGGGCTTTTGGGTATTTTCATATCTAAACCATAATAGGTATAGATTTGATATTAGTATTAAAAGCCAAAGCTTAGCCATTATATTACTTTTATATGATCTAGTAATGGATATCACATTAAAAATAACAGGGCAGCATAGATGTTACTATGGAGACTATATTGGTATTAAAGGCCACAGGGCAGATATATTATATCAGTTTTAGATAACAGTATGTCTATTATATGAGTATTAAAGGCCAGACTACAGATATTATATTAGTATAAGATGCCATAGTATGAATACCACATTAATATTAATTGCCACATGGCCACTATCATATTACATTTCAATGCTCTAGTACAGATATAATATTAGTATTAAAGGTCACAAGGAAACTATTGTGTCATGTTTAGGTTCTCTAGTATTGACACCATTGTTGTCGCCGGAAAGGGATTTGCAGCCCAGAACAGCAGCGCCTCGGGAAGGAGCCCGGAGACAGGATGGAAATGAAAAAATTCTTTTATCTTTCTCTTTCTGTCTCTTGTAATTTCTAACACCACATACACACTCTCACAAGAAACCAAGGCACGTACTCTTACAAGAAACTACAATATATATATACACAATAGCGTTAACCCGTCCGTTCTCTCTCAGGTCTCATCTCATGCGCCTGAGCAGGAATGGCGCTGGGCCGATCTGCTGAGTCACGGCTCAAGTCTCTCGAGATCCTGGGCCAAGTCCCGTGAGACTATGGAAGGCGGCAATGCCCAAAAATGTCCATGGCCCGTAGTCAACCGCAATCTTAGCTATCTCCCCAAACAGGGCTCCTGCACACCATATTAGCATTAAGGACAATAAGGCAGCTATTATATTAATTTTGGAGCCTACAGGATAAATATAACATAAACTTAAATGCCACAGGGCAGCTATTATATTACTTTCAGATGCTATAGTACAGTTATCATATTAGTATTAAAATCCACAGGGCTGCTACTATATCAGTTTTAGGTGCTATATGTTGGCATCACATTAGTATTAATTTTAAATTCCTAAATATGGATATCATATTAATATTGATGGCCATAGGAAAACTATTGTGTCAGTTTTAGATGATACAATAAGAATATCATATTGGGATGTGGTTGTGGCTCAGAGGTGGAGTGCTCGCCTAGCACATGCGTGGCCCAGGTTCGATCCTCAGCACCACGTAAAAATGAAGGCATTGTGTACAACTAAAACAAATAAATAAATATTTTTTTAAAAAGAATATCATATTAGTATTAAATACCACAGATATTTTATTAGTTTTTAGATGCAATAGCATGGATATTCCATTAAAATTCAAAGCCACATGGACGCTACTGTATCCATCTTAGAACAAACAGTATGAACATTGTACTAGTATCAAAGGCCATAGGCAGCTACTATATTAACATGTTATATTAGTCTTGAAGCCAAAGTTTAGCTATTATAATAGTTTAAGATGTTATGTTATTAATATTACCTTAATTCAAAGGCCATTGGGCAGCTCTTTTGTTAGATTTAGATATTATACAATGAAAATATATACTAGTAAGAAAGCCCATAGTGCAGCTCCTTGGAGCTATTACATTACTGTTGGATGCCATACTACAGAAGTTATATTAATATTAAAGGCCATAGGGCAGGCATTATATCAATTTTAGATGCTATAATATGGATATTGTCATAGTTAGAAAACCAAAAAGTAGCTATTATATTAGTTTTAGATGCTACATTTTAGATATCATATATGAATAAAAGGCCACAGGGCAGCTAATAAATTAGTATAAGATGCTATAGGGGGGCCTGGGGTTGTGGCTCAGTGGCAGAGCGCTGGCCTCGCACGTGCGCGGCCCGGGTTCGATCCTCAGCCCCACGTAAACATAAGATGGATTGCATTGTGTACAACTAAAGTAAATAAATAAATATTTTTTTAAAAAAAGATGCTATAGGGGCTGGGGTTGTGGCTCAAGTGGTAGAGAGCTCGCCTAGAACATGTGCAGCCTGGGTTCGATCCTCAGCATCCATGTAAAAATAAACACATTGTGTACAACTAAAGCAAATAAATAAATATTTTTTTTAAAAAAAAGATGCTATAGTGTGGATATTACATCAATGTTAAAAGCCACTGGGCTGCCAGGCGCAGTGGCACACACCTGTAATCCCAGCATTTTGGGAGGCTGAGGCAGGAGGATCACGAGTTCAAAGACAGCCTCAGCAGTGGCGAGGCACTTAGCAACTCAGTGAGACCCTGTCTCTAAATAAAATACAAAAAAAGGTCTGGGGATGTGACCCAGTGGTCGAGTGCCCCTGAGTTCAATCCCCGGTACCACAAAAAAAAAAAAAAAAAAAAAGCCACTGGGCAGGTATTATATTGATTTTGGATACTATGGTGTGGATATTATGGTACTATTAAAGTATTATAGTGTGGCTGTCATGGTATTATAAATTTATTATATTAATTTTAGGTACTATAGAATATATATTAACATCATATCCACAAGACAGATATTAGTTTTACATGGTATATTATGGAAATAAGTATAGGTCACAAAACACCTATTTTATCAGTTTTTGATACCATAGTACAGATGTTATATTAATATTAAAGGCCACAGCACAGCTATTATATCAAATTTACATGTTAAGGGCTGGGATTGTGGCTCAGCGGTAGAGCACTCGCCTAGCACGTGCACGGCCCAAGTTTGATCCTCAGCACCACATAAAAATAAACACATTAGCCGGGCGTGGTGGCGCATGCCTGTAATCCTAGCACTTGGGAGGCTGAGGCAGGAGGATTGCAAGTTCAAAGCCAGCCTCAGTAATGGCGAGGCACTTAGCAACTAAGTGAGACCCTGTCTCTAATACCCTGTCTCTAATAAAATACAAAAAAGGGCTGGGGATGTGGCCCAGGGGTCGAGTGCCCCTGAGTTCAATCCCTGGTACCAAAAAATAAATAAATAAAATAAATAAATAAATAAACACATTGTGTACAACTAAAGCAAATAAATAAATATTTTTTTAAAATTTACATGTTAAAATATGTATATCATATCAGTATTAAAGGCCAGGGTAACCAATATGTCAGCTTTAAATGCTATATTATGAACATTATATTAGTATTAAAGTCAACAGGGCAGATATTATATTAGTTTTAGATGCTATTATATGGATATTATATTCATATTTAAGGCCACAGGACGGATTTTTTTTTTTTTTTTTTTTTTTTTTTTGCTTTAGAACTCACAGTATGGATATAATTGAATGCAAAGATCAGCTATTGTATTAGTATTACATGCCACAGTCCAAGTATGATATTCATTTCAGATGCCATGGTATCGATATCACATTCATGTCAAGGCCTCAGTGCAGCTATTGCATAAGTTGTAGATATTATCTTATGGGCATTATATTAGCATGAAAGGGGACATTGAAGAAATTACATTGGTTCTGGAGGCCACACTGTGGATATCATATTAATGTTAAAAGCCACAGAAAAGGTGTTATGTTAATTTTACAGGCCACACTTTGGATATTATGTTAATAACAAAGGAAACAGGTCAGTTATCTAATTAGTTTTTGTTTCTGTAGTATCTACATCATATTAATACTAAAGTTCACAGGGCAGCTATTTTATCAGTATTGGATGCTCTACTAAAGGTGTTATATTAATGTTAAAAGCCACAGGGAAATAATATATCAATTTTCAGTGCTATTGTATGGATATCATATTAGCATTAAATATCAAAGGGCATGGGCTGGGGTTGTGGCTCAGCAGTAGAGTGCTTGCCTAGCATGTGCACAGCCTGGGTTTGATCCTCAGCACCACATAAAACTAAAGGCATTGTGTACAACTAAAACAAAAAATAATTTTTTTTAAAAGATCAAGGGGAAGCTATTATATAGTATGGATATTATATTAAAATTAAAGGGGCTGGGGTGGTGGCTCAGTGGTAGAGTGCTTGCCTAGCATGTGTGAGGCACTGGGTTTGATTCTCAGCCCTGCATATAAATCAATAAAATAAAGAAGGTTCATTGACAACTGTATATATATATATACATATATATATATTAATTAATTAAATTAAAGGTCACTGGGCACATGTTACATTAATTTTAAAATCTATAATATCTATATCATATAAATTATAAATGTCAGAAAAAAAGCTGTTATATTATCAGATACTATAGTATGAATATTATATATTTAAATATTATATTAATATAAAAGGCCACACAGCAGCTATTATATTAGTTTTAGATTATATAATATGGATACATTGGTATGAAAGGCCAGAGTTTATTAGTTTTAGCATCTATAACATGGATAATATATTAATTATAATCACCACAGGGCAGTTATTATATTAGTCTTGAATATAATACTGATCAAAAGTTCAAGACCAAGCCGGGCGCGGTGGCGCACGCCTGTAATCCCAGCACTTTGGGAGGCTGAGTCAGGAGGATCGCGAGTTCAAAGCCAGCCTCAGCAATGGCGAGGCACTTAGCAACTCAGTGAGACCCTGTCTCTAATAAAATACAAAAAAGGGCTGGGGATGTGGCCCAGTGGTCTAGTGCCGCTGAGTTCAATCCCCAGTACCAAAAAAAAAAAAAAAGTTCAAGACCAGCCTCAGCAACTTAGTGAAACTCTTTCTCAATTTTTTTTTAAAAAACGGGGGATGGGGGCTGGGGTTGTTGCTCAGCGGTAGAGTGCCCACCTAGCATGTGTGAGGCACTGGGTTCAATCCTCAGCACCACATAAAAATACATCAATAAAATAATGGTATTGTGTCCAGCTACAACTAAGAAAATATATTTTTTAAAAAGGGGCCATGGCTAGCCGGGCGCGGTGGCGCACGCCTGTAATCCCAGCACTTTGGGAGGCTGAGGCAGGAGGATCGCGAGTTCAAAGCCAGCCTCAGCAATGGCGAGGCACTTAGCAACTCAGTGAGACCCTGTCTCTAATAAAATACAAAAAAGGGCTGGGGATGTGGCCCAGTGGTCGAGTGCCCCTGAGTTCAATCCCTGGTACCAAAAAAAAAAAAAAAAGGGGGGGGGCCATGGCTGGGGATGTAGCTCAGTAGCAAAGTGCCCTGGGTTAAATCTCCAGTACCCCAAAAAAAGTGACTGGGCAGCTATTAGCAGCTATCGTATCAGTTTTAGAAGCTATAGTTGGGTATCATAATGGTATTAAAGGCTACAGGGCAGCTATTGTATTAATGATATATTCTAAACTATGGATATCATACCAGCATTAAACACCATCATGTAGTTTTTTTATTATTTTCAGATGCTACAGTATGTGTATTATTTAGTATTAAGGCCACAGTGCAGCTATTATATTAATTTAGATTCTACAGTATGATAGTATATTAATATTAAAGGTCACAGGGCAACTATTTTATCAGGTTAAGATGACATAATATGAATATCATATTAGTAATATATATATGTATATATAATATTAAAGGCCACAGGGCAGCTCTTATGTTATCTTTGGATACCACAGAATGGATATTTTATTAGTTTTAAAGATCTCTGGGCAGCCATTACATCAGTTTTAGATGGTCTAGCATGGATATCATATTAGTATTAAAGGCCCAGGTCAACAATTATGTCACTTTTAGATATTCAAGTATGCATAACATGTTAGTATTAAAGTCATCATGGCAGTTGATATATTAATTTCAATAGTATAGCATGAATATCATTAGTTTAATGGCTACAAAGCAGATATTATACTAGCTTAATGTACTATAATATAAATATCATGCTAATATTAAAGGCTACAGAGTACCTATTTATCAGTTTTAGATTCTATATCATGTATAGTAAATATTAAAATCCACTAGGGAGTTATTATATTGGCTTCAAAGGCTACAGGAAGAGTGTCACATTAATATTAAAGGTCACAGGATATCTATTACACTGATTTTAGAGGCCATAATATGGATATCATATTATTATTAAAAGCTACAGGGCTGGGGTTGTGGCTCAGTGGTAGAGCACTCGCTTAGCACGTGCACGGCCTGGGTTTGATCTTCAGCACCACGTAAAGAATAAAGGAGGGACTGGGGTTGTGGCTCAGCGGTAGAGCGCTTGCCTAGCACGTGCGCGGCCCAGCTTCAATCCTCATCACCACGTAAAAACGCATTGTGTACAACTAAAATAAATAAATATTTGGATATTTAAATAAATATTGAAAAAAAGAATGAAGGAATTGTGGACAACTAAAACAAATAAGTTTTTTAAAATGCTACATGGGGAGCTATTATATTAGTTTTAGATGCCATAGTATGAATATCACATTAGATTTAAAGGCCACAGCCCAGCTACTATATTCATTTTAGGTACTACAGTTTGGATATCATATTAGTATTAAAGGCCTCTAATGTCTCTGATATCTGTTTTTGATGCTATAATATGGAAATCATATTAATAGTAAGTGCCACAGAGCACCTATTTTATTAGTTTTCTATACCATTTTATGGAGATCACATCAGTAACAAAGGCCACAGGACAGCTCAGATTTAGAGTGTTGCTGCCTGAAGCGCTTGAAGCAACGGAGCCGCGGGAAGAACTTCAGAAGCAAACTGGAGACAAACAGCTTTTTATTCTGATAACTTTTCTCTCTGGTTCTAATAACGACTAACACACGCCAAAAACACACCCTAAAATGGCGCTGACTCGATCAGCAATTTCGGCCAAGTCACTCGAGATCACGCAACAATCCCGTGAGACTACGGGTGGCGACAAAGGCCAAATCTCCACGGCTCATAGTCAACCGCAATTCAAGCCAATCCCCAAACAGGGCTCCTGCATTAGAGGCCATAGTATAGATGTTACATTAATAGTGAAGTCTATAAGGAAGCTAATATGTTAGTTTTGGATGCTATCACAAGGATATTATATTAATATTAAAGGGCAGAAAGAAGCCATAGGATGGACATAATATCAGTATTGGAAAGCTACAGGACACCTTGTATATTAATTTCAGGGGCCATAGTTTTTATATTATATTAATGTTAAAGGCCACAGGGCAGGGGCTGGGGTTGTGACTCAGTGGTACAACGCTTGCCTGGCATGCATAAGACATTGGGTACAATCGTCAGTACCACGTAAAAATAAATAAATAAAATAAAAGTATTGTGTCCATCTATAACTTTAAAAAATATTTTAAATATTTTAAAAGGCCACAGGGCTTGTATTGTATTATTTTTAGATGCTAAATTATGGATATTGTGTTAATACTTAATATTGTGTTAATAAAGATCACACAGGGCACCTATTGTAGTAGTTTTAAATGCTGTACTATGGATATCATTAGTATTAAAGACCACAGGGAGCCGGGCGTGGTGGTGCACGCCTGTAATCCCAGCACTTTGGGAGGCTGAGGTAGGAGGATCATGAGTTCAAAGCCAGCCTCAGCAATGGCGAGGCACTTAGCAACTCAGTGAGACCCTGTCTCTAATAAAATACAAAAAAGGGCTGGGGATGTGGCCCAGTGGTCGAGTGCCCCTGAGTTCAATCCCCAGTACCAAAAAAAAAAAAAAAAAAAAACCGCAGGGCAACTATTATAATATTTTAGGTACCAGAGAGCATAACATATTAGTACTGAAGGCCACAGGGAGCTATTATATGAGTTTTAGAGCCCACAGTATAGATATTACATTATTATGTAAGGCCACAGTGTCACTATATTTCTAATGCTGTATTATGGATTTTGTATTATAATTAAAGGCCACAGGGCAACTATTATATCAGTTTTAGAGGCTACAGTATAGATATCACATCTGAATTAAAGAGCACATGTCAGCTCTTATATTAGCATTAGGTACTATAGTATGAACATCATTTTAGTATTAGAGGCAAAGGTACATGTATTAGTTTAAGATGATATATATGGATATTGCATTAATATTAAAGAACACAGGACATCTATTATATTAGATGAGACAGTATGTATGTTACATTAGTATGAAAGACTACCAGACAGCTAGCTATATTGGTATGAGGGCAGAGTGTGCATATTTTATTAATGTTAGAGGCTATTGTTCTGATATTATATTAGCATCTAAGGCCACTATATAAATATTATATTACTGTTAGAAGCCACCATAGGGATATTACATTAATATTAGAGGCCACAGTGTGGACATAGGCTAATATTAAAGATGGTAAGGTTGCATGTAATACAGCTATGGGCACTATATTACTATCAGAGGCCACATGTGGACACCTTAGTACCAAAAGTCACTATGGATAATGCATTAGCACTAGAAGCTACATATAAATAACACGTTGGCACTATCACACCACCATATCATATCAGTAGTATGTTACCACCGTGTCCGGGAAGGTTGCTCGCCCTCTGGTGGCTGCTGGGACTCAGTGCAGGACAACTGCAGTTCAGAGGTGCACGTGCACCTCATGCTGGCATTCTTGGGAAATAGATGAACTTTATTACTGTATCCAGATTATTCAAGGCCATGATTTTGGAAATTCAAACTGAAATGAAACCAAGTAACCACTATTTTTCAAAAAGTGGTGATTGAACAAGGTTTTGGAAACTATATTCAGTGAAATTAACTATATGCAAACCAAAATTCCTACAAAAATTAACTCATTATAGCCCATAACTAAACTTTGAGAAAACAAAAAAAAAAAATTCTAGACAAAAACAGAATAAAATCCATGTAATCTTAGAGAGTGGTAAGGCTGTGTGTGTGTGTGTGTGTGTGTGTGTGTGTGTGTGTGTGTTCTGGAACTGGGGATCGAACGCAGGGCTGCACACATGTTGGACAACTTCTCTAATACTCGGCTACTTCCCCAGCCCTTGGTGATGAGTTTTAACACAAAATACTAAAAGCCAATTGAAAGAAGAAAATATTGATAGCATGGACTTTATAAAATTAAATTTTTACTAAGTGTGGTATTGCATGCCAAGAATCCCAATTACTCAAAAGGCTGAGGCAGGAAGATTGCAAATTCAAGGCCAGCCTGGGAGTTTTGTTTTGTTGTTGTTGTTGCTGGTGGTGGTGATGGTGGTGGTGTGTGTGTTTATAGTTGTAGATGGACATCATGCCTTTATTTTATTTCTTTATTTTTATGTGGTGCTGAGGATCAAACCAGGTGCCCAGGCAAGTGCTCTGCCACTGAGCTACAGCCCCAGCTACAGCCTGGGAGATTTTTAAAGGGATGGGGTGTAGCTCAGTGGTAGAGCATTTGCCTGGCATATGTGAGGCCCTGGGTTCAATCCCCAGCATCACATGAAAAAAATTAAATTTTATATTCTGTGAAAAAGAACAAAAAGACAATGAGAGATAAATGATTTACAATATGCAATTCTGGAAAAGGATTTTAATTAGAATTACACAAAGAATTCTTAAAAACTGAGAACTAAAAACCCAAATATAATGGGTAAATATCTGAACAGACACCTGACCAAAGGAAATACAAAGATGGCAAATAGTTACACAAAATGATGTTCAGCATCGCATATCATCAGGGAATTGCAAATTAAAACAATAATGTGGTAGCATGGCACAGCTATTAGAACTGCTAAACTCTAAGAAGTTGCAATACACAAAGAGCTGTAGAATGTGGGATACCCACACTCTCATGCATTGCTGGAGAATACGAGGCACCACCACTTTGGAAGACAGTGTGCCAATTCTTTCCAAAGTGAAACAAGTCTAATCTATGACCCAACATTGTGCCTATAAATTATCTGCATTTAGTCAAGTGCATGAAAAAGATGTCCAAACAAAACCAGCATGTAATTATGTACAGAAGCTCTAATGATGCTGATTAGGTCATAAGTCAGAATGTCCTTACAATAGCTGAATGCACAATCAACACAGAATAGAAAGGAATGAACTACCAACCTACACAGAAACACAAGTGTATTCCACCTGGTGTACTGTAAGTGAAATAAGTCAGGTTGAAGAGGCAACATACTGAATAACCCACCCTTTATGATATTCTAGAATAGATAAAATTACAGCCAGATGAGATGTGCAGGATGAAGCCCAAGAGGGTCCCCAATACAGGATCCTCTGTCCACATGGTGTTGGGGAGCATCACCCTCCCTGCACATGGATTTGTTCAGCAATTCAGAAACTCCCTGAACCACTTCTTTTTTTAAATATTTATTTATTTGCTTTAGTTGTACTCAATGCATTTATTTTTATGTGGTGCTGAGGATGGAACCCGGGCCACGCACATGCTAGGTGAGCACTCTACGGCTGAGCCACAACTCCAGCCCCTGAACCACTTCTTTTAAAAAAAATTATTTATTTACCTTAGTTGTACACAATGCAATGCATTTATGTTTACGTGATGCTGAGGATCGAACCCGGGCCTCACACGTGCGAGGCGAGTGCTCTGCCACTGAGCCACAACCCCAGTCCCCCTGAACCACTTCTTTTAGAGACTTCTGTGGAGACTTAATCATGTAGGCAGGATGGATTATTAACTCAATCTCCAGCTTCTTTCCCCACAGGATGGGGTAAGGGACTGAAAGCAAGACCATCCTCCAATGGAAAGAACTCCCAATGGCTAAAGCAGGAATGAATTGAGCAACAAGTGACTATAAAAAGGGGTAACAGAAAACAGTTTGAGGTAACAATCCAGATGACCACACTGGTACAAATAAATGACTGGCTGGACAAACAAATGGGGTTGACTAGAAACCTATTGTGTAGAAGCATTCCAGATAACTAAGGCAGACATGGCCATCGAAGAGGTGGAGCTAACTCACTGCTCCTTAAGTGTGAGCCCTGCATAGTGACTTCCTCCAGAAAACACAGACAATGTAGACATGCAGAGAACAGTAACTTCACACTGAGAAACTTGAAAGGCACTACCTCAGCCAGGTGAGCACAGTTTGTACTAACATGATATTCACCTTGAGGGCCTGAGATGACAGAGCATCTGTCCACCTCTGTGACCTGCTTCCTGGAAGACCCACAGCCACAGGCTAAATAAGAGAAAAACAAGAACACCTGAAAGGTACTACCCCATTCAGGTGAGCACAGTTGTTACTAACATGACATTTACCTTGAGGGCCTGAGATGACAGAGAAGCTCACCACCTCTGTGACTGCTTCTCCCAGGCACATAGTCCAAGTCTAATTGTGAGGAAAAACAAGTAAACCCCCAAAGTAGAACAATCTAAAAAATATTTGACAGGTCCTCCTCACAGTGCTGAGGTCATTGGAACAAGAAAGTTCAGAAAAATTGTCACCCCAAGAGGAGTCTATGGAGACATGTTGACTGGACAACATTTGGAGTCCTGAATCGGGTCCTGTAACAGGAAGAGGCAGAACTGAGAATCCAAAGGAAATACAACTTCAGTTAATTATAGCATACCTGTATTTGTTCTTCATGACAAATTGTCTAAGATGTTAACACATCTGAGACAGTGCACATAAGTCAAAACAAGGGAAAAATCAGATTGAGGCTACCTGGGAAATCTCTGCACTTTCTTTGAAATTTCTGTATAAAGATAAAAGCACTCAAAAAAAAAAAAAAAGATAAAAGCACTCAAATAAAACTTTAAACATGGCTACATTTTCAGAAACACCTATTTGTTTAATTATTTATATAGTTGATTACTGGTAACTGACATTATTACCTTGTTCTGTATATTATTATGAACACAAAATTTATTATAACACAAAAATCAGATAATTCAAGCTAATATTTAATTCAAGACAAGTGCCTGTTTTATGTTCTGTTTTGAAGTAACAACACACATGTAAACTTGCTATATTTTATGCTGTAACTAGGTTCTTCTAAAAAACTTGATCACTTTAGACTGGGGGGGAGATAACATTTTAGAGGTTCTATTTCAACTCATGGCTGAATTATATCAAAAGAGTGACTTTGTAGCAATCCTGAGCAAGAAAAGTGAAGCAGGGGACATCACCATACCGGACTTTAAATTATATTATAGAGCAAGAGTAACAAAAACAGCATGGTATTGGCACCAAAACAGACTGGTGGACCAATGGTACAGAATTGAGGACACAGAGACTAATACATATAATTTCAGCTATCTTATATTAGACAAAGATGCCAAAAATGTACAGTGGAGAAAGGATAGCCTCTTCAACAAATGGTGATGGGAAAACTGGAAATCCATATGCAACAAATTGAAATTAAACCCTTATCTCTCACCATGCACAAAACTCAATTCAAAGTGTGAAGGAGCCCCAATTAGGGAGATGGCTATTGCGGTCAGCTGGAAGCCATAAGTTCCACCTGATAATAAGTATGTATGTGACACACCTGTAAATGCACGTGAGGCACCCGCAAAGCTAAAGGTATATAACCGGGTGAAAGCGGTCGGAGTCAGGAGAAGAATGAATTCATTCAGTCAGTCATGCAGTCGCTCTGTCGGAAGAAGAGTTTGGGTCGGAGAAGAAGAAAAGAATCAGAGCGGCCAGAACGTAGGCAGAGCGGTTACAGAAGAGAAACCAGATAGAAGAAGTAATTCCTGGTCAGAGTTAGGCCGAGGCTCCCGAGGAAGAAAGAAGAAAGAAGACAAGAAGACAAGAAGCTAAAAAATAATCTTTCAAGAAGCTAAAAAAAGCTAATCTATCTTTCTCTAAGCTAAGCTCTAAGCTCTCTATCTTTCTTTCTTTCTCTCTAAGCTAAAGAAGCTCTAAGCTAAGAAGACAAGAAGCTAAGCTCTATCTTTCTTTCTCTCTAAGCTAAGAAGAAAAATCTTTCTTTCCCTCTCTAAGCTCTCTCTACGAAAGTAGAAGTAAAAGTAGTAAAAGCTTTACTCTGCCTCCGAGAGTTTTCCTCCCGCGGCGTTGTGGCTGGCCACGACAGGCAGCTTACAAAAGTGGATCAAGGACCTAGGAATTAGACCAGAGACAATACGCCTGATAGAAGAAAAAGTAAGCTCCAATTTCCAACATGTCGGATTAGGCCCCAAGTTCCTTAATAAGAATCCTGTAGTGCAAGAATTACTACCAAGAATTAATGAATGGGATAGATTTAAACTAAAAAGTTTCTTTTCAGCAAAAGAAACAATCAGTGAGGTGAATAGAGAGCCAACAAATTGGGAACAAATATTTAATACATGCACATCAGATAGAGCACTAATCTCTAGAATATATAAAGAACTCAAAAAACTTTACACTAAAAAAACAAATAACCCAATCAATAAATGGGCTAAGGAATTGAGAAGACACCTCTCAGAAGAAGATACACGATTAATCAACAAATACATGAAAAAATGTTCAACATCGCTGGCAATTAGAGAAATGCAAATCAAAACTACTCTAAGATTTCACTTCACTCCAGTCAGAATGGCAGCTATCAAGAACACAAACAGCCGGGCGTGGTGGCTCAAGCACTTTGGGAGGCTGAGGCAGGAGGATTGCGGGTTCAAAGCAATCAAATGGCGAGGCACTTGGAGTGAGGTCTCTAATTACAAAAAAGGGGGGGAAAGTGGTTGAGGCACAGTTTCAATTCCCGGTACCACAAAAAAAAAAAAAAAAAAAAAAAAAAAAAAAAAAAAAAAAAAAAGCATAAATGTGGAGGGATTGGGGGGACACACTCATGCATTGCAAAATGGTGCAACCATTATGGAAAGCAGTATGGAGATTTCTTGGAAAACTGGGAATGGAACCACCCTATGACCCAGCCATCCCACTCCTGGGTCTATTCCCAAAGGACTTAAAAACAGCATATTACAGTGACACAGCTATCTCAATGTTTGTGGCTGCGCAATTCACAATAGCTAGGTTGTGGAACCAACCTAGATGTCGCTCAGTAAATGAGTGGATTAAGAAAATGTGGTATATACGCACAATGGAATTTTACTCAGCAATAAAAGAAAATAAATTAATGGCATTTGCAGGTAAATGGATGAAGTTGGAAGACATAATGCTAAGTGAAGTTAGTCAATCTCAAAAATCCAAGTACCAAATGTTTTCTCTGATATAAGGAGGCTATTCCAAAGTATTGCTGGATGGGGGGTACATAGGAGGATTAGAGGAACACTAGAATGGTCAAAGGAAGGGAGGGTAAGGGAGGGAGCAAGAGGGGAGGGAGGGGGAGAAAAAAAAAAAAAAAGGTGGTTGAATGAGACGGATATCATTTTCCTTAATGCATGATTGAAGACCTGAATTGTACGAATATACTTTGTATACAAACAGTTGTATGTAAAAAGATACTAAATATATGCACTATGAGTTGTACATATTAAAAATTATAAAAATTTTTAAAAAGAGTGACTTTGTAAAAATATATGTTCCAATGGCAAATTGACTCACTTTGACTTTGAATTACTTATCCCAAAGAATCCTTGTCTTTATTTTGTTTCTATGCATACCCTTTAGCAGTAATAAGATAAAATATTTGCCCTGGACAAATAGTCAAGAAAAAGAAGCTGAAGTATTAACCCTTCTGCAAATAAATCCTTCCCAGGTATCAACAACTGACCTCAGGCCCTCCATCAGGTCCAGGACAATAAATTCCAGAAACAGACCACTGACCCAGACTCCTTCCCATTTCACCCTATAAAACAAACCCTAAATCCCTAAGCACTAAACCTGACTCCTTCACTGATTGACAAACAAACTCCAAATTCCTGGGTGCCCAAAGAAAATTGATATGCTCACTAGACCACCTCTCAGAAAACCCTATATAAGCCCAGGCCCTTTCTTTGTTCAGGGGCTCATTTTCCACCAGGAAAGTGGATCCCACCACAGCATCATTTTATCCCTACATCCCCTGCTCCTGTGTGAAACTTTGTTCCTGAATAAAGCGCTGAGCTGATTTGTGAAGTTTGCCTTCATCCTGGTCTTTTTGCGCTAACAGATTGGTTCCCTGAGTGGGAAACAGGGACAAGCAAACTTCACAAATCAGGGACCTACTTGCCATGTTGCTTCTGCATCTACCACTGGCCTTCTCATCTTTACAGAGAGATAAGACTCCACCCTTAGGCTAACCATGACCCTGTCCCTCTCTGCTGGACAGAGACTCCACCCTTAGGCTAACCGGGACCCTGTCCCTTACCACTGGGATTGAGGGAAAGACATTTCCCCAACCTCTCATGGGGGAAGTCCAGTCCAAGATTGGCACATTGGTGGCATAAAAGAGTGCAAGGGATGCCTTGCTCTCCATTGTCACCTTTTTCCGTCAAGCCTCTCCAAAGATGGGAACTACTCAGTCAATCCCCAAAGACACCCCCTTGGGTTGTCTCTCTGCCAATTTTAAAACCCTCTATTCCCATACTGGTCTCAAAATTAAATGCCTTATTAAATTCAGTACTAAAGTCTGGCCACAGTACAAATTAGATGGCCAGCACACATGGCCCAAATATGGAACTCTCGATAAAGAGATTATGCAGGCTTTAGAAAAATATTTCACCCAAAACAGCAAGTACCTGGAACTTTCATATCTGCAGCCTTTTCTCCTCCTCCACTCAAATCCCTCCCTACATCAACCCTGTACTATTTTGCAGTTCACTAGCTACAAATTTACAACCCCTTTCATCATTCACAGCCCCAGAGATAGCTGATGAACCCCCTCCCTACAGATCCCAGGGCCCCAATAGGCCCCCCACCAGCTCTCCTACCCCAAAGTCCTACAGCTCCCCCATTAGACTCCCCTCTACACACTCCACATTCTCCCTCCCTTCCATCATCTCCTCCCCAAAGCTCTATAGCTTCCCCACCAGTTCCTCCTCCCCAGGGTCCCATGGTTCCCCCATCACACCCTCCTCCACAAACTCCACATTCCCCTTTACCTTTGCCATCCCCTCCTGGCACAAGGTCAAGAACACTCCCAGAAAGAAATGTTTCCTCTCCGGGAGGTGGTAGGGGCTAAAGGGACCTTGGAGTTCATATCCCCTTCTCCATCATAGAAATGTCCCAAATAGAAGGCAAATTAGTCTCATTTTCTAAAAGCCCTGCCAAATATAGGAAGGAATTCACCCATCTGACTCAGGCATGTGATCTCACTTGGGCAGACATATGTTGTATATTAAACTCTACTCTAACCAATGACAAACGTGCTGCATTTGGCAAGTTGCTAGAGATCAGGCAGACCTCCTACATGGCCAAATCTTGAGATCCACCTGCCAGCAGATGCTGTAGTCCCCTTAGTCAAACCTGACTGGACTTACCAACCTCCAGACCCAAGAGTTATCAGGTTACAGCATATGGTCACTTGCCTCCTCAAAGCAATGTCTAAAAATTCTTACACCCAAGTAAACTGGGACAAGGTAAAAGAAATTAACCAGGGACCTGATGAAAATCCTGCCCTGTTTTTAGCCCAACTTACTGAGGCAATTACCAAATATACAACTTTGGATGTGAACAGTCCTAGTGGCAATCTCTTTTTATCCCTTTCACTATCCCATTCTTTTATAGTTGTGCCAAGTTGCCCAGTTCCCTTATTGGGTTGAAACCTCCTCCACAAATTAAAAGCTTCCATTACCATTCCCCCTTTAAAGTCCACTGCCATCTTTTTAATTCATTCTAGTCTGGACCAGGTGCCCATGCCCCCTAAGCTTCCTGATTTGTCCTTTGCCTGCTGGGATTAACTCCATAGTCTGGGATACTTCTCAACCCAAAATAGCAAGACACCATTCCCTCATTTGTATCCAGTTAAGGGACCCCACCCATTATGTAACCATTCCCCAATATCCTCTAGCCCCCTCAACTCTCAGAAGTTTAAAGCCCATCATCTCCCGGCTATTACAGGCCAAACTCCTCATACCAACACACTCACCTCATAATTCCCCCATTCTTGGATTAAAGAAATCCAATGGCCAGTTTCAGCTAGTCCAGGATCTCAGAAGAATCAATGAGGCAATTGTTCCCACATTCCTTGTTGTGCCTAATCCTTACACCCTTTTATTTCATATCCCAGCCTCCACTACACGTTTCTCAGTATTAGACCTGAAAGAAGCCTCATTTACTATTCCCCTCCATCCAGCTTCACGCCCACTTTTCAACTTTACTTGGACAGACCCAGACACTAATTACTCACAACAGCTCACTTGGACCAGTGTTCCCCAAGGTTTTAGAGATAGCCCCCATTACTTTGGCCAGGCCCTCCAATGTGACTTGGCCACCCTAGATTTATTCCCTAGTCACCTAATACGATATGTAAATGACCTCCTGCTCTGTAGCCCTTCTCTAGAATATCCCTCCCATCACACTAGTATCCTGCTTAACTCCCTGGCCTCCTGGGGTTACTGGGTTTCTCAATCTAAGGCCCAACTTTGTTCCCCCCAGATACAATATTTAGGCATCAACCCCCACCTCCCATACCATTCCCAAAGAAAAACTCCAAATTCCTGGGTACACAAAGAAAATTGATATGCTCACTAGACCACCTCTCAGAAAACCCTAGATAAGCCCAGGCTCTTTCTTTGTTCAGGGGCTCATTTTCACCAGGGAAGTGGGTCCCACCACAGCACCATTTCATCCCTGCATCCCCTGCTCCTGTGTGAAACTTTGTTCCTGAATAAAGCGCTGAGCTGATTTGTGAAGTTTGTGTTCATCCTGGTCTTTTTGCACTAACAGACATGACCCACAGTGTCCCTGAGCTGGTGTCTCCCTGAGGCTACTCTTGAGAAGGGAGCTCCAGGCATCCCTAGAGACATGACACACAGTGTCACCATGCCAGGCATTCACCTGAGGCTATTCTGAGGAGAAGGGAGCTCCAGGCGTCCCTAGAGACGTGACCCACAGTGTCCCCAAGCCAGGAGTCACCCTCAGGAGAAGGGAGCTCCAGGAGTCCCTAAAGACATGACCAACAGTGTTCCCAGGCCAGGCGTCCACCTGAGGTAGCTCTGAGGAGAAGGGAGCTCTGGGCGTCCCTAGAGAGGTGACCCACAGTGTCCCCAACCAGGTGTTCACCTGAGGCTGCTCTGAGGAGAAGGGCTCTGCCCCTCCCTGAGGGGTGACCCACAGTGTCCAGGAGCCAGGCTCTCTGGTGTTGGTCCTGAGGAGGAAGCTCCATCTCACCCTGAAGGAGGAAGGAGGGCATCAAAGATGGCGATGAGGCCCTATCCCTGTTGGCCACGCCCCCCCATAACCATGCCCACTAGCGCGGGCTCACTGCTCAAAGGCAATGGTTCTCCTGGCTTCCTGGTGAATCTCAGCCCTTTCTCCACCCTCAGCTGTTACTGGACAAAGTAGGTTCCCACTGCTCTCAGGAGGTCTGGCTGTGTTATCTGTGGCAAATGGAGTGCAATCTCAGGAGAGGAGAAAAGGCAGTCCAGGAGACCACTTCTTGTGCCACAGGAACGTAGGAGCTGAAACTCCAGACCTCGGCTCTTGTGTTCTGAAGATTTTAAGTCAGACACCAAAAGTCATGCAAGAGAACTCTCTTAGAAGTGACAGTGAGGTGAAAATAAAGTAAAAGAAAAGTGAGACTTAAGCAAAAGTACTCTCAAGGAGGAGAGTGGGGCATCTCCAGGCAGAGAATGACAAAGAGAAAGTGCTGTCCCCAAACTGTATTACCATTTGATGTTTATCAAGAGAACTGGGGACCACCCTTGTACTCTGCCAATCTGGTGTTTACCTCCTCCTTCACATTGGGCAGTGGAGTTTTTGACCATAGGTGGTCCTCTCCAGAACTGTCACAGTAGCCATCCTATTTAGGGGGCTTCATCTACGAGTCAGTCCCATGTTACTGTGGGCACTGGGGTCAATTGCTGGTCAGAAGTTACCTTAGTGGGGCTGGAGTTGTGGCTCAGTGGTAGAGCACTTGCCATGCATGTGCGAGGCACTGGGTTTGTTCCCCAGCACCACATTAAAAAAAAAAAAAAAAAAAAAAACTAAATAAAAAATAAAATAAAATAAAGATACTGTGGGGCTGGGGATATAGCTCAGTTGGTAGAGTGCTTGCTTTGCATGCACAAAGCCCTGGGTTCAATCCCCACCACCACCAAATAAATAAACAAATAAAGATACTGTGTCCATCTACAACTAAAAGAAAAGAAGTTACCTTAGTGTGCCTGCGCTACAAAGGAAACTTCCTTCCCAAACAAATGGAGACAACTTTAGCCATAATTTCTAGCTTCACACCGACCTCAGTGGACATGGTCAAGACTTAATCCCATTAATCTTTTTTTCTTGACATGTCTTCCCATTAGCTCCTTTGATTCTGTTTAGTTTTGTACAAATTAACTACCACTCTTTGCTTTCTCATCTACTTTCAAAGTAGTTTAAAGAAGACCCTAAAGTAATTTTTTAATACTTTTTTTAGTTGTAGATGGATACAATACCTTTATTTTACTTATGCATTTTTTAATGTATTTATTTGTTTTAGTTGTACACAATGCCTTTATTCTTATGTGGTGCTGAGGATTGAACCTGGGCCGCACACATGCTAGGTGAGCACTCTACCGCTGAGCCACAACAACCCCAACCCCTTACGTATTTATTTATTTATTTTGTGTGGTGCTAAGGATCAAACCCAGTGCCTCACACATGTGAGGCAGCCACTCTGCCACTGAGCCACAACCCCAGCCCCTCTAAAGTAATTTAAAGAACACTTGTGCCTTGCCTGCATTTCACTGCTCATTGCTAGCTACTACCTAACACATGCACCCCAGGCCTGCACTCCACCAGGCCAAGCACTGCTGCAGATGGTCAGAGGTGCAGACATGCACAGCTGCAGAAGCTCCCTGGACACTTCACTCATGTGCACAACAGCAGATGGCTGGAAATAGCCACTGCAGAAGTCACTGGGAAGTGTGGTCTTTGATCATGAAAAGAAAAGAAGGTAAGGCTAGGCACAGTGGCACACACCTTTAATCACAGTGGCTCTGGAGGCTGAGGAAGGAAGATCACAAGTTCAAGGCTGGCCTCAACAATTTAGTGAGACCCTAAGCAACTTAGCAAGACCCTGTCTCAAAATAAAAAGGGTTAGGTTGTGGCTCAGTTCTTAAGCATCCCTGTGTTCAATATCTGGTGCCAAAAAAAAAAAAAAAAAAAAAAAAAAGTTAAAACCCAACCTATGGTGGGTACTGTCAAGGTGAGGAGAACCTGACTTCATATCAAATGCCCTGGTGGCCTCTGGGAACTGCAGGCTTAACCCCCCTGCCCTGGGGCATCCTAAATAATTCTAGATAATTCCTTCTATATAATTCAGCTCTCATCGTGGATGCCTCTGGGAGATGCAGGCTACACATTCATTCAGAAATCCCAGGGATTCTTGACTCTGTAGTCTGGTGCTCTGCCCACACAGCCTTTGCCACAGAGGACCATGGGGGCTGTGTGCCATGTGCTGGTCCACACACCTGGAGGACCCTGGCGGTGTCGTCTGGTGCTCTGTCCATGCAGCCCTTGCCACAGAGGACCTGAGAGCTGTGAGGCACATGCTGGTCCAGGCACCCAGGAGGACCCTGGCATAGTAGTCTGTTGTTTTGCCCATGCAGCCCTCACCCCAGAAGCCTGTGGAGGCTGCAAGTAGAACATACCCCCGGGTGTCTGGCTAGTGTAGTCCAGTGTTCTACAATGCATCCCTCATTGCCGAAGTCTCTGGAAGCTGCAAGCTACATGTCTGCATCACATGGGAAACCCTACAGATTCTGGGAAGTGTAATCTGGTGTTCTGTCCATGCAGACCTCATCACAGAGGCTTCCAGGAGCTGCAGGTCCCCAAGGATCAGGGACATTGTAGTTTGGTGCTATGTTGGTGCAGACCACACAGGCAACTTAGAGATCTGAGCCCCCAAGAATTCTGAATATTGTAGTCCATTTTACTCAAGCAGCCCTGACCTCAGAGGTCTCTGAGAGCTGTAGGCCAATGACTATTCTGGGTAATGCAGTCCCATGCTATCTAAGTGGACTCCACCATCAAGGTTCCTGGGATCTGCCTAGACACTCCAGATGAATCTGAGTACTCAATACAAAGCTTATCCATGCAGCACTCAACCGGAAGGTGTCTGGGAGCTCCAGGCCCCAAGGGATTCTGGGTAATGTCTGGCCTTCTGCCTGCACAGCCCTCATTGTGGAGGTCTCTGGGAGTTACAGGCTGCACATTCACCTGGACAACACCTCCCCCCAGTGATTCTGGTCAGTAAAGTTCTTTGCTCTACTGTTCTTACCACAGAGGATCCTTAAAGCTACAGCCCCTGAGGGTTGTGAGTAATGTAGCCTAGTGTTTTGCCCACTCACTGAAGAGGACTCTGGGAGCTAAAGTCCCCCTTAGGGTTTGGGTAATGGAGTCCAATGGCTTGCCCACTCACCACAGAGGATTCTGAGAGCTGTAGACCCTGAGGATTGTGGGTAATATAGTGCAGTGTTTTTGCTCAATTACCACAAAGGATCCTGGGAGCTGCAGCCCCTGAGGGTTCTGGATAACATACTATAGTATTTTGCCTGCACAGCCCTGCTGGGAGGACCATAGGAGCTGCAGACCCCATGCTTTCCCTGGTACCCTGGAGATTCTAGATAGTATGCTCTACCAATACAACCCTCACCACAGAAACCTCTGGGAGTTACAGGGTCACAGAGTATGCAAGCATCCCCAGGGATTCTGAACACTGAAGTCTGGTATTCTGCCCTTAAGGTCCTCACCTCAGAGGTCCTGGGAACAGAAGACACCCAAGGATAATGGGTAGCATAGTTTGTCATTTTGTCATACCGTCTTCACTGCAGAAGCCTCTGCAAGCTGCAGGTCCCTGAAGGTTATGGGTAGTGCAGTCTGTCATTTCACCCATTCTGCCCTCACTGCAGAGGGCTCTGGTACCTGGAGGCCCTAAAGGATTCTGGGTAGTGCAGCCTAGCAAAACCTTTACAGCTCTCATCCCAGAGGATCCTGGGAGCTGCTTGCCATGTTCTCACCCAGAACCCCTGAGGATTCTGGGCAGTGTAGTCCAGGATTCTGCTACTCAGCACTCACCATTAAGGACCTTGGAAGCTTTGGGCTATGTGTTTGCCCCCCATACACTGAGGATTCTGGGTAGAGTATCCAGGAGACTGCCTGCCCAGCCAATCTCCACAAAGGCCTCTGATACACTGAGGATTCTGGGCAGAGTATCCCAGAGACTCCCTGCCCAGGCAAGAATTCTCCATAAAGGTCTCTGGAAACTGCAGGCCACACAGTTTCCAGGAGCGCCCATGAATAGTAGTAGTAGCCATGTTGGTCTCACTAGAGGCTTCTGGGAACTGTGGACCCCTGAGGATTCTGGGTAATCATTCTGCCCACATGACCTTCAGTGTATGGCCCCTAGGAGCTGCAGGCCACATGCTAGCTCTGGTATCCTGAGGATTATGGGCACCCTAGCCAAGAAACTGCCCATACAGCCACCACTACTGTGGGACTTGCCAGACGGCCCACCCACTGGGAACAGACTCATCCAGCACCCCCCAGCACCCTCAGGTTCCT
Organism: Tamias sibiricus; assembly: GCA_025594165.1. Lineage (NCBI taxonomy): Eukaryota > Metazoa > Chordata > Mammalia > Rodentia > Sciuridae > Tamias > Tamias sibiricus. The sequence continues at coordinate 66,756,777 of CM046672.1, read as the reverse complement.
TCTAGAACATTGTAGTCATGTAATGGAAAGAAGTCTTTAATACAGCCACAGCTGAAAATAATCGTGATTCTTCAACATCAAATACCCAATTAATACACATATTTCTCCAGCTATTTCAAATGAAATTTTAGACAAAAAAATCAGGTTCAAATAGGAGCATGCAGTGCATTTGATTAATAATGACAAGTAAAGTCCTCCTTTACTTGTCACTTACTTATTGACAAAGGTTGTTAATTTATACTGTAGCTCTTCAAGTGTGTGTTTTGCTTCTTTGTTTTATCTCATAGTGCCTGGAATTGAGCCCAGGTCCTCACGCATGCCAGGAGCCATTCTACCCCTGACCTACAACCCCACCCACAAGGTGGTTCTTGTAACCAACACAAACACAATATTTACACTTAATATAACTTTGAATTTTAACACATCGACTTCTTAATATTTCTCAAGTACTTAAACCTATAAAGAAAATTAGTCACTAAACATGAATAAGAGCAAGCAATGAGGCGTACATTAGCCTGTCCCTTCAGGCCCCAGTGAGACTCCAGGTGCTGGGCCCTTCCTGCACCATCTTGAGGGGACATCTGTGTTTCTTCTGTGTCCTTGGATTTCTCACCCAAAATACACTTAAGCCACACAAAACACACTGAAGTGTCATAATGATAAGCAGCCAAAGCCTCGGTAAGGAATACTGTTGTAAAAGAAGTTCTGCTAAAATATTACCTGGGAAAGTAAAGAACATGGCAGAATTTCTTCCTCAGCACACCAGGCAGAGCACAGGAAGCTTCTTCCTTGTGTTTTCCTCACATGGACTTCTGTCATCCTGAATCCACAGTGGACTGTCCATTGGTAGGTGCCAAGGAGAAGGAAGCTGTGGTCCTCACCATAGACATATCCCCCAGGCATCCCCAGGCCAAGGTGTCTCCCCAAAAGGGTACCCAGGACAAAGGAAGCCTTGGTCCCCACCTTAGACAGAGCCCTCAGCCATCCCCAGGCCATAGTGTTTCTCCAATAGGATCCCCAGGATAATAGAAGCTCTGGTCCCCACCTTTGACAGAGCCCCTAAGCATCCCCAGGCCAAGATATCTCCCCAAGTGGGTCCCCAGGATAAGAAACCTCTGCTCCTCACCTTAGGGCCCCCAGGCATCCCCAGATGTGGCATCTCCTGCGTGGGTCCCCAGGAGAAGGAATCCTGCAGAGGACACAGAGCATGGCCCCCCAAAAGCAGGTGGTCAGAGAAAGTTGCTATACATGCATCCTGCTGGGCACTGTGGGCAGCGCAGGGCACCAGATGCTCACTGTTCAGAGACACCTTTGCATCCCCTCCTGCTAGTCACAGTAAAGCTCTCAAATTCATAGTTCAGATTATTTCAGGTCATGATTTTATAAATCAAAAAAACAGAGGGGGCTGGGGTTGTGGCTCAGCAGTAGAGCATTCGCCTAGCATGTGTGCGGCCCAGGTTCGGTCCTCAGCACCATGTAAAAATAAATAAATAAATAAAAAGGCATTGTGTACAACTAAAAAAAAATTTTTTTAAAGAAACAGAGGGCTGGGGCTGTAGCTCAGTGGCAGAGCACTTGCTTAGCACGTGTGAGGTACTGGGTTCGATCCTCAGCACTACATTAAAATTAATTAATTAAAGGCATGCTGTCCATCTGCAACTATAAAATTTTTTTTTAAATAGAGCTCATTATGTCTTTATCAGAATGGCTGGAGATAGAAAACTGCAAAGTACATGGCCCCTAGACAAAATTCGGTTGATTTCCTTTATATCAGCAACCATATAGAGGAAACAGTGAAATGTGTAAACTGGAATAAGAGAATTTTAAATGTATTAACATTTAAAATACCACTCCCCCAAAATTGAAGTGCCTGCATGTAAGCCTTAAAGTACAACCATATTTCAGAAAATCTTGAAACAGTAGAAGGAAAGAAATGAAATATAAATAAATGCAGAGATATTCCTTGTTCAGGTCTCAATGTAGTTAAGACAAAATTACCTCAAACCTGATCTGCAGACTCAGTGCATTCCCAGTGAAATTCCCAGCTATTTCTGAACCTCATATACAAACACCTCAAGAAGGTACACATCTGGACCCCAGAACCTGTCAAAATACTCCATAGACTTGCATTTAAAATGTGAAACTGCAGAACTCTAGAAGATATGCATGACCACATGTTTAGAATGAGGCTTTAAATATGGCCCCCAAACAAATCCATGAAAGAAAAAACTGATAATGTGAATTATATTAAATTACTCTGTAAAAATTCATATTAAAGAAATGAAAAGACAAGTCAAAGACTGGGTGAAACATTCGGAAAGTATATGTCTAAAATAAACTTGTATCCACAATATAGTAAGACACTCAACAATAAAACAACCCAATGGGTAAAATCTGAATAGACAACTTACAAGAAAGTATGAGATGGCAAAGAAGCATAGAAATGACTCTTAGCATCACCTGTCATGAAGAAAGTACAAACTAAAACCCAAGATGCACTGCACACCTACTAAGCTACTAAAGGTCTTTCCTTCAGTGCAGCTTCCACCTTGAAGACAATGAGCAGCAACAGGCACTCTCGTGCATTGCTGGTGGAGTGCACAGCAGCTCACCACTACCAAAAAGCTGGTCATTTTCCCCAAAGTTAGACATGGTGTCTGAAGGGCAAAAATCACACCAGAGACAACTGTGCAGCCAAGAGATTTATTCACCAGCCTTTATGGCTGGTCGGAGGTAGAAGAAGTATGGGGAGAGAGGAGTCAGGGAGAGGGGAGTGTGTGAGCTCTGAATGGAAGGTGGGTGCCTGGGCTGTGGTCTCTGGAGCTGTCAGCTGAGGCAGCTGCCATTGGGCTGGAGGATGGAGCTGTGGCTGGGGCAGCTGCCCTCAAACTGGAGGCATGGGTCTGGAGCTGTCGCAGTGGCTGCCTCCTCTCAGCAGGGACGAGTTGTTGAGACTGAGCTCCAGGCAAGCGGGAGCTTTAATTAGGGATTTCTGGTGGGGGGTGTGCCAGAGTGACCTTTAACACTGTTGGCTCTTTCCCCGGGGAACAGGACGACCTTTAAGCCTATTGGCTTATCAGCTCAAGACCATCTATCAGTGTCACCACATGATCCTAAGAACATAGACAACTGCCTTGAGAACACACCTAGGTAGCGGCATGCAGTTACGTGCAGCAGTTCAGTTCACAGTGGCCAAATAGCTCAGAAGACATCCCTGACCACATTGTGGCAATGGTGAATGGTCAGAGGATGTCCCTACCCAGAGGATGGAGAGGGCTGGGGGTCTTCGAAGGACACCCCTGCCCAGAAGGCAGAGGGGCGGGGGCTTCAGAGGATACACCTGACCCATCACACCTGAAACTTCACACTCTGCTCTGGTGGCACCTCAGCTACCTGGTGAACAAATGGGATGGCTCCTGAAGGTCTCAGGGGAGCTCAACCCCTGGAAAGGCCCAAGCCTGAAAAATCCATTCCTGGTTCTGGATAGAAATCCAGAGTTTGAGAGCCGGGCACAGTGGCACACACCTGTAATCCCAGCACTTGGGAGGCTGAGGCAGGAGGATCGTGAGTTCAAAGCCAGCCTCAGCAATGGCGAGGCACTTAGCAACTCAGTGAGACCCTGTCTCTAATAAAATACAAAAAAGGGCTGGGGATGTGGCCCAGTGGTGGAGTGCCCCTGAGTTCAATCCTTGGTACCAAAAAGAAAAAAAAGAAATCCAGAGTTTGAGGCAGAGTTGGGTCAGGAAGGAGATGCCCTGGTCTCCTCGGAAGTGACGCTCCCTCTCTGCTGCCAGGCTCGTCCCTTGGCTTCTCTGGCTCCTCTCCTGGTTTCCTCCACTCTGCAGCCTCAGAGGTACAAGCCAGACAGGGGTGTGTGTATGTGTGTGTGTGTGTGTGTGTGCACGCGCTTGTGTGTGCACGAATGTACAGACATGCACAGGTGCATGGATGTGTCATGGGCATGTGTAACAGAGTTGGTGGGGAGGGGTGTGAGGGAGTTGTATATGCATATGCACCTACACAAATGTGTATACTTGTATTTGTGTGTTTATATGTCTACTTGGGATGCCAGTCAGGGAAAGAGTGCCCTCTGCTCCTCCAAGGGAATCCTAGATCCTCACCCTCCTTCTAAAAACTCCTTTTTCTTTTAAAAAAATATTAAGAAGTAAAGTGATGCTGTATTTTTTATAAAAATCCACACTCATAGTCAAGGCCCAGCCCAGCTCAGGGAGGGCAGAGGGACCATTCTGGCCACCTAAATAAGGGTGTCACTCCCTCTGTCACTGTACCCCTTCCTGTGCTGATTGAGGGGCTGGAATCAGGCCTCCCCACCCCAGCAGAAACAGGACTAGAATGTGCTGAGGTCTCCCCAGAAGAACAGTTGAGCAGTAGAGGGTTAGAAGAGAGCAATGCCTGACACTCAGGGCAAGGACTTTGCTGCCCTTGGAGGAAGAGGGCAGTCTCTGGTCTTGGATCTGATGCTCAACCCTGAGCTGAGAGCAGGGCACAGCAGTGAATGGCCTGAACTTGTAACAGGAGAATTGAGGGGCTCAAAATTGAACCAGTTCCTTTTCTGCCACATACCCCTGACCTTAACTAAGCCCCACCTGCCTGTGGTCTTTCAACTCAGCCCTCCAAATGCCTTGGCCATTTTCTTGCTCCAGGATTCCTCCTCAGCTTCAAACCCAGAATAGTCTCCTTAATTTTGAGGTGATTAGCAAGGTGCACTGGGAGGAGCAAAAATATCTTTAGTACAGGGAGAGTCAGTGGGTTCATTTCCCAGGACCGACACAACAGAGTACAGACATATGTGTGACTTAAAGCACAAACCTGCTATCTCACCATTCTGGAGGCCAGAATCCCAAAATCAGAATATCAGGAGGGTCATTCTCCCTCTGAAAGTGTCCCTCCTTGTCTCTTTGGCTTCTGGTGTTTGCTGACAATCTCCTGACTTGCAGCATTAGAGAAATAATTATCCATTAAAGCAAAGGAAGAGAGTTTAATCCCTATATGCTGGGGAGGAGGTGTCCTTGCCAAACTGACTGAGCAGGGTGCTCTTCTAGCACTAAATTTTACAAGGTAGTGCAGCAAACCAGCCCAGGAGGGTTCAGGAGACTGACAGAAGTGTGGCCAAGCAGAGAATCTCTGTCAGTTTCCTCTTGTTCAAGAAGAGACACTCTTCTCTCCTTTGAACAATATAAATTCGTTGTCATTTTTGCCTTCTATCTATCAGGGACCAGCTGACTCATCTCTAGGACTTCATAGTGGAAGATATTTGTTGGACAGGGCGAATAGTCAGGCATTTAATGAGGAGGAATTTCTATGAAAATAAAGAAAGCATACAGGAAAAAAAAAAGTCACTAGTGAATTCCGTTCCTGTATTGTCTTAATGGTGCTATGGTTTGAATTTTTGTCTTCAGAATTCATGTTGAAATTTTAATCCCCAGAGTTGTGTGGTGACAGTAAGAGGAACTCTGAGAACCGAATGGGCCCTGAACACTCTGCCTTCATGACTGCATCTGTCCATTCATAAATTAGTAGATCAGAGGGCTGGGGATATAGCTCCGCTGGTGCAGTGCTTGCTTCACATGTACACGGCCCTGGGCCCAATCCCCAGCACCACAAAAAAAATTAGTTAGTTAATCAATGAGTTGTCAAAGGAACAGATTTGCTACAAAAGCCAGCTCTCTGGCACAACCGTGATGGCTGCACTGCCTGAGGACACTGCCGAGTCCCCTCCAGAAGGTCTTCAACAGATGCAGCCCCTGACCTTAGACTACCTACACACCAGAAAATTAAATATATATATATATATATATATATATACTTTGTGTGTGTGTGTGTGTGTGTGTGTGTGTGTGTGTTACCAGGGATTGAACTCAGGGGCACTCGACCACTGAGCCACATCCCCAGCCCTTTTTTGTATTTTATTTAGAGACAGGGTCTCACTGAGTTGCTAAGTGCCTCGCCATTGCTGAGGCTGGCTTTGAACTCGCGATTCTCCTGCCTCAGCCTCCCAAAGTGCTGGGATTACAGGTGTGCACCACCGCGCCCGGCCCCAAAAATATATTTTTTAAAATGTTTTTTTTAGTTAGTTGTAGGTGGACACAATACCTTTATTTTACTTGTTTTTATTTTTATGTGGTACCAGGGATCAAACCCAGTGCCTCACGCATGCTAGGCAAGCACTCTACCACTGAACCACAAACCCAGTGCCTAAAAATAGATTTTTAATGGATGACTCAGTCTCGGTTGTGCAGATATAGCAACATAAAACAAACCAAAACAGATGGAATTATCAAAAGGGAAAGCAGATGGCTAAAGAACAAAAGGAAACTAATGTACTATACGTAGGCAACAGGAATTACTGGAATTTGAATTTTGTTGTTGTTGGTGGTGGTGGTGGTGGTGTTTTGGTACTGGGGATTGAACTCAGGCACTCAACCACTGAGCCATATCCCCAGCCCTATTTTGTATTTTATTTAGAGACAGGGTCTCACTGAGTTGCTTAGCACCTTGCTGTTGGTGAGGCTGGCTTTGAACTCACAATCCTCCTGTCTCAATCTCCCAAGCTTGCTGGGATTATAGGCCTGCGCCACCATGACCAGCTGGAATTTGAAATTTAAAAAAAAATAGCACCCCTGAGGGGCTGTGGCTGTGGCTGAGTGATAGAGTGCTCGCCTGGCACACATGAGGCTCTGGGTCTGATCCTCAGTACCACAAAAAATAAGATAAAATAAAGGTATTGTATCCACCTACAACCAAAATAAAATTATATATATATATATATACATATGTATATATGTATATATATGTATTACACATATATATCACCCTTAAAATTGAAATATTGAAGGATTACTCTAACAAAATATATACAAATATGCATTCAGAAAACTTTGAAACACGTTGAGAGAAATGAAAAGCAACATAAATAAATGCAGTGATCTTCCTTGCTCAGGAGCAATTCAATCATTATTGTTAGGAAGATAATTCTTTCTCACTTGATTTTTTAATATTTATTTATTTGCTTTTAGTTATTTGCTTTTAGTTGTACACAATGCATTTTTACGTGGCGCTGAGGATCGAACCCGGGCCGCGCACATGCTAGGCGAGCGCTCCACCGCTGAGCCACAACCCCAGCCCTCTCACTTGATCTGATTCAGCAGAATCCCAATCACATCCCCACAGAAGATACCTACAAACTCTAAACCTAGAAGATATGGCATAGGAGTGAACAAAAACGGCTCAAGAATCTACACATCTGGTCACAAGCACTTATCATAAGGGTTCAGTGATCCCAGAGCGTGGCACTGGGAAAGGCACTGGAATAGACAAATGGAACAGAATAATGAGCACAAAAAAGACCATGTAAAACCAGTCAAGTGATTCTGTCAAAGGGACAGAGGCAATTCAACGGACAGAGAAATGTGGGTTCCACAAATGGCTACAGAACAATTGTGGGGGGAAAATGAACCATGTGAAACCCATATGAAATATAATGAACACAATTCTCATGGCTTACCCAAAAAGCTACTCCAAATAGTCCATAAAGTTAAATTTTCAAATGTAAAATTGTAAAAGTTATAGAAAAATAATCTGCATAGCCATGTGTCTTATAAATAGGAGGACTCAAACGCAGAAACATGCACAGGAATAACTGTGGAGACTGGCGCTCTGCTGCCAAAGCCAGGAAACTAGAGCCATCCCGGGGAACGCAGCTGACACCTCAGTTCCAGGACTCTGGGCCTCAGAGCTCTGAGGCGACAATCTCTGTGTGTCCAAGCTCTCCAGCTTGTGGCACTTTGCTAGGCAGCTCTAGGATGACACAGCTCATCCACCACCCTCCTCAGACACCTCTCTCCCCAAGCCCACCTCACATAGGGAGGGGGCAGGAGCAGGGCACTTCACAGGCCATGACCACTGCCAGGTGGTCACTTTCCACCCTGTCTGGGGACTCTGGCCTCAGCTCTCAACCTCCTGGGCCAGTGGAGGATGAGGACAAAAGAGATCAGCTTTCCTGAAACTGGACACTGAGCTCCACTTAGCTGTTCCAGGAGCCCAGAAAGCACAGGACTAGATAACCCAGCCCTCGGCCATCCGTAGCTGGTAACAGCATTGCTGAGGCTGGCTTTGAACTCGCGATCCTCCTGCCTCATAGCTTGTAACAGCAAAGAGGAGGCACAGAAGGCACAGAAGAGGACGTTCCTTCTGGTCAAGGCATCTCACCTGTGTCCATTGGGCCCAAGCTGGCTCTTCAAAGGGGCGAGGGTAGAAGAGACTGGAGGCTGAACCCTCTTCTCAGATGCCTGAACAGAGCCAGAGAGGGGAGATGGGAAGGGAAGGAAGGGCTGGTTGTCAGGATGCTGAGAGTGGATACCTCTCCCCACAGGGGTTAAGTACAGGGGCTGAGGGGGACCTCCTCCTGTCTCTATCCAGGGCCTCTGACAATTGCATAGGCCCCCCTCCTCAAGAGGTCCAAGCCCAAACAAGGGTCAGCTCTAGGGACTTTAGTCCATCTCAGAGGAATGACATCAGTCTTGGGACTTTTTTGCATTTTTTCCTAAATTGTCTGCCAGTCCCTTAAGTCCTTCAGCAAATTTCAAAGTCCTTTCGCATAGGCTCTCCAGCTGCCTGTGTGAAAGGGCCGAAGGTTAATCCAGGTTATTTATGCATGAGGAGGCCCAGTGTTCTGCACTTTGTGATGTTGAGCACAGTCCTTAAGAGTGCCTCATTAGTGTCAGTCCAGCTCAGGTATAGTGAAAAAGGCCACAAGAAAGCACTGCTTTCAATTCTATTGTTAGCTGTGTAGTGCAGAGAGAGGACAGAATTGAGAGCCTCCACGGTCCCATAGGGAACTGTAGGAGCCCTGTTTGGGGATTGGCTTGAATTGCAGTTGACTATGAGCCGTGGAGATTTGGGCATTGTCTCCTCTCGTAGTCTCACGAGACTTGTTGTGGGATCTCGAGTGACTTGGCCGAAATTGTTGATCGGGTCAGCGCCATTTTAGTGTTTGTGTTTGGCGTGTGTTAGTTGTTGTTAGAACCAGAGAGAAAAGTTATCAGAATAAAAAGCTGTTTGTCTCCAGTTTGCTTCTGAAGTTCTTCCCGCGGCTCCGTTGCTCCAAGCGCTTCAGACAACTACAGGGAACCTCCCCATAGAAGTTCACAGCCCAGTACCCCTCACAGGAGGGCTGATGGAGCTCAGGGCAGAGCCTGAAGAGTCCTGGCAGGGTTAGGGTCCTGTCTACATCCAGGACAGTAACCCCTACCTGTCACAGGGGACCCAGGACATGGTGTCCTCCTCCTGTGTACACTCAGGAGATCCGGGACATGGTGTCCTCCTCCTGTCTGCAGGCAGGAGACCTAGGACACAGTGTCCTCTTCCTGTGCACACTCAGGGCACCCAGGACACAGTATCTTCCTCCTGTGCAGACTCAGGGGACCCAGACATGGTGTCCTTCTTCTGTCTGCATTAAGGGGACCCATGACATGGTGTCCTCCTCTTGTCTGCATTCAGGGGACCCAAGACACAGTGTTGTCCTCCTGTGTATACTCAGGGGACTCGGGACACTGTGTCCCGTCTATACTCAGGAAACCCAGGACACAGTGTCCTCCTCCTGTACACATTCAGGGGACCCAGGACATGGTGTCCTCCTACTGTCTGCAATCAGGGGACTTGAGACACAGTGTCCTCCTCCTGTCTCCACTCAGGGAATTCAGGACATGAGTTCCTCCTGTCCACTCTCAGCTATGAAAGTGTGTAATTTCCTCTTGTCTAAACCTAACAGACTCAAGACATGATTCCCTCCAGTCTATACTCAGCTGACTCAAAACTGTTTCCTCCTGTCTATATTCCCTACAATCAGAACACAGTTTCCTCCTGTCTACACTGGGCTCACCCAGGCTGCTCACAGGAGACAGGGTTGGGGATAGCTAAGGTTGGGGTTAGGGTCAGGACACAGTGTCCTCTCCCAGTCTACTCAGCTGACTCAGAACGTGGTTTTCTCCTGTCTATACTTAGCAAACTCAGGACATGTTCCTCCTGTCCACACTCATCTGATTCAGAACATGTTTTTCTCCTGTCTACATTCACCTCAAAGGACTTGGTTTCCTGCTGTCTACACTCATTGGACCAGGTTTCCTTGTGTCTGCACCGCCGGCTCTGGACACAGCCTCCTCCTACTCCGCGTTCTGCTGGCTGAGGGCATGGTTTCCTCCCACCTACACTCAGTTGACTCAGGACTCACTTACTCCCTCCCTTCCACACTGGAAGCAGCAGGCTCTGGTGCAGGAAAGGAGGTGTGGACTCAGGCTGGATGCAGCACTTTTGTCCAGGAGGGGAAAGTGGAGGCCTCGTTCCTTCTGCATAAACCCCAAGCCCAAGCCTCAACCCAGACCCAGTCTCCATCCAAACTCAACCCTAATCTAACACAAACTACTTCTCCCTGGCTTCCCTGACGCCCTGCCGTGTCCACATGCCAACCATCACCTCCAATTCCAAGGAGCTGAGGTGACATGAAGCATGATGTGGACGACACCTCACTTCCAGCACCGGCTTCTAGGCAGACCCATCTGCCCCCACCCAAGGCCATCCCACAGTTCTTCCAGAGGAGGTGGGCTTTGCTGTCCACCCCAATGGGGACATACTGTGGCTATGACCAGGGAGAAACAGTGCTAGGGGAACATATCTGGAGTTGCAAGGCCAGAAAAACACTGTCCACTATGGCTGACAGTACTGGACACCGGCCAGGGAGGATGCTGTCCACGGAAGCAGAGTCCTGGACACACAGGGACAAGCGAAAACTGTCCACTGTGACTGACTGTCCTGGACACAGAACTGAGAGGACACTGCCCACTATGACTGACAGTCCAAGAATATCACTGGACCCACAGGCCTGAAGTGGTCGCTGTTTTCTATAAGTTGGTCCGTGCTCACAGCAGCACTACCCTCCAATTCAGTGGGCTAAGGGCACTTCCTGAAGGGACACAGAGTGGAGGGGTGCCTCAGAGACGTCGGGAAGCAGCATCCTGGGCAGTGACTGTCATCGTCCCTCCACCCTCCTGGCCTGTTATCCTTCTGAACCTGAATTTCAGACCTCAGGCCACTCCCTACCTGTGCCTGCAGTGGCCATGCTGTGGCCAGCCTCGGGATTCAGTGGTGGTTCTGTGGGGCCCAGCCTGGAGAGCAAGTGTCCTGGAGAAGCCAGTGGAAGGGCACACCCTCTGCAAGGAAGGGCAGCACCTGCTTCTGCGGGTTGGTGTGCACCTCCTTGTGCGCCAGCAGCTGGCTGATGGACATGGGCGGAAGCTGCAGTGACCAGAGTGAGTCGAGACAGGAAAAGGAGGAGGGCTGGAGGCTGGGCTCTTGTTTTACTCTTGAGTTCACAAAAGTTTGCAGGAAAGCACTTTGATAGAAAAATAGGAGAAAAGCCTTTTTACTTAGAGGTTTTGAGGTTCACGACAACCTGTATCCCAGAATGCAGCATGTGGGTTTTCAGAATGCAGCATGTGGGTTTACGTTACAATGCAACAGAAAGGGGGACATCAAGCAGGACAGAAACGGGAGCTGCGGCATGTTGACACAGTGACTGTGGTGTCTGTGCAGACGGGTGGACCCACATGGGCCCCTTCAGCACCTCTGCTTTGCTGACCTCTGCAGCTTTCCTTCTGGAGTGCCTCAAGGTCCATGATGACTAGGGCTCCGGCTGTCACATATGTGCTCCCACCTGCACCAGGAAGTAGACAGTTGTAGGGGACGGTGGCCTCCCTTCTGTCTCCTCCCTAGAAATCCCTCAGCCCTTTACTCAAAGTTCAGTCATGTGACCACACCAGAGCCACGATCTCAGACCGGAGTGTGGCTACTCCCAGCACACTGCTGATCTCTTCTGGAAAAGGAGGGAGTGAGCCTTGAGCTGACAAGTCACTGTCCCAGCCACCAACCCATGAGGACCAGGACCATCTGTTAATGAACTCCTGGTTCACAGGCTGCCCCACAGATAATCCCTTTATGCTCATAGACAGGCTTCTACCCACAGGCCAGAATCTTCTAAATGCAAAATGTTTCAGGAATGAAGGAGAAGGAAGCAGGGACTCAAGGAAAAGGAGAGCCATCAGGCAGAGACTCAGGAGGGGCAACTTGAGGGGCCCTCAAGGATGGAATCATTGGTGTGGATGTTCCAAGGAACTCAATATAACCTGGAGCCAGGGGACAGGAGGCAGGATGTCCAGGGGTGGGGAAGCGTCCTTGCTCCTCCTACTCCTGTTCTCTCCTGGCCCCAGCCTTCACCCAGAAGAAAAACCAGGCCCCGACATAAGCTGCAAGGTATCTTGGATAGAAGAGGGTCAGGGACGAAACTGATGCCATGTAAGTTTTAAATGCTATAGCATGGATATTATAATAGTATTAAAGGCCAAGGGTAGGTATTATATTAGAATTAGATGCTATACTAGGCATATCATGTTGGTATTAAAGACCACAGGGAGGCCATTACACTGGATTTAGATACTATATTAGAGGTATTATATAAATATTAAAGACAGGGGGCAGCAGTGATATTACTGTTACATGCTACAGTATGGAATCCATACTAGTATTAAAGGCCAGGTTGTAGCTATATAGAGAACAGCTATATAGATGACACCAGTTTCAGATATCCTAGTATGGGTATCATATTAGTATTAAAGGCCAGGAAACTATTGTGTCAGTTTCAGAGGCTATAATTTGGAAATCATATTAGTATTAAAGTTCACAAAGAAAATATTATATTAGTTTTAGATGCTATTTTATGGATATCATATTGGTACTAAGGGCTCAGGGCAGGTATTATATTCATTTAGATACTAAAATAGGGATATTATATTAATGTTGAAGGCCACAGGTAGCTATTCTATTTTTTTTAATATTTATTTATTTGCTTTAGTTGTACACAATGCAATGCATTTATGCTTTACGTGGTGCTGAGGATCGAACCCGGGCCGCGCACGTGTGAGGCGAGCGCTCTGCCGCTGAGCCACAACCCCAGCCCTTCTTTTTTTTTTTTTTTTTTTTTTTTTTGTACCAGGGATTGAACTCAGGGGCACTCGACCACTGGGCCACATCCCCAGCCCTTTTTTGTATTTGATTAGAGACAGGGTCTCACTGAGTTGCTAAGTGCCTTAGCCATTGCTGGGGCAGGCTTTGAACTCATGATCCTCCTGCCTCAGCCTCCCAAGTGCTGGGATTACAGGCGTGCGCCTCCGCGCCCGGTGCTGACCCACTTCTTGTACAGACTTTTGTGGAGACTTAATCATGTATACATGATGGATTATTAACTCAAGATCCAGCTTCTTTCCCCACAGGATGGGATGTGTGATTGCAAGTTCCAAGCTTTTAGTCATTGCTTATTCTTTCTCATGACCATCCTCCATCCTAAAGCTGCCCTAGAGACCCACCAAGAGTCCTTATTAGAGCAAAAGATTCTCCCACCACCCAAGAGATTCTGCAGGATTTAGAAACTCTGTACAAAGAACCAAGGTCAAAGAACAGATGTTATAACAAAAATGATCTACCACCCCTATCACTCAGGAAACATGAGATCTGGGGAGCTCAACACTGGCAGAGGCTATATGTGTCACAACCTATAATCTGTAGTAATAATGAATTCATTGCTCATAATGGAACAATGAATTAATTACATGGCAGAAGCTAGGACCAAGGTTTCTCATTGAGAGGGTGAGAAGCTATAGATCAGAAAGGGGTGAAGGCAGAGTGATCTGTGTCATAATGGACCAGAATTCACTGACTGCAGTTCAGTATAAGCTCATGTTTAGCTTAGTACAAACACAGGTGGTTCCACATAAACAGTTATAATTAGGGTATGTGTGAATTAGAACACATATATATATGCTTCTTTGCATTGTCAGTTGTGAGATGCAACTGGGTCAAGATGCAATGGGTATATTCAGCTGTGAAATAAACAATTTGCTGTTGTTGTTGTTGTTGTTGTTGTTGGTACTGGGGATTGAACCTGGGGGGCACTCAACCACTGAGCCACATCCCCAGACCTATTTTTTATTTTATTCAAAGACAGATTAGGATCTCACTGAGTTGCTCAGCACCTCGTGATTGCTGAGGCTGGCTTTGAACTCGCGATCTTCCTGTCTCAGCCTCCCAAGGCACTGGGATCATAATCGTGCACCACCACTCCTGGTGAGATGAAAGATTTTAATACCACTTTCTAATAAAAGGAGTCGGGGGGTAGGGAGAGAGCAGGCTGGGGTTGTGGCTCAGCGGTAGAGCACTCGCCTAGCACATGCACGGCCCGGGTTCGATCCTCAGCACCACATAAACATAAATGCATTGCATTGTGTACAACTAAAGCAAATAAATAATTTAAAAAAAAAAGGAGTCATGGCTCTTTGAAGAAGTGGCTAATACTAGGACTGAGACAGGAAATATATGAGTCAGGGTAATCTTCAAGTATCAGAAAGATAGGACTTTGGGACAAAAACAGAAAATATGTTAAAGGGAGATGACAGACCTCCCAATGGCTAAAGCATGAAAGAATTAAGAAATAAAATACTATAGAACTTGACAACGAAGAACAGTTTAAGTTACACATATATATGCTTCTTTGCATTGTCAGTTGTGAGACGCAACTGGGTCAAGATGCAATGGGTATATTCAGCTGTGAAATGAACAATTTGCTGTTGTTGTGCACACTGGTTGACTAGAAACCTCTTATGTGCACACTGGTTGACTAGAAACCTCTTATGTGCACACTGGTTGACTAGAAACCTCTTATGCAGAAGAATTCCAGATAATCAGGCAGACATGGCTATTGAGGAGGTGGAGCTAACTCACTGCTCCTTAAGTGTGAGCCCTGCATAGTGACTTCCTCTAGGAAACACAGACAATGGGCTGGGGTTGTGGCTCAGCGGTAGAGTGCTCGCCTGGCATGTGCGCGTCCCAGGTTCGATCCTTAGCACCACGTACAAATAAACCCATTGTGTACAGCTAAAGCAAATAAATAAATATTAAGAAAGAAGCCGGGAGCAGTGGCGCACGCCTGTAATCCCAGCACTTTGGGAGGCTGAGGCAGGAGAATTGCGAGTTCAAAGCCAGCCTCAGCAATGGCGAGGCACTTAGCAACTCAGTGAGACCCTGTCTCTAAATAAAATACAAAAAAAGGGCTGGGATGTGACCCAGTGGTCGAGTGCCCCTGAGTTCAATCCCTGGTACCACAAAAAAAAAAAAAAAAAAAAAAAAAAAAAAAAACACAGACAAGGTGGACATGCAGAGAACAGTAACTTCACACTGAGAAACTTGAAAGGCACTACCTCCGCCAGGTGAGCACAGTTAGTAGTACTAACATGACAATTCACCTTGAGGACCTGAGATGACAGAGCAGCTCTCCACTTCTGTGACCTGCCTCCCCCAAA
The DNA here is from genome assembly GCA_025594165.1 of Tamias sibiricus. Classification (NCBI taxonomy): domain Eukaryota; kingdom Metazoa; phylum Chordata; class Mammalia; order Rodentia; family Sciuridae; genus Tamias; species Tamias sibiricus. The sequence continues at coordinate 66,741,355 of CM046672.1, read as the reverse complement.
ACCACAGTCCCAGGCTAAATATGAAAAAAAAAAAAAAAAAAAAAAAAACAGTGGAGAACAATCTAAGAATTACCTGACAGACCCTCCTCAACACTGCCAAGGTCATCAGAACAAGGAAGGTCGAGAAACTGTCACCTCAATGAGAGTCTATAGAGACATGACTGGATGTCGTGTGAGGTCCTGGATGAGGTCCTGGATGAGGTCCTGGATGGGGCCCTGGGACAGGAAGAGGCAGAACTGAGAATCCAAAGGAAATGAGACTTCATTTAATAGTAGCATACCAGTATTCGTTCTTCATGACAAACAAATGCTAACACATCCCAGACAGGGCACATAAGTCATAACAAGGGCAAAAAACAGGTTGATGCTACCTAGGAAATCTCTGCACTTTCTCTGTAATTCCTGTATAAAGATAAAACTATTCTAGGACTGAGGCTATAGCTCAGTAGCAGAGCACTTGCCTCGCACATGTGAGGCACTGGGTTTGATCCTCAGCACCACATAAAAATAAAAAAAGATATTGTGTCCTTGTACAACTAAAAAAAAAATTTTTTTTAAAGGATGAAACTAGGGGCTGGGGTTGTGGCTCAGCGGTAGAGCGCTTGCCTAGCATGTGTGCAGCCCTGGATTTGATCCTCAGCACCACGTAGGAATAAATAAATAAAGATATTGTGTCCAACTACAACTAAAAAATAAATATTTTTTTTAAAAAAAGAATAAAGCTACTCTAAAATAAAACCTTGAGATATGGCTCTGTTTTCTCAAATACCTGCTTATTTGATTATTTTTTTTTTAATATTTACTTATTTGCTTTAGCTGTACACAATGGGTTTATTTGTACGTGGTGCTGAGGATCAAACCCGGGCTGCGCACATTCCAGGCGAGCGCTCTACCACTGAGCCACAACCCCAGCCCTTATTTGATTATTTATACACTTAATTATATTATAAATTATTGGTAACTGACACATTTAGCTAGTTCTGTATTTCATTATGAAAACATATAAAACAAAATTAAATATTTCAAACTAATATATAATTCAGGATGTGTGCCTTCTTTACATGTTTTATCTTAAAGTAATAACACATATGTAAACTTATTTTTATGTTGTCACTAGGTCCCCGGGTTTGCCTTCTGAAAACTTGATCACTTTAGACTAGAGAAAAGATAACATTTTAGAGACTCTATTTCACTTTATTGCTGAACTTTCTCAAAAGAATGTCTTTGTTAAACACACACACACACACACACACACACACACACACACATTCCAATGGCAAATTGACTCATTGTGGCTGAATTACTAAGCCCAAAAAAAATCCTTGCCTTTATTTTGTTTCTATGCATACCCATTAGCAGTAATAGAATCAAATATTTGCAACTTGGACAAGTAGTCAAAGAAAAGAAAAACATAAACAGAATTTGCAACTAAAATGAGTGAAACATTCTGAGCAGAAGAGTTTAAAAGGACATCAATGTCCATCTCCTCCATGATGCTTTGCAGAAAGTGGTGAGACAGAGGAACACAGTTGGCAGCTCACCTCAGGAGTGACCTTAGGTGCTGCTGTGTTGTGGGAAAATACTCTACCTTTAGAAATCACAAATAATTACTGGATGCCCAGGCTCTTGAATGTTCCAAATTCAGTTGAACTTCTAAGAGATTTTATTATCACTCAAGCTGGTCATGAAGATAATGATAACTAAAGAATCTATGAGGCCAGGGATGCAGTTCAGTGAAAGAGTGCTTTCCCAGAATGCAGGAGGCCCTGGGTTCAACCCCCAGCACCACAAAGGAAAAAAAAAAAGAATTTATGCCATTTTTTGTAATGAAATTGAAAATGAATAATCACTGCTCCTAGGAAAACATGCTGGACCTGAAACACAATTGAGACTATCAGAATCAAAATACTCTCCTTACAGTGCATTGTATAACTAGATTCTCATAAATATCAGTGTCACATCGTAAAGTATGTTCACATTAAGCATACCATCAAAACAACAAAAAAGGCCTTATTGACTATTGAGAAGAAGAAAAACTGACATAGTCTAGCTTAGAAAGTTATTAGTACATTGGGAACACATGACACTGACATCAAAATCTTCCAGAACACATGAGGCACTTGGTGTAAACCTATAATCCCAGCCACTTGGGAGGCTAGGGCAGAAGGATCACAAGTTGGAGGACCTCCTGAGCAATTTAGCAAGACCCTGACTCAGAATTAAAATTATAAAAGGGCTGAGGATGTATGTAGTTCAGTGCATTCCTAGCATGTGTAAGGCCTGGTGTTCAATCCCCAGCACAAAAATATTTCAGGCCAGACATCTAATCATAGACAACTGCAGCAGGAGTGGAACAGGGCAGAAGCCTTCATGTCAACTTCCCAAAAATGATTAAACTAAACCTGCACTTTGTTCAGCTCACAATATTTTTAAAATATTTATTTATTTGCTTTAGTTGTACACAATGCAATGGATTTATGTTTACGTGGTGCTGAGGATCGAACCCGGGCCGCGCACATGCGAGGCGAGAGCTCTGCCGCTGAGCCACAGCCCCAGCCCAAGCTCACAATATTAACATGTCGAATCTCTGCTTCTACTAATTCAATATGATAACCCTTTGAATATGATAAAAAAAACATACATGCTTTTCTAATGAATCCAACAGATATGAGATATACTCACTCTGTTCTCACAGCCACCTTATAAGCACACAGGGGCACTGACATTAGGATAAAATGTAATCATGGCACTTCCCACATTAAAAAAAAAAAAAAAACTAAGTACTAATAAATATATGATCTCAAAAGAAGTCAAATTTCTGAAATCCAAAAGCACATTGGTACATTTTTCAATGATATTTTGAACAGAGGCAAAACACTTAATTAGAGCTCTCCAATAAGAATTCCTAAAAACATATAAAGCATTGTACTCATCAGAAGGCCCATCCCCTTGCTTGCAAGGAATAGGGTAACTAACTTTCCGATGATTGTAGAACTTTAATGAGACATATGGGTATGCCTTCTAAATTTGAAGAGTAGAAAAGGTCTCTGTTTAAAAATGTTTATTTTTTGCCGGGCGCGGTGGCGCACGCCTGTAATCCCAGCACTTGGGAGGCTGAGGCAGGAGGATTGCGAGTTCAAAGCCAGCCTCAGCAAAAGCGAGGTGCTGAGCAATTCAGTGAGACCCTGTCTCTAAAATAAATACAAAGCCAGGCGCGGTGGCGCACGCCTGTAATCCCAGCACTTTGGGAGGCTGAGGCAGGAGGATCGCGAGTTCAAAGCCAGCCTCAGCAATGGTGAGGCCCTTAGCAACTCAGTGAGACCCTGTCTCTAATAAAAATACAAAAAAGGGCTGGGGATGTGGCCCAGTGGTCAAGGGCCCCTGAGTTCAATCCCCAGTACCAAAAAAAAAAAAAAAAAAAAAAAAATGTTTATTTTTAGGGGCTGTGATTGTGGCTCAGTGGCAGAGCACTTGCCTAGCAAGTGCGAGGCCCTGGGTTCAATACTCAGCACCACATAAATATAAATAAATGAAACAAAGGTATTGTGTCCATCTACAACTAAAAAAAAAATTTTTTTTTAAATATGAAGGCTGGGTGCAGTGGCGCATGCCTGTAATCCCAGCACTTGGGAGGCTGAGGCAGGAGGATCGCGAGTTCAAAGCCAGCCTCAGCAATGGCAAGGCACTTAGCAACTCAGTAAGACCCTGTCTCTAAATAAAATATAAAAAAAAGGGTTGGGGATGTGGCCCAGTAGTCAGGTGCCCCTGAGGTCAATCTCCAGTACAAAAAAAAAAAAAAATATATGAAGGATGTCAGTGTTTATACAACAGATATTATTTTGTGCACCAATAAAAACATACTGCTCCCACGTGCAGTGGCGCACACCCTTGTAATCCCAGCAACTAGGGAGACTAAGGCAGGAAGATCAGAAGTTCAAAGCCAGCCTCAGTGAGGCTTTAAGCAACTCAGTAAGACCCTGTCTGAAAATAAAATATAAAAAGGGCTGGGGATGTGGCTCAGTGGTTAAGTGCCCTGGGCTCAACACCCAGTACCACACACACACACACACACACACACACACACACACACACGCAGCCAATTAGCACACTAAAGCGGAGCAGCAGGGGCTGCTGCTGGTCCTAGCCAGGTGGGGGCAGGGTCTGGAGGAGGGGCATGGCCTAGAAGAGGGGCAGATCTTAGAGGATGGGGAAGGTTCTGGAGGAGAAGTCTGGAGGAGGAGTGGGGATCTGAAGGAGGGACAGGTCTGAAGGATGGGGGAGGAGGGGGTCACTGGTAGTGAGCAGCAGGGGCCTTGGGGTCCACAGCTGAGAGCTAGCTCAGAGAGAGTCACCGCCAGCCTTCCATTCTGATATCCTGCCCTGGGGAACTGAGCCTGAAGCTTCAGGGAGGTAGTGACAACTTGCCTAACCTGCCGCCCACCATTGCACTAGATGCCAGCAGCCACCCTGAATCCAGGGGCAACAGTCACCAGGCCACCTGCCACAACTACCTGAAAGTGCTGCAGAAGTGACTGTTATTCATGAAAGAGGAGAGAAGCCAGGCATGGTGGCCCACATCTGTAATCCTAGCTAATAGGGAAGCAGAGACAGGAGGATTGCAAATTTGAGGCCAGCCTGGGCAATTTAAAATATCGTGTCTAAAAAAAAAAAACTAGGGATGTTTCACTTACCTAGGATTCATGAATTCCTGGGCTCAATCCCCAGTAGTGCAAAAAGAGAAAGAGGGAGAAATGCATAGTTATTATAAAGCCCATTTCATTTTATTCTACCTTCATCATTTTATGCATTTTAATGTTCATGGACAGTAAACTATTTGGCAGAAACTATACAGCACTTGAAAACCAAAATTTAAGGTGATATTTATTATAGATCAATCGATTCAAGATAAAGGATTCCTAGCCAGGCATGGTGGCGCACGCCTGTAATCCCAGCACTTTGGGAGGCTGAGGCAGGAGGATCGCGAGTTCAAAGCCAGCCTCAGCAATGGCGAGGCACTCAGCAACTCAGTGGGACCCTGTCTCTAAATAAAATACAAAAAAGGGCTGGGGATGTGGCCCAGTGGTTGAGTGCCCCTGAGTTCAATCCCTGGTACCACAAAAAAAAAAAAAAAAAAAAAGCCAGCCTCAACAATGGCGAGGCACTTTAGCAACTCAGTGAGACCCTGTCTCTAATAAAATATACAAAAAGGGCTGGGGATGTGGCCCAGTGTTTAAGTGCCCCTGAGTTCAATCCCCAGTACCAAAAAAAAAAAAAAAAAAAAAAGATAAATGGCCGGGCGCGGTGGCACATGCCTGTAATCCCAGCACTTGGGAGGCTGAGGCAGGAGGATCGCAAGTTCAAAGCCAGCCTCAGCAATGGCGAGGCACTTAGCAACTCAGTGAAACCCTGTCTCTAATAAAATACAAAAAAGGGCTGGGGATGTGGTCCAGGGGTCGAGTGCCCCTGAGTTCAATCCCCGGTACCAAAAAAAAAAAAAAAAAAAAGATAAATGATTCCTAAAATGAAGGTGTAAGTCAATGGAAAATCTAGATTGGCCTCATAGAAACCTGACTCTCCAACATACTGGTGCAGGCACCAACTTCCTTAACAAGATCCTGAACGTTCAAAAAATAAAGACAAGACTCCCTAAGTGGAATAACTTCAAAATAAAAAGCTTCTGCATAGCAAAAGAAACAGGAGCATGAAGAGAGAACTGCTGAAGACCAGCTTCAGCAAAGATGTTAAGTTCTTCCCAATTGATACTGAAGGGAACGTAGATGAGACGAAATAATCCACACACAAGCCAGGTTGTAGAAATCCTTCTACTGTTCTCATTTTACTTTTCTCAGTATGGCCTTTTATACATCCCAACAAGCACAGTAATTCACATTTTTTCTTTAGGAGGTAACATAAAGGAATTTCAGCAAAGAAGATTACAATAAAGGTTTTCCAGGAATTAACTATACAATAAAAATTTCCAGTAATTGACTATAGGGGGTTACCTTAGGTTTCCAGTAATTAACAATAAGGAATTTCAGGAATTAGCTATAATAAAGAATTTCCAGTAGTTAACTATAAAAGGTTTTCAGGAATTACCTAGGGAAGATCAATTATACTAACTACTAATTAATCTTATCTATAGGCAGGGGAAGGTATTCTAAAAATCTTAAAGCTAATGTTAAAAATTCTTCAACTCTAGGTATGCCTGCTCATAAAGTTATATTGCCCTAGTATCTTCTTCAACTGGGCTCATCCTACCGGCTTAGCTAGTTTCTGGCTTTAGATTCCACAGGGCCATTGAACTGGTTTTATTATTGATAATTAAATGTATTAGAACCTGGTGGTCATACAATAGAAATACATCAAGAGTAATTCTTGGTGGTCGCATAGAGTGGCATCTCATCCGCAAAGAGGAGCCGAGCTCAGACCCCCAGGCATTTGGAGGGAGTTTGGGCTCAAACTCATTTGCACAACCAAGGAAGAACCCAGATTTCTGGATAAGCAGGCGGACACCTGGCTTGATTCTTGGTTTGGAAGAACTAGGCCCACACAGCCCTGAATTAACAGGTTGGGGGTCAGCTCAATTCCAAGTTGGGGAGATCTCAGACTCACAGCCCCGAATTAATGGGTTGGGGTCGAGCTCAAATCCCCGGATGAGAAACCCCGCAGAGAACCTACAGGATGGGAGAAAATCTTTGCCAGCTACTTTCTATCAGATTAATATCCAGAATATATGAAGAATTCAAAACACTTAACTCAATCAAACACTTAATAACTCAATCAAAATGGGCAAAAATAGGGGGCTGGTATTGTGGCTCAGTGGTACAGCGCTTGCCTAGCATGTGTGAGGTACTGGGTTAAATCCTCACCACCACATATAAATAAATAAAATTAAGATATTGTGTCCATCTCCAACTAAAAATATTTTTTTAAATGGGCAGGGCTGGGGTTGTGGCTCAGGGGTAGAACACTTTCCTTGCACATATGAGGTACTGGGTTTGATCCTCAGCACCACATAAAAATAAATAAATAAAGATATTGTGTCCATCTACAATTAAAAAAATATTTTTAAAAAAAAAATGGTCAAAAAAAAACTAAATAGACATTTCTCAAAAGAAAAAATACAAATTGTTGTCGCCGGAAAAGGATTGCAGCCTGGAACGGCAGCGCCGCGGGAAGGAGTCCGGAGACAGGATGGAGACGAAAATATTCTTTAATCTTACAAGAAACTACAATATATCTACACAATAGCGATAACCCTGTCTTTTCTCCCTCTGGTCTCTTCCCATGCGCCCGAGCAGCAATGGCGCTCGCTCGATCTGCCGAGTCACCGTTCAAATCTCTCGAGAGCCTCGACCAAGTCCCGCGAGATCCCGTCAGACTACGGAAAGCGGAAATGCCCAAAAATGTCTATGGCCCAATAGTCAACCGCAATCTTAGCTATCTCCCCAAACAGGGCTCCTGCATTTCCCCCTTTTGTTTTAAAAGAGGGGATGCTCTAGGACGTCTATGTGCAACCAACATTCTTACCCGTCATCGGATAATCAAGGCTGTGCCCTTGACTCCTGTCTTAGGTTGATATGTCGGCCACATGAGACTATCCCGTGCGACTGTGCCTGTCTTAGGTTGTCCCCCTCTGGGGATCTTACCCGTCATTGGCTAACCACCATCCAATGGAGCCCTTTAGGATCGACTGTGTAAGTTGACTAACAGCCGTCCAATTGTGGGGAGATGCTGCGGCTTTAAGGCGACAAGCCTTTTGGTGACGAGCCAAATTGCATAGCATATCAAATTCTTTTTTTTTTTTTTTTTTGTGGTACCAGGGATTGAACTCAGGGGCACTCGACCACTGGGTCACATCCCCAGCCCTTTTTTTTGTATTTTATTTAGAGACAGGGTCTCAATGAGTTGCTGAGTGCCTCGCCATTGCTGAGGCTGGCTTTGAACTCGCGATCCTCCTGCCTCAGCCTCCCAAAGTGCTGGGATTACAGGCGTGCGCCACCGCGCCCGGCGCATATCAAATTCTTTAAACAAATCAGCTGCCTTAAGTTCTATCAAGTAACACACTGAGTTCTCTAAACAAATACCCCCAAGGTACTGTCCCATGAAGTCCCAAACAATGAAAGATCAAAATGTCCACTTGTTATAACACGTAGATCTAGGAGGCCCCATGCATGCAGAGCAGAGGCCACACCGCTGGTGAGGTTGTTTGACATTTGAGCAGCAGGGATGCTTGCAGCGACCGCGATCCCTGCATCTGTAGCAGCAGCCGTCTTTTTTATGTCTAGACAATGCCACCGGCAAATCTTCAGGGCCCGCTCCCTAGAGACTCAAGCATCAATTATTAAAGGAAAGGCAGTGCTATTCCAGCACTGAGTCAAGAGGCGAGTTGTCAAACTAAAAAATAGAATTATTAGATTAGAAAATTAAAGTTGATTTCTGCTCACACACATTGCAGCCTGAGCTCCCACAAACATAAGCTGGCAAAACATCATGTTTAGAACAAAACAAAGAAAGACTGAGGGTATTTACTGTATTAAAGATAGATTAAAGAAAAACTAAAAGCACTTTGGAGAAATAATTTGTTAGCTGGAACTCTCGTGTTTCTGCATATACAGCAGTCCTTTACCTGTTGAAATAATTGAAATTAATCATTTATTAAACAAATGAAGTTAATAACAAATAAGCAACCTTATGTCAAAACACCAAAATATCAGGTTATACAGCCCTAGTCATATTTTTCGCTAAAGAGAAATCCCTGGGACACCTATAAAACAAAATTGAAGGTACCTTCACTTATTAAATTATTTACCCAATTTGAATACTCTTAAACTTAAATGAATTAGAGTTATTTGGATCCATATATATATATATATATATATATATATATATATATATATATTCACAAGCGCTTTGTTATTTTTGATGTCACACTGGACAGACAGACGCACATACAAACATATATTTGTGACGTCACATTAACATGAAATTTAGACAAATACACAGACATAAACACATATATATAAAAAAAAAAATACAATTGTGTGCACACTAAAGAGAGATCTCTTCGTCCCAGCTGGGAGGAATGACACTTAAGTTGTGATGTATTTGGAAGGACCCTTTTAAGGGAATCATTCCATATCTTCATCATGGTCCTCTTGATTTTGTACCTTTTTTATTAATCTTGATTCCTCAACAACTTCATCTTGATCCTTTTGATTTGGTACTTGCTTTATTAATCTAGATGGTATCCATATTGGAGAGGATTCATGCTTTGGAAAAACACAAACAGATCCTCTCCCCCCAAATTAACACTGGATCTGGACCCTTCCATGTACCTGAAAGAACATCCTTCCAGTAAACCAAAGGTTTATGTTGTTGATGTGGGTTCCAATGTCTGTCTCCAGCAGAATAACCATCAGAGTCTAAAGTTAAAAAATTTAAGGTAAACAGGGCAACTGCCAATCTGTCCTTAGGATTTTTCCAGTTTCCTTCTTTCTATTTTAACAACATAACTTTTAGTGTGCGGTTTGCTCTTTCAATAATGCCCTGACCCTGAGGATTGTATGGGATGCCTGTTTTATGGGATATGTTGAATTTTGCGCAAAACTCTTTGAAAGATGAGGACGTATATGCGGGGCCATTATCTGTTTTAAGCATTTTGGGGATGCCCAATGCAGCAAAAGCTTGTAAACAATGAGATGTGACATCTTTAACTTTTTCTCCAGAATGTAAGGAAGCAAAAATCATGCCTGAGCACGTATCTATGGTTACATGAATAAATCGCAATTTTCCAAAACTTGGCTCATGAGTAACATCCATCTGCCACAAATGATTGGGCATTAATCCTCTAGGGTTAACACCAAAATGAGGATTGGGCAAATGTGTCATACAAGATTTACAATCTTTTACAATTGTTCTGGCTTGCTCCTTTGTGATTTTAAACCTACGTTGCAAGGTGGTGCTGTTGACGTGAAACTGGGAATGAAATAAAGTAGCTTGTTGTAGCGCTGAAAGTATAAATATAGTTTTTGTAAGTTCATCAGCCTTTTGATTACTTTCATGGAGGGGACCAGGCAAATTAGTATGTGCTCTAATATGGCCTATGAATAGAGGTTCTTTTCTTGCCCACAAAAGTTTTTGTATTTGATAAAACAATTTAAAGGCTGGAGTATGAGGTGCTATTAGTCCTGCTAACTCTAATTTTGGGACGGCTTGTACAATATAGTGGCTATCTGAAAAAATGTTTATGGGCTGGTCTCTAAAATGTTCCAGAGCTCTTACCACAGCTTCCAATTCCACAAGTTGAGCTGATTTGTGTGCAGTTATGTAAGTCATACTTTCCTTTGTAGTGACTACTGCAGCAGTACCATTTGAGGACCCATCTGTAAATACATTAAATGCCTTAGGAATAGGTTGATTTTTTATTACCTGTGGAAATATAATAGGATGATTAATACAAAAAGATAATATAGGAGACTTAGGAAGGTGATTATCAAAATTTGCAGAGGTAGAGCATCTAGCTATAGCCCAGTCATTATCGTTGAAGCATAAATATTCAATCTGTGACAATGAATAGGGAGTAATAATAGTAGCAGGGTGAATGCCAAATATTTTAGTAGAAGTTTTAAGTCCTTGAAGAATAAGTTTAGCCACCATGGAGGTATAAGACTCAATTATGCTTTTAGGAGAGACAGGCAAATGTATCCATAATAAAGGCCCTTGTTGCCAAAATACTCCTGTGGGTGTATATTGTGAAGAAATAATAATCAATATCAGCGGTTGAGTTAAATCAAATCTGTCACAATGAGCTCCTTCGATGGCTTTTTCTACTACCTTTAAAGCTTTCCTAGCATCAGGAGTCAATGTTCGCGGTGAGGATGGATCAGGGTCCCCTCGAAGGATATCAAATAAAGGTTTTAATTGGCCAGTAGTGAGGTTTAGTGTAGGGCGAAGCCAATTAATGTCTCCCAGTAGTTTTTGGAAATCATTGAGGGTGGTTAAATGTTCTTTATTTATTAAAATTTTGGGGGTCTAACAAAAGTATCCATGATTTTAAATCCTAAATATAATATGGGAGATCTGGTTTGAACTTTTTCTTTCTGCTATATATAATCCGTATTTTTTTTAAATTTTCTACCACATCACTGAATATATTAAATAAGATTTTTTGATTAGGGTGGGCCAGTAAAATATCATCCATGTAATGTAGACACATGAGGTTTGGATATTTATTTTTAATGGATTGGATGGCCTTGTCCACATATATTTGGCATATGGTGGGGCTATTAGCCATTCCCTGTGGCAAAACCTTCCATTGATATCTCTGATCAGGGCCATTATTGTTAATAGAAGGAACTGAAAAGGCAAACCTGGGGGCATCCAGAGGATGTAGGGGAATAGAAAAGAAGCAATCCTTTATATCAAGACTAATAACATGGAAATTTTTTGGAATAGCTATAGGATTCGGAAGTCCAGGTTGAGTAGGGCCCATGACTTGCATGGTTTTATTAATTTGTCTAAGATCATGTAATAATCGCCATTTTCCTGATTTTTTCTTGATCACAAATATGGGGGAATTCCAGGGAGAGGTGGAAGGTTCTATATGTCCTGCTTCTAATTGTTCCTGAACTAGTAGGTGGGCCGCTTGTAATTTCTCTTTAGATAGGGGCCACTGAGGGACCCACACTGGCTTATCAGAAAGCCATGGTATTTTCAAAATTATTTTCTCAGTGGCCCCGAAGAAAAATGTCTTTTTCCTATATGATAATGATTTCTTTTAGGGTTAAGCTTACCCTGTACTTTTTGATGATTTCTTATAGGGTTAAGATTATTCTGTAGATTTTTACATTTAACACCTGCAGGTTTGGTTGCAAGGTGTACTCCCATTTGTTGTAAAATATCTCTTCCCCATAAAGTAACCGGTAGATTAGGTAAAACATAAGGCTGAAACATGCCTTTATGTCCTTCATCATCCTCCCATTTTAAAATTACCGCACTTTTTTCTGGGAGGTTATTATATCCCAAGCCTCTTAAACTGGTTGAAGCTTTTTGCAGAGGCCAGTGTTTGGGCCATTGACGTAAATTAATGATGGAAGAATCAGCTCCAGTATCTATAAGACCCTCCATTTCTATTCCTTGGATTCTTATTTTACACATAGGCCTCCTTGTACAGTCCCGAACCCAGCAAACCATGGGTTTCGAATCAGTGGAACAAAATCCTCTATTGTTCCTATTTAGAGGCATATTCATTTTAAATGACTTATGTAAATTTGGAAGGAGGAGCAACTGAGCAATTCTATCTCCCTGATTAATAGAACTTATACTTTGGGGTGAGCTAAGCATTATTTTTATTTCCCCTTTATAGTCTGAGTTTATTACGCCTGGGGTCACTTGCAAACCTAATAAGCTCTCAGGACTTCGCCCGATAATAAGTCCTACAGTCCCTGAGGGAAGAGGTCCCCTGACTCCTGTGGGAATCAGTTGAACCCCCATTTCAGGTGTTAATACTATTCGGGCGGTGGAACAGAGGTCTAATCCTGCATTTCCTCCTGTTCCTCTGGCGAGGGAGTGGATGGGTAATAGGGATTGTGTCGGGGAAGCATCTGAGTGGATGCTTGAGGATACTCCTCCTCCAATGCCTCGTACATTTGTGGGCCCCGGGGCATTGGGCCCCTTGCCCCGTTTTTTTGAATTCCTGAATAAAGGATTTCCATGGATGTCAAATTTTGAATAGCATTTATTGGCCCAATGATTTCCTTTCTTACACCTGGGGCAGCAACCTGGAGCACGGTATGAATTTGGTCTTATTTCTCTTTTAGGATTTTGCCTAGAATAGCCTGATTGATTATGATAATTTTGCCTAGAATATCCTGATTGATTATAATGTCTATGTTGAGCTCTTGTAAAATTTTGAGGGGCAGCATCTCTCACAGCTGCTGCAATCATATTCCCTGTGACAAAGGCATCATTTATATCTTTACATAATTGTATATATATGGAAAGATCCTTTTTATTTTTCCATGGCCTGATGGCTTCCTGGCAATACTTATTAGCATTTTCATACGCTAATTGGACAACTAATGGCATAACTTGATCAATGTCTCCAAAAAACTCTACCTGCAGTTCTCAAAAGTCGATCAGCAAATTCAGCATATGGTTCATTAGGTCCTTGAATTACTTTGGACAAGCTACCTTGTAGATCCCCAGGTCCTTGTACAGTTTTCCATGCCTTTAAGGCAGCTGCGTTTATCTGAGCATATACTCCTGGGGTATAATATTTTTGATCCTGTACGTCTGCAAATTGCCCTTCTCCTGTGAGCATTTCTATATTATGGTCTCCAAACCCCGCATCTGCATTTCTTTTAGCTGTTTCTATACAAAGTTCTTGAAATTGCGATCGCCAAACCAAGTATTGTCCCCCACTTAATGTTGCTTTACATAGACGTTTCCAGTCTGCGGGGGTTAAGCTAAAGGTGTTAAGGGACTCCAGTATACTCAATGTGAAAGGAGCTTGGGGTCCATAAGTCATTACTGCCTCTTTGAGATTTTTTATTGTTTTGAAATCTACTGGCTGGTGGTCCCTCCGTCCATTTCCATATTCAAATACTGGCAGTTCCCAACGTATCTGTGAGTTACCCTCGAGAGCACATAAGCGCTCAGAAAGACTTTTTATTTCTGTTTCTAGGGTATGCAAACGCCTAGTGATACCCTTCATATTTTCTGTAATCGATTTCACCCATGGGGGAGTAGAGGACACAAGTTCCTCCACTTGATGATCCCTTATCTTGGTCTTCCTTAATTTCCTTTTGTTCATTTTCTCAAAATCACCTTTAGTTAATTCCTCCTCACTACTACTACTCTCATTGGTCCTAATTGACTCAGTAACATCCTGAGTCCCAGGTTCAATTGAGACCATGTATCCTTGAAGTATCTCTAATAAATCTTGAATAGCTTTAGCAGCTCGGATCTTTGTCATTTTGGGGACACTTCTAATACTCTCCTTACTGGTCTTAGTTGACTCAGCGGAATCTACGCTTTCATGATCGCCTTCACTGTTTTCTAAATCCTCCTCGCTGACGACAGACTCATCTATATCAAAGAATTCATCAAGAGCCTCGTACACTTGGGTCTTAGATATTTTCGAACCCATTTTAACCGCTCTGACTAGAGACTCCTGCGAGGTTTCTCAGTTCTTACCTGCCGTGCTGAATTCCCCGTACAGGCCACCAACTGTTGTCGCCGGAAAAGGATTGCAGCCTGGAACGGCAGCGCCGCGGGAAGGAGTCCGGAGACAGGATGGAGACGAAAATATTCTTTAATCTTACAAGAAACTACAATATATCTACACAATAGCGATAACCCTGTCTTTTCTCCCTCTGGTCTCTTCCCATGCGCCCGAGCAGCAATGGCGCTCGCTCGATCTGCCGAGTCACCGTTCAAATCTCTCGAGAGCCTCGACCAAGTCCCGCGAGATCCCGTCAGACTACGGAAAGCGGAAATGCCCAAAAATGTCTATGGCCCAATAGTCAACCGCAATCTTAGCTATCTCCCCAAACAGGGCTCCTGCAACAAATGGCCCAAAAATATGAAAAAATGTTCAACATCACTGGCAATCAGGGAAATGCAAATCAAAATGACAGTGAGATTTCATCTCATTCCAGTTAGAATTGTAAACATCAAGAATACAAAATAGGGCTGGGGTTGTGGCTCAAGAGGTAGAGCGCTCGTCTAGCACATGTGCGGCCCAGGTTCGATCCTCAGCACCACATAAAAATAAACGCATTGTGTACAACTAAAGCAAATAAATAAATACTTTAAAAAAAAGAATACAAAATAGCACTGGGCGCAGTGGCACACGCCTGTAATCCCAGCACTTGGGAGGCTGAAGCAGGACGATCGCGAGTTCAAAGCCAGCCTCATCCGTGGCGAGGAACTTTAGCAACTCAGTGAGACCCTGTCTCTAATAAAATACAAAAAAGGGCTGGGGATGTGGCCCAGTGGTCGAGTGCCCCTGAGTTCAATCCCTGGTACCAAAAAAAAAAAAGAATACAAAATAGCTAGGCATGGTGGCATACGCCTATAAGCTAGGGAGGCTGAAGCAGAAGGATCAGTTCAAAGTCAGCCTCAGCAAAAGCGAGGTGCTAAGAAATTCAGTGAGACCCTGTCTCTAAATAAAATACAAAATGGGGCTGGGGATGTGGCTCAGTGGTCAAGTGCCCCTGAGTTCAATCCCCAGTACCCCAAAAAAATAAAAAAATAAATGCTAGCAGGCATGTGGGGGAAAAGGTACATTCACATGTTGTTGGTGGGACCGCATACTAGAGCAACCACTCTGGAAAGCAGTATGGAGAGTTCTCAAAACACTAGAAATGAGCCAGGGGAGGTGGCACAGGCCTGTAGTCCCAGCACTTGGGAGGCTGAGATGGGAGTGATAGATAGGCTTGGGCTGATGGGTCATCCCCCTCCCCCAGGCAACTTTGTTTCATTTTCCCCGGGCAAGAGCCAATGGGCTTAAAGGTCGCTCTGTTCCCCAGGCAGGAGCCAATGGGCTTAAAGGTCACTCTGTTCCCCAGGCAAAGAGCCAATAGCTTTAAAGGTCACCCTGGTACACCCCCCACCAGAAATCCCTACTTAAGCTCCCGCCTGGGATTGACCCAGCAAGGGGGGGTGCGCAGGTGCTAGGCCAGCGCTCCAGCCCTGAGCCACAGTCCCAGCCCCTGTGATAGATTTCTGATCCTCTTGGTGCTGCCTTTTCTGACTGCTGTAGTTGAGGGCTGCCTTCATTCTGCCTCCCTGCTTCATGCACTTGAACAAGCTGTCTTCTCCCTGCCTGGAGCTGGCAGCTACTGTTGTGCCCACAGTGGCAGTCTCTTGCCCTCGCTTGCCACATCTCCTCTACCTGTAAGAAGGAACCACATGAACTTTAATGTGTGACACATCCCTGGCCTTCCCATGCTCTGACACAGACTACCCAGCCCTGCCAACCACTGCTCCAGCAGCACACCCAGCCTCTTCTCTCTCCTGCTAGAAACACTACAAGCTCACTTCTCAGCCTTCTTATGACACCAAAAGAGAGGTCTTCTGGGGGACTTTGTTTTTCTCTTATACTGATGGAAGGGGTATAGAAACCTCTTGCAACCCCAAGAGAAAGAGAGTTGGGAGACTGAGACCCGGGTGAGCCTCCCGTCTCCACACTTCTCACTCAGAGACATCAAATCTCAGAGTAGGAGAAGGGCACCTAAAGATGTCCACATTCCTAATCTCAAGAATGCGTAAATCACCTTACATGGTAAAAGAAACTTTGTGAATTAATAATCCCAAATTAGGGAGATTATCTTGGGTTATCCAGGTGGCCCCTAAATGTAATCATAAGAGTCCTAATAAGATACCCAGAAATATTTGACCAATGAAGCCTAGAGCTTGAAGGGACTAGCCTTGCTGATAGCTTGATTTTAGTTTAGTGAAATCCATTTCAATATTCCGACTACCAAGACACTAAGATGAGAAAGCTGTGTTGTTCTGACACTAAATTTGTAGTAATTTGTCACAGCAATCATTAGAAATTTAGCACAGAAGGTGACCTCCCTAAGACCTTAGAGTATGTGGTGCAAGAGAAGAATGACAGTCCTCCACATGACAGATTAAGTCAGTAAGACTGAAGCCAGATCCGGTTCCTCCTCTGGTGGGTCCACCCCAGCCTCCTAACTACAGGAGTAAAAGGCACAGTTGCGTTGGGTTCCTTGTGGCATCAAAGCCTCCTTCTCTCCTTCACTCATTCTTAACCAAATCTCTAGGCAGAGTTCTTCCTCTTATCTGCATAGCTTGTTCCCCCATCCACCGCAGGCCTCTGTTCAAATGTAATCTTATCAGAGAGGCCCTGCCCTGTGTGTAACTGAGCCACTTCTCACCCTGTTCCTTCTGCATTCTGAACAATGTGACCCTAGCACCTGATCAAACCATTAGATCCCCCCCACACACACACACACACCCCTCTGTGTTACTGGGTATTGAATATGGGGGCACTCTACTACAGAGCTACATCCCTAGCCCCCTTTCTTATTTTATTATGAGACAGGGTCTCACTGAGTTGCTAAGTCTAGCCTCAAACTTGTAATCCTCCTACCTCAGTCTCCCAAGTGGCTGGGATTACAGGGTTTGCCACCATTACCAGAAAAACATTACAAATTTAAAGGAGTGCTTGATTGGTCTGTTGGTGGACTGGCTAGGGCACCAAGGACAAGTCCCCAGGGCCAGGAGCCTGAGAAGGCAGGGAAAGGCTCCTGCTTGTGTAACAGGGGTCCACTTCATGCTTAGGACATAACCCTTGCTGCTCTGCCACTGTGGCTTACTTTTAAACTGATATGTTTTGGTTTGGTTTGGTTTGGTTTTCTCTTCTCCTTCTCCCCCCCTCCCTAACCTTGGGGGAAGCAGGATACCCTTATTCCCATACTAGGCCACATTATCTGTCCTTGAGCAAACCCGTACCACAGCAATGGAGTGATTCAGACTTCAGGGATGGCACCAGAAGACCTAAAAAACAACTGTCTCCGGGGGCTGGGGTTGTGGCTCAGTGGTAGAGCACTCTCCTAGCACGTGCGCAGCCCAGGTTCAATCCTCAGCACCATGTAAGAACAAACGCATTGTGTACAACTAAAGCAAATAAATAAATTAAAAAAAAAAAAAACCTGTCTCCTTCAGCAATCGCATGAGGCGTTAAGCAACTCAGTGAGACTCTGTCTCTAAATAAAATACAAAATAGGGCTGGGGATGTGGCCCAGTGGTTGAATGCTCCTGAGTGCAATCTCCAGTACCAAAAAAAAGCCTGTCTCCCAAGTCTAAAAGTGAATTACAGGGCTGGGGTTGTGGCTCAACAGTAGAGCGCGCACCTAGCACGCATTTGGCCCAGGTTCGATCCTCAGCACCATGTACAAATAAACACATCATGTACAACTAAAGCAAATAAATAAATAGGAGGATCGCGAGTTCAAAGCCAGCCTCAGCAATGGCGAGGCACTTAGCAACTCTATGAGACCCTGTCTCTAATAAAATACAAAAAAAGGCTGGGGATGAGGCCCAGTGGTCGAGTGCCCCTGAGTTCAATCCCCGGTACCAAAAAAAAAAAAAGTGAATTATAACCCCTGACAGTGCACAGCTAGAATGTAACCTTTGAATCACCTCTTTAAAAATCCCAAAGGGGGCTGAGATTCTGGCTCAGCGGTAGAGCACTCACCTAGCACGTGCGCGGCCCGGGTTCGATCCTCAGCACCACGTACAAGTAAACACATTGTGTACAACTAAAGCAAATAAATAAATATTTTTTTTTTAAAAAATCCCTTTGGGGCTGTGTTGCTGCCTGAAGCGCTTGAAGCAACGGAGCCGCGGGAAGAACTTCAGAAGCAAACTGGAGACAAACAGCTTTTTATTCTGATAACTTTTCTCTCTGGTTCTAATAACGACTAACACACGCCAAAAACACACCCTAAAATGGCGCTGACTCGATCAGCAATTTCGGCCAAGTCACTCGAGATCACGCAACAATCCCGTGAGACTACGGGTGGCGACAAAGGCCAAATCTCCACGGCTCATAGTCAACCGCAATTCAAGCCAATCCCCAAACAGGGCTCCTGCATTTCCCCCTTTTTGTTTTAAAAGAGGTAATGCTCTAGGACGTCTATGTGCAACCAACATTCTTACCCGTCATCGGATAATCAAGGCTGTGCCCTTGACTCCTGTCTTAGGTTGATATGTCGGCCACATGAGACTGTCCCGTGCGACTGTGCCTGTCTTAGGTTGTCCCCCTCTGGGGATCTTACCCGTCATTGGCTAACCAGCCATCCAATGGAGCCCTTTAGGATCGACTATATATGATGACTAACAGCCGTCCAAATTGTGAGGAGATGTTGCGGCTTTAAGGCAACAAGCCTTTTGGTGATGAGCCAAATTGCATAGCATATCAAATTGTTTAAACAAATCAGCTG
Organism: Tamias sibiricus; assembly: GCA_025594165.1. Taxonomy (NCBI): domain Eukaryota; kingdom Metazoa; phylum Chordata; class Mammalia; order Rodentia; family Sciuridae; genus Tamias; species Tamias sibiricus. The sequence goes on along the minus strand of CM046672.1, from coordinate 66,722,375 downwards.
CCCTAAGTTCCATCAAGTAACACACTGAATTCTCTAGACAAATACCCGCAAGGCATTGTCCCGTAAAGTCCCAAACAATGAAAGATCAAAATGTCCATTTGTTATAACATGTTGATGTAGGAGGCCCCATGCATGTAGAGCAGAGGCCACACTGTTGGTGAGGTTGTTTGATGTTTGAGCAGCAGACGTCTTTTTTATGTTTAGACAATGCCACCGGCAAATCTTCAGGGCCCGCTACCTAGAAACTCAAGCATCAATTATTAAAGGAAAGGCAGTGCTATTGCAGCACTGAGTCAAGAGGCGAGTTGTCAAACTACAAAATAGAATAATTAGATTAGAAAATTAAAGTTGATTTTTGTTCACATACATCGCTGGTTGAGCTTTTACAAACATAAGTTGGAAAAAATGTCATATTTAGAAGAAAACAAAGAAAGACTGAGGGTAATTACTGCATTAAAGATAGATTAAAGAAAAGGTAAAGGCACTTGAGAGAAATAATTTGTTAGCTGGAACCCTTGAGTCTCTGTATACAGAGCAATTTTTTACCTGTTGAGATAATTGAAATTAATGAGCTATTAAACAAATGAAGTTAATAACAAATAAACAATCTTAAGTCAAAACACCAAAATATCAGGTTATATAGCACTAGTCATATTTGTTTGCTAAAGAGAAGTCCCAGGGACACCTATAAATCAAAATTGAAAGTACCTTCATTTATAAAATTATTTACCTAAAATGAATACTCTTAACCTAAAATGAATTAAAGTTATTTGGATCCATATATATATATATTTTCTTTTTCATAAGCGCTTTGTTCTTTGTGACGTCACACTGGACAGACGAACAAGCATACAAATATATATTTGTGACGTCACATTAACATGAAATGTAGACAAATGTACAGACATAAAGACATGTATAAAAAGAAAAAAAAAAAAACAATTGTGTGCACACTAAAGAGAGATCTCCTTGTCCCGGCCGGGAGAAATGACACTTAAGTTGTGAAATATTTTGAAAGACTCTTTTGAGGGAATCATTCTGTACCTTCATCTTGGTCCCCTTGATTTTGTACCTTTTTTATTAATCTTGATTCTTCAATAACTTCATCTTGATCATTTTGATGTGGTACCTGTTTTATTAATCTAGATGGTATCCATATTGGAGAGGATTCGTCTTTTGGAAAAACACAAACAGATCCTCTTCCCCAAATTAATACTGGATCTGGACCCTTCCATGTACCTGAAAGAACATCCTTCCAGTAAACCAAAGGTTTATGTTGTTGGTGTGGATTCCAATGTCTGTCTCCAGCAGAATAACCATTAGAGTCTAAAGTTAGAAAATTTAAGGTAAACAGGGCAACTGCCAATCTGTCCTTAGGACTTTTCCAATTTCCTTCTTTTTGTTTTAATAACATAATTTTCAGTGTTCGGTTTGCTCTTTCAATAATGCCCTGACCCTGAGGATTGTATGGGATGCCTGTTTTATGGGATATATTGAATTTTGCGCAAAACTGCTTGAAAGATGAGGACGTATATGCGGGGCCATTATCTGTTTTAAGCATTTTGGGGATGCCCAATGCAGCAAAAGCTTGCAAACAATGAGATGTAACATCTTTAACTTTTTCTCCAGAATGTAAGGAAGCAAAAATCATGCCTGAGCATGTATCTATAGTCACATGAATAAATCGCAATTTTCCAAAACTTGGCTCATGAGTAACATCCATCTGCCACAAATGATTGGGCATTAATCCTCTAGGGTTAACTCCGAAATGAGGATTGGGCAAATGTGTCATACAAGATTTACAATCTTTTACAATTGTTCTGGCTTGCTCCTTTGTGATTTTAAACCTACGTTGCAAGGTGGTGCTGTTGACATGAAACTGGGAATGAAATAAAGTAGCTTGTTGTAGCGCTGAAAGTATAAATACTGTTTTTGTAAGTTCATCAGCCTTTTGATTACCTTCATGGAGGGGACCAGGCAAATTAGTATGTGCTCTAATATGGCCTACGAATAGAGGTTCTTTTCTTGCCCACAAAAGTTTTTGTATTTGATAAAACAATTTAAAGGCTGGAATATGAGGTGCTATTGGTCCTGCTAACTCTAATTTTGGGACGGCTTGTACAATATAGTGGCTATCTGAAAAAATGTTTACGGGCTGGTCCCTAAAATTTTCCAGAGCTCTTACCACAGCTTCCAGTTCCACTAGTTGAGCTGATTTGTGTGCAGTTATGTAAGTCATATTTTCTTTTTTAGTGACTACTGTAGCAGTACCATTTGAGGACCCATCTGTAAATACATTAAATGCCTTAGGAATAGGTTGATTTTTTATTACCTGTGGAAATATAATAGGATGATTAATACAAAAAGATAATATAGGGGACTTAGGAAGATGATTATCAAAATTTGCAGAAGTAGAGCATTTAGCTATAGCCCAATCATTATCATTGAAGCATAAGTATTCAATCTGTGATGATGAATAGGGAGTAATAATAGTAGCAGGGTGAATGCCAAATATTTTAGTAGAAGTCTTAAGTCCTTGAAGAATAAGTTTAGCCACCATGGAGGTATAAGATTCAATTATACTTTTAGGAGAGACGGGCAAATGTATCCATAATAAAGGCCCTTGTTGCCAAAATACTCCTGTGGGTGTATATTGTGAAGAAATAATAATCAACATCAGCGGTTGAGTTAAATCAAATCTATCACAATGAGCTCCTTCGATGGCTTTTTCTACTAATTTTAAAGCTTTCCTAGCATCAGGAGTCAATGTTCGTGGTGAAGATGGATCAGGATCTCCACGAAGGATGTCAAATAAAGGTTTTAGTTGGCCAGTAGTGAGATTTAGTGTAGGGCGAAGCCAATTAATGTCTCCCAGTAGTTTTTGGAAATCATTGAGGGTGGTCAGATGTTCTTTATTTATTAAAATTTTTTGGGGTCTAACAAAAGTATCCATGATTTTAAATCCTAAATATAATATGGGAGATCTGGTTTGAACTTTTTCTTCTGCTATATATAATCCATATTTTTTTAAATTTTCTACCACATCACTGAATATATTAAATAAGATTTTTTGATTAGGGTGGGCCAATAAAATATCATCCATGTAATGTAGACACATGAGATTTGGATATTTATTTTTAATGGGTTGGATAGCCTTGTCCACATATATTTGGCATATGGTGGGGCTATTAGCCATTCCCTGTGGTAAAACCTTCCATTGATATCTCTGATCAGGGCCATTATTGTTCATAGAAGGAACGGAAAAAGCAAACCTGGGGGCATCCAGAGGATGTAGGGGAATAGAAAAGAAGCAATCCTTTATATCAAGAGTAATAAGATGGAAATTTTTTGGAATAGCTACGGGACTAGGAAGTCCACGTTGAGTAGGCCCCATAACTTGCATGGTTTTATTGATTTGTCTAAGATCATGTAACAATCGCCATTTTCCTGACTTTTTCTTGATCACAAATATGGGGGAATTCCAGGGAGAGGTGGAAGGTTCTATATGACCTGCTTCTAATTGTTCCTGAACTAATTGGTGGGCCGCTTGTAATTTCTCTTTAGATAGGGGCCACTGAGGGACCCACACTGGCTTATCAGAAAGCCATGGTATTTTCAAAATTATTTTCTCAGTGGCCCCGAAAAAAAATATCTTTTTCCTTTATGACAATGATTACTTTTAGGGTTAAGATTACTCTGTACTTTTTGATAATGAGTTCTTTTATGGTTAAGATTACCCTGTAGGTTTTCACATTTAACATCTGCAGGCTTGGTTGCAAGGTGTACTCCCATTTGTTGCAAAATATCTCTTCCCCATAAAGTAACCGGTAGATTAGGTAAAACATAAGGCTGAAATGTTCCTTTATGGCCTTCATCATCCTCCCATTTTAAAATTACTGCACTTTTATCTGGGAGGTTATTATATCCCAAGCCTCTTAAACTGGTTGAAGCTTTTTGCAGAGGCCAGTGCTTGGGCCATTGGCGTAAATTAATAATGGAAGAGTCAGCTCCAGTATCTATTAATCCCTCCATTTCTATTCCTTGGATTTTTATTTTACACATAGGCCTCCTTGAACAGTCTCGAACCCAGCAAGCCATGGGACTTGAGTCAGTGGAACAAAATCCTCTATTGTTCCCTTCTTGAGGCATACCCATTTTAAATGAATTATGTAAATTGGGAAGGAGAAGCAACTGAGCAATTCTATCTCCTTGATTAACAGAACTTACACTTTGGGGTGAGCTAAGCATTATTTTTATTTCCCCTTTGTAGTCTGAGTTTATTACACCTGGGGTCACTTGCAAACCTAATAAGCTTTTAGGACTACGCCCGATAATAAGTCCTACAGTCCCTGAGGGAAGAGGTCCCCTGACTCCTGTGGGAATCAGTTGAACCCCCATTTCAGGTGTTAACACTATTCGGGCGGTGGAACAGAGGTCTAATCCTGCATTTCCTCTTGTTCCTCTGGCGAGGGAGTGGATGGGTAGTAGGGATTGTGTCGGGGAAGCATCTGAGTGGATGCTTGAGGATACTCCTTCTGCAATGCCCCGTACATTTGTGGGCCCCGGGGTACTGGGCCCCGTGCCCCGTTTTTTGAATTCCTGAACAAAGGATTTCCATGGATGTCAAATTTTGAATAGCATTTATTGGCCCAATGATTTCCCTTTTTACACCTGGGGCAGCGGCCTGGGGCACGGTATGAGCTTGATCTTATTTCTCTTTTGGGATTTTGCCTAGAATTGCCTGATTGATTATGATAATTTTGCCTGGAATATCCTGATTGATTATAATGTCTACGTTTAGCCTTTGTGAAATTTCGAGAGGAAGTACCTCTCATTGAGGCTGCAATCACATTTCCTGTGACAAAGGCGCCATTTATATCTTTACATAGTTGTATATATACGGAAAGATCCTTTTTAGTTCTCCATGGCCTGATGGCTGCTTGGCACCATTTATTTGCATTTTCATAAGCTAATTGAACAACTAAAGGCATAGCTTGGTCAACATCTGCAAACACACTACCTGCAGTTCTCAAAAGTCGATCAGCAAAGTCGGCATACGGCTCATTAGGTCCTTGAATCACTTTTGACAAGCTACCTTGTAGATCCCCAGGTCCTTGTACAGTTTTCCATGCCTCTAAGGCAGCTGCATTTATCTGAGCATATATATCTGAGTCATAATCTGTTTGAGCCTGTAAGTCTGCGAATTGCCCTTCTCCTGTTAGCATGTCTATATTATAGTTTTCAAACCCTGCAGCCGCGTTTCTTTTAGCCGTTTCTATACAAAGTTCTTGGAATTGCGATCGCCAAACCAAGAATTGCCCCCCGCTTAATGTTGCTTTACATAGACTTTTCCAGTCTGAGGGGGTTAAGCTAAAGGTGTTAAGGGACTCCAGCATACTCAACGTGAAAGGAGCTTGGGGCCCATAAGTCATTACTGCCTCTTTGAGATTTTTTATAGTTTTGAAATCTACTGACTGATGGACACTCTGTCCATTTTTCTTTTCAAATGCTGGCGGTTCCCAATGTATCTGTGAGTTGTCCTCGAGGGCGCATAAGCGATCAGAAAGACTTTTTATTTCTGTTTCTAGGGTATGCAAATGCCTAGTAATACCCTTCATATTTTCTGTAATGGATTCCACCCATGGGGGAGTAGTCACTTCCACAAGTGACTCCTCTGCCTGACGGACCTTTTTCTCGGTCTTTTTAAATTTCTTTTTCCTCATTTTCTCAGGATCACTTTTACTAGATTCCTCACCACTGCTAATTTCACTGACAGCAATATCCTGAGGCCCAGGTTCCAGTGAGAGCAAGTATCCTTCAGCTTTCGCCAATAACTTCCGAATAGCTTTAATAGCTTGGATTTTTGTCATTTTTGGGTCTCTTCTAATACTCTCTTTACTGGTCTCAGTTGGCCCAGTGGAATCTACACTTTTTTGATCACTTTCACTTTTGTCTATATACTCCTCACTGAGAACAGAGTCAGGTATATCAAGGAGTCTTTGCATAGCCTCTATCACTTGGGATTCAGTTATATTCGAACCCATCTTTAGAGACCTTTCAGTTCTTACCTGTCCGCTCCGAAGTTCCCCGTACGGGCCGCCACCTGTTGCTGCCTGAAGCGCTTGAAGCAACGGAGCCGCGGGAAGAACTTCAGAAGCAAACTGGAGACAAACAGCTTTTTATTCTGATAACTTTTCTCTCTGGTTCTAATAACGACTAACACACGCCAAAAACACACCCTAAAATGGCGCTGACTCGATCAGCAATTTCGGCCAAGTCACTCGAGATCACGCAACAATCCCGTGAGACTACGGGTGGCGACAAAGGCCAAATCTCCACGGCTCATAGTCAACCGCAATTCAAGCCAATCCCCAAACAGGGCTCCTGCAGGGCTGGGGTTGTGGTTCAGCAGTAGAGTGCTCGCTTAGCACGTGCGCGGCCCAGGTTTGATCCTTAGCACCACATAAAAATAAAGGCATTGTGTACAACTAAAGCAAATAAATAAATTTTTTTTAAATATCCCTTTGTTGCAGTACTTGGTGGTACATGCCTGCAATCCCAGCAATTTGGAATGCTGAGGCAGAAGAATTGTTAAAGCCAGTCTCAGCAATTTAGCAAGGCCCTAAGCAACTTAGTGAGATCCTGTCTCAAAATAAAATTAAAATTAATACATTTTTTTAAAAAGGGGTTAAGGATGTAGCTCAGTGGTTAAATGTCCCTACCTTCAATGCCTGATACAAAAAAAAAAAAAAAAAAAAAAAAAAAAGCCATCTCTTTCCCAAGGGGCAGAATCACAGCATCTGGAACAGGAGTTCCTGTGTTTTGCCTTTCCTAGAAAATCAATAATACTTATTTTTCCTTTTTTCTCAAAACCATGTTCTCATTATTGGATTGGTTTGGGGGACAAGGACAGAGTTTTCAATAACACCTGAAAGGGGCCCAGTCCTTCTGTCTCCCGTATCCATGCCTTTGCCTGCTCACCCATAATTTTAAATTCACTCATTTCCTCCCTCCCTCTCTGGAGTGGCTTCCCAAGCCCACTTGACATGCAAGATCTGAGTGGAAGCTGCATCTCCCAGGACCCAGGAGCTCTCGGCCACCAGGAAGTTACCTGCAGTAGTGGCTGAGCAGGTGAGCCACCAGCCCAGGAGGCTTGGGTGGAGCAACCAGCCACCCTGGCCTTCCTGCCTCCTTCCCTTCCAGGCTTTGCCTCTGTTCTCCTCTCTGGCTATCCTTCCAGAACAGGCTCCCTTCAGACTATCAATGTGTGTATATACTGGGGGGGCGGGGGGTCTTTTTTGTTTCTGGAGGGGAGGAGGCAAGGCAGCCAAGAGGGAAGGTCTCAACACCCCTGCCCCCCCACACCCACCCCATTGCAGTTTTCTAAAAGTTCCAAACAACCGTCAGAAAGCATGTGTCAGAAACTCGTGTGCCCCATGGAGGAGCCAGGAACCCCAATGCTGTCGTAAAAGCGCAAAATCAGATACAAAACTGTTCAGTGACCTAGCCAGCAATACACTGGACAGAAAGCATTTGCAGTGTTTCAGCCTTTTACAAGTTAGTCTCTAATAAACAACCTCTGGACCTTGACCAAAAGTAGTTAAGGATTGCTGTGTTTAGGGAGTCGGGTTTCTGAAAGTGGGCTAAGTAGACAATGCCAGGGAACTTGGGGCTCCCAGTCATCTTTTTGTCTTATTATCAAGTTTTAGATAAATTTTCCTAAAAACCAACTCTCCCCTTTTTTGGTTTTTGTTGTTGTTGTTGTTGTTGTTTGTACTGGGGATTGAACACAGGTGCTTTACCACTGAGGTACATCCACAGCCCTTTTATTTTTCATTTTTTGATATATGGTCTACCTAAACTGCTTAGGGCCTCGCTAAATTGCTGAGGCTGGCCTTGAACTTGTGATCATCCCGCCTCAGCTTCCTGCAGCATCTGATTTCTCCCTCTCTTCTTGCTGTCATCTTTTTCCCAATCTTTAAAAACTGTCAATCCATCTTACTATATCTCTACTTTCTGCCCATTTCTTCTTTGTTGCCTCTGTATTCCTGTACATCTCTTTAGTCTGGATGTCTGCACTTTTTTTTAAGAGCATTATATTTATACAAAGTAGTTGAGTTCATTTTGACAAAAATCATACATGCATGGAATTTGATTCCAATAACTGTTTTCTCCCAGCCCCCTTCCCTAGGATGTGTGTGTGTGACAAAAGAGAAAGTCCAGTGGTCCATCTTTAGAATATAGTATTTAGAGTTAAATGTTAAATTGGGATGAAGACAGTTGAAGAGGGGAGTAAAAAGTTACAAGCAGGCCGGGCGCGGTGGCACACACTTGTAATCCCAGCACTTTGGGAGGCTGAGGCAGGAGGATCATGAGTTCAAAGCCAGCCTCAGCAATGGTGAGGCACTTAGCAACTCAGTGAGACCCTGTCTCTAAATAAATTAAAAAAAAAAAAAAAAGTTACAAGCAGATAACACCAGAGTGAAAAATTCACAGCCCCTTGACAAACAGGAGGTGTGAGGTTAGGGGCCTGCCTGACCAACAAAGATAAACTTCATAGGTGCCAAAATGCACTCAATCCCAGAAAGGCCTTCTGCCCACTAAAGAACAAAGGAAGGTGGGAAGAATGACTAAAGGTATTTTTATTTAAATAATCCAATAGGCGACAGTAAAACCTAGGCACAGTTCGAGAAGATTGTGTACCCCATAGTATTCAGCCACTGAGGAACTGGGGGAAGAACCTTGCACTCTAGGGGATAAAATGCCAATCTTGCAAGATTGTCGGTTTTTGCTATATCTTTGGGTTCGGACAAGTGAGCATGTTTCTCACAGTCCGCTCTTCTTGTCGCTTTGTATCTCTCTCTCTCTTATCTCCATCCGTTTCTGATCTTGCTGCCTCTAGGCAACTGTTCTGATTCTCTGACCCTCTAATTAGGTGAAATCCCTCCTTTTTTAAATATTTATTTATTTACTTTAGTTGTACACACAACGCAATGCATTTATGTTTACGTGGTGCTGAGGATCGAACCCGGGCCGCGCACGTGCGAGGCAAGCGCTCTGCCGCTGAGCTACAACCTCAGCCCATAAATCGCTCTTTTAATCATACCCATTTCACTGTTCACTTACTTTCACTGTCTGTCCTCAAGTCGAAAATCTGTCCTCACCGTCTCTGGGTCTCTCTTCCCTGTCCCTGCATCTGTGTGTCTGTCTCTCCTCCCTCGCCCTCGTCATCTCCCGGCCCCAAGTCGGCTCCTACATCCTCATCCCACCAGCCTCAAGGCTTTTCAGAAGCTAGCTGCTCAGGCTGTTGCCCTGGAGACGGCCAGGTGTATCCCTGGTTGCTATGGAGATGCTCAGTCCCACCCACAACCCAAGAATACAAAGGAGCCTCCTGGCGCTGCGCACGCGCACACGGGCCCTGCCGACTACATCTCCCAGAAAGCACCGGACTGAGCCTCCATTCAGAGGTCCAGGAGGGGGCAAGGGGGAGGCCCTCCCGGCTGGGTGTTGCCATGGAGACGGTGAGGCTGACGGCGTCCTAGTGAGGGCCGTGATTGGTGCAGAACCCTGCAAATCCAGGGAGGGCCCATAGAGAATAGACGAAAATGTGGTGGGGGGCATGCGCGATCTGGAAGGCGGTACTGCCGTCCGTTGCCCCCCGAGAAGCTTACGCACGTCAACGGAGGCCGGACGCCTGGATTCGAGGCGGAGAGTGTGGGAAGAGACGGCCAGGAGTGCGACTTCATTATTGCGGCCACCACTATCCCCAGGGGACGGGAAGAGGGAGTAGAAACGGAGGCGAGGGTGGAGGAAGGGCAAGGAAGGCTTGAGCTGTGCGCGGAGCATTCTGGGAGACGTAGTCTCGCCGGGGACAGGGAGGACGGCAAGTGCGCATGCTCAGGAGCGCGGGAGCGGCCCGCTGAGCGCTAAGGTGAGGGGGGGTGGGGTCTCAATCTCGAAGGCTCGGGAGGAGACAGGGGCGGCGGCCTGGACTCGGGGGTTCTAGATGTCTGCCGAGACAGGGAGTGTGGGGCAGACGTCCGAGCACTCCCTCGGGCAGCCCCTGCGCTGAAGCCTGTCAATCACCGTTCACTGCGACAGGCTCTAGGAGCCCTAGCTCCCGGTTGCCATGGCGGCGCCAGAACTTGCCTGGGCACCCCAGAGAGGATGTTGCCCGCCTAGACTGCTGGGAAATGTATTTCTGGAGCCTCCCCAGGGACTTACCGGCTCCAAGAAGACTCAGGTTTCTGCCAGGGTCTCAGGTTTACTTGGAACTCTTTTTTTTTTTTTTTTTTTTTTTTAATATTTATTTATTTGCTTTAGTTGTACACAATGTGTTTATTTTTACATGGTGCTGAGGATCGAACCCGGGCCGTGCACGTGCTAGGCGAGCGCTCTACCACTGAGCCACAATCCCAGCCCTACTTGGAACACTTAAGAAGCAGAGATTTGACCCACGGGATCAGGTGGCCCTCGAAATCTATGCCACCCACAGGGCATGACTGGGACAACATTAATAAACTCAGAACCCCAGCTGCCAAAAGGAGCATCTCGATCAGGGAGGCCAGCCCCATTTGCACATGGGGAAACCGGTTCAGAGAGGCACAGCGACCTGAAATGGGCGAAATCAGAATCTTGGCCCTTTCTTGCATGTTCCTGGTCCGATGGCCTGGGAGCTTCTGCGGACCTTCATAAGTTCCTCCATCACCTCCCAGCCCCACTTAAATCAGGGTGCTGAGAATGCCTTCTGTGCTGAGTTGGCTGAATAGGAGAAGGGTGCTGCCTGGGAGCTGTGCCACACAATGACTGAATAGATTGAGATAGGGGACCGGGAGGAGCAAGGCTGCTGCCTGGGACCAAACCAAGAGGGCAATGATGTTGGAGCCCTAGTGAGGGTCCAAATCTGAGAGAGACTGAATGAGAGAGTGGACAGTACAGTGAGGGGCTGGCCTTGGTCAAGTGGAGTAGGAAGTAGTGGTGTTGATGCCTAGGTGATCCGTGGCATAGAGGTCATCCACCACGTAGAGGGAGAGCTGCAGGCAGGGATGGGTTGACTGTGTAGGAGGGGGGGAGAGTTATCTGGGCACGGTGGTGTATACCTGAAATCCCAGTGACTCTAGAAGCTGAGAGATTGCAAGTGCAAAGCCAGTCTTAGCAACTTAGCAAGATCCTTTCTCAAAAAAATTTAAAAAAGGCTTTGGGAGGTAGCTCAGTAAGCAACCCTGGGTTCAATCCCCAGTATCAACAACTAAAATAAAATGAAGAAGAAAGGTATGGTTTGGGTAGAGAGGAGGTGTCTTTTAGGATTAACAAGCAGGCTGTTTGGTGTGGGAGTGGGTACCAGAGCTTCTGCACAGGCCCAGCAAGAGAGAGGGCCTTGGAAACATGTGGCTCACCAGGGCTCCCAGCCCTACTGGTCCCTGGAGAGTGACAGGCCTCTTGTGCCTCAGTTTCCTCATCTGCCTTCCAGGTGGAGCAGGTCTGAATATCAAACAGCACGGCATACAGTAGGTGTTCAGTAAGTGTCCACTGCCATTGTCTGTTATTGCACCAGGCTCATCCTGTTACTTCCCTAGGGACAGATACTAGCCTGGGAGACGTGACCTGGTACTCCTGATGAGACCCACTGTGCTGGGCTCCCCAGGCCACACACCCCCAGAAGATGAGGAGCCTGTCATGGTGAAGCTAGAGGACTCTGAGGAGGAGGGGGAAGCTACCCTGTGGGACCCAGGCCCTGAGGCTGCACACCTACGCTTCCGGTGCTTCCGCTATGAGGAGGCAATGGGTCCGCGAGAAGCGCTGGCCCAGCTCCGCGAGCTGTGTCGCCAGTGGCTACAGCCAGAAGTGCACTCCAAGGAGCAGATGCTGGAGCTCTTGGTGCTGGAACAGTTCCTGGGTGCACTGCCCCCTGAGATCCAGGCCCATGTACAGGAGCAGCGGCCAGGTAACCCCGAAGAGGCTGCCACCTTGGTCGACAGGCTTCGCTGGGAACTGGGCGGGCCTCGGAGATGGGTGAGTCAGTGACCCTGAATGGAGGGTCAGGGCTGGAGCATGCCCAGCTCTGCCTCATCTTAGGGGTGCTGTGCTTGTCCAGATACACCCTGCCCTCATGGTACGGAAGTGGCCACCTGGGCAGGCTGCTCAGGACAGGGTGTGTTCTCACCAGCCTGCATCACCTGGAGCCACGTGGCTCATGGTGCAGGGTAAAGGAAGAGGGAGGACACCAGGCAACCCTGAGCACAGTGAGGGAGCACCTGTCTGTCGTGCCTTTCCTCCCTGCTCAGGTCTTAGGGGAGGTAGACCCTTGGAGGACCTAGTCAGTAGATATTGACTAGACCGACCTCTGGAGGCCCTTCATTGGAATGGGTGCCCATGAACTCCAGTTTGTGCCCAGTCCTACTTTACTTACTGGGAGCATCTCCCCAGGTTACAGTCCAGGTGCAGGGCCAGGAGGTCCTATCAGAAAAGATGGAGCCCCCCGGTTTCCAGCCTCTACCTCAAACCAAGCCTCAACTTCCAGAATCTGGGCCTGAGATGCCCCCTGGAACAGTGCAGGAATTGCCACTGGGCCTTCAAGTGAAAGAGGAGCCAGAGGTTACAGAGAATCCAGGTGAGGCCAGGCAGGGTGGGCAAGGTGTGTGGGGGGGGGGGGGTCCTGGCCTGAGCAGTTTTAAGTACACTTGGCCAGGTCTCTACTAGATGGAGTGGTTCCCATGTGCCATTGGCCCCACCTCCCACCCAGTCAAGTTCCCCTCCAGCACAGCGAGCACTGTCACTGTCCAGAAAGCCAAGCATGACTGCCCTAGCTGCATTTCCACAGCCGTCCCCCGGCATGGAGCAGACATTTGGGGTTTCCCCATGTGAGAGATATGTGGCTGCACTCTGCAGTGAGGTCCACTGAGGGTGGCTGGGGTCAGGCTGGTGCGCGGGTGAGTGTTGTGCTGAGGAAAGACCCTGCAGTGCTAAGGATGTGCCTTCCCACTCACCTCAGGAGGGCCCCTGAGCCAGCCACCCACCCTCCACCATTCTTATGTGGACCTTGTACAGTGCACTCGCGCACACACACACACAACCATTCTGCCCCTGGCTCACATGGGTACAAAGTCACAGACCTGAGCCCGCCTTATCCCATTACAGCTCCACCACTGGCTTTCTAGGGTGCTGTTCACCTTACTCCCAAGCAGGTCCTCAGCCGCCCTGCCCTCCCCAACCCAAGCCCATGTCCAGGCCCTCCTCTACCTATATCCTGGCACCTGTCATACCATCAAGAAGGGCAGCTGGCTGGGAAATCCCTTAGGCTACCTCACCCCACTCTTTCTCCCTAGAGTACCTGGAGTCTGGGCCTCTACCTGCTGCCCAAAAGACTGTACCCACCCTCCTACCTAAGGAGGCTCAGGTGAGCCCTGCACAGGACATGACCCATTCTCTGCCCTAGAAGCCTCAGTGGGTGGGTGTCAGGTCCCTCCCTGAGCCCAGTTGGGCACAGATAAACTGTGACCACTGTGGTTTCAGGCCTATGGGACAGCGCTGGACCATGCCTATCCTCACAATGAGACTGGGACTGAAGGGCCCTCGTGGAGGGAGCACCCTGGGGCTCTGTGGCATGATGAAGCTGGGGGCATCTTCTCCCCAGGTGAGTGAGACAAGACGTGGTGGAGCTGGGCCCTCCTCATGATCCACCATATCCATCAGCCCACTCCTTGCCATGCTCAGGCAGCCCTCTCCAGTGCCTCCCTTCCCCGTTCTCCAGACTGTCCTCTGCAGGGTTCAGCCTGCTCTGGTATCTTCTGCCCTCACCGACCCCACAGTTCTTCTGACTTCTGCTCCTTAACATCATGAAACCTGCTGAGAGTGGAGTCTGTGTTCCCACACCCACATCCCCACCCCGTCCTGGCATCCTAGACAATCTAGACTCCGAGCTTGCCTCCTGCTGCCCTAGCATCGGGGCGAATAGCAGGTTAGCAGACAGGGCAGGAGAGACCTTCACACAGTTCAGGGATCCAGCAAGGACAGACCAGGAGCCTTCCCAGTGACCCCAGGTCGCCCTCTTCCTTGGTTTGCTCCCTTGTGTGATATTCTTATCTCTTCACTCCAGTTTTCCATCCCTGTGCCTTTCTGCTCTATTTGTGAAATTTTCTTATATCTTCCAGATATTCTGTTACATTTTCATTTCTGCTAGAAAATTTTCAATCTCTAAAAGTGTTTTCATTCTCTGGTTGTTCATTTTTATAGTTGCTTCCTATTGTTCTATCAATTGTAACATATTCCTTGATTTCTGTGAGGACAGCATTAACTTATTTTTTAAAGCTTTCTTTTCCCAGTATGGTTTGTTTTCCTTCCAAACTGTTTGTTTACGTGTAAGATACAGAGAACACAGATTTAGCTAGCAGCTCCGAGCAAGAGGGTGAGGGGTTTATGGGTTGTAGCAAAAAGGGCGGGAGAGACATGAGAGCTTACTCCCCAAGAAGATCCACTTTTGGGGGTGTGATTAAGTAACTGGAGTATGAGTGGATGCATTGAGAAATCTACAGGACAGTCTGGTTGGGCCACTCCCTGCTGTGAGTATCTTTAGTTTCTTCCTAAGTCCCCATTCAGCCTCCTGCCTGCATGCTTGTGGAGAAGATGATGTCCTAGCAATTAATCCTCCCACCTTTCTCAGTGTGGTCCTCCCACCTTCCAGGAAATAGTCACAGCAGTGCATACGGTTGGCCCACTATGCAGACAGCCCACAGCAACAGCATGACTGGTGCCCCACTCCTTCACCTGTAGCCAGAAATACCTGGTATCTCCAACTCCAGAACTTTTAGAAGCTTCTTTGGAGTAAAACAGTTTGGTTTTTTCCAACATCTCATCTTTCTCACTGCTAGCTTAGTGTTTACCTTTTCCAGTCTGCAGCAGTTACCATTTGCCCATCTTTCCAGAGCAGAAAATGTCAAATGTTTGTTTACTTCTCTCTTGGACTTCATGTCTTTAAAAAAAAGAAAGAAAGAAAAGAAAAGAAAAAAACTAAAATAGACAGGCACAGTGGTGACATGTGCCTGAAATCCTACCAACTCAGAAGCTAAGACAGGAGGACTGCAAGTTTGAGGGCAGTCTTGGCAACTTAAAATTACCTGTCTCAAGATTTTTTTAAAAACCTCAAAGGCTGAGGCAGTAGGATCACAAGTTCAAAGCCAGCCTCAGCAACTTAGCAAGGCACTTAGCAACTCAGAGAGACGCTGTCTCTAAATAAAATATAAAAAATGGCTGGGGGATGTGGCTCAGGGGTTAAGTACCCTGGGTTCAATCCTCAGTACCAAAGTGGGGTAAATAAAGCTAAAACAAACAAAATAAAACTTTCTTGCACTTCTTCCCCCCTCCACCCCAGCACTGGGAATTGAACTCAGGGGTGCTCTACCACTGAGCTATACACCAAGCCCTTTGTTATTTTTTATTATGAGACAGGGTCTCATTAAGTTGCCAAGGCTGGCCTTGAATTTGTGATCTTCCTGCCTCAGCCTCCCTAGTCAGTGGAATTAGAGGCACACACCACTGTGCCCAGTTTCTGCTGTTAAATTTTATCAATTAGGATTCTAGCTGAGCATGGTGGTGCACGCCTATAATCCCAGTTATTATAGCCAGGAGGATCAAAAGTTCGAGGCCATCCTCAGCAACTTGTCAAGGCCCTCAGCAACTTAGCAAGACCCTGTCTCAAAATTTTTTAAAATATTTATTTATTTGCTTTAGTTGTACACAATGCGTTTTACATGGTGCTGAGGATCGAACCCGGGCCGCGCATGTGCTGGGCAAGTGCTCTGCCGCTGAGCCACAACCCCAGCCCCATCAAAATTTTTTTTTTTTTTTTTTTTTTTTTTTTTTTTTGGTACTGGGGATTGAACTCAGTGGCACTCGACCACTGGGCCACATCCCCAGCCCTTTTTTTTGTATTTTATTAGAGACAGGGTCTCACTGAGTTGCTAAGTGCCTCGCCATTGCTGAGGCTGGCTTTGAACTCGTGATCCTCCTGCCTCAGCCTCCCAAAGTGCTGGGATTACAGGCGTGCGCCACCCGCCCGCCCCATCAAAATTTTAAAATATTAAAAAGTCTGGGGATGTGGCTCAGAGGTTAAGCACCCCTGGGTTCAATCCCCAGCATCATAAAATAAACCAATAAATAAGGATTCTAACTCACTCTTGATTTATAATGCCCTTGTTTCGTGGATGCTGATCCCTCCTTTGAGGATTTGGAAATATTGATAGTACCCTTTGCAGACAGGCCAGTTAGCTATGTCCTCAGGTGTGAGGTCTCCCACTGGCTGGGTTGTTGACAGCCTGCCCTCTGAAGTTCTGGGAGCTTCTTGTTTCCCCTACTGTAAGCATCATCCTAGGGGAGGGACTGCTAAAAGGCCCATCATAACCCTGAAGTAGAAGGATCACCTGGAACCTGGACCATTCAGTACAGACACCTCTGCCTGCAACCCAGCAAGAAACTAGCAGCTCATTCCTGACCAGGTTGGTGAGTAATCCAGCCCATTTCACAACCCCAGCTGCATGATGAAGCCTGGCTTCAATCCAAAAGTCTCCACAGCCTGAGAGCACTAAGCTGTTTTGTTTTTTTTAAAAAAGTTAACACTATATGGGGGATTGGGTTGTTCTAGCATGTGTGAGGCACTGGGTTCGAATCTCAGCACCACATATAAATAAATAAAATAAAACAAAGGTCCACAACTAAAAAAAAAAAAAAATTTTCAATTTTTTTTTTTTTAAATGTTACACTAGAGCTGGGGTTGTGGCTCAGCAGCAGAGTACTCGCCTGTCACGTGCACGGCCCTGGTTCGATTCTCAGCACCACATAAAAATAAAGGCATTGTGGCCGGGCGCGGTGGTGCATGCCTGTAATCCCAGCACTTGGGAGGCTGAGGCAGGAGAATCGCGAGTTCAAAGCCAGCCTCAGCAATGGTGAGGCACTTAGCAACTCAATGAGACCCTGTCTCTAATAAAATACAAAAAAGGGCTGGGGATGTGGCCCAGTGGTCCAGTGCCCCTGAGTTCAATCCCTGGTACCAAAAAAAATAAATAAATAAATAAATAAAGGCATTGTGTACAACTAAAAACAAATAAGTATTTAAAAAAAAAAAAGTTACACTATATTGCCCAGGCAAACCTCAAACTCTGGGCTCAAGCAATCCTCCCGCCTTAGTCTCCCAAGTAGTTAGGACCACAGGGATGCACCACCATGCCCAGTTGAACCAGGTTCTTTATTCCTGAATCTCACCAACTGTCCTTTCTTACTTAAGAGCTGCCCAAGATATTTTCTTCATGCCAGAAGAGAAATATGTCAACATCATAACTAGGTTTGAGGGAGGCCAATCTCATACAATGGCATGAAAACCCAGTCAACACATTTATGAACCACAGAAAGCGCTTCCCAAAATAGTTTTAAAGCCCTTCTTTCATTTTGTCTGCGTTTTTTGTGCACTGGAGAAGAAAGCAGCATCCAGCACGTGCCACTTCCGCTGTTCCAGCCTCTAGCTGACCTACCTAGGGCTGGCCTGCACGGCGTGGCTGACCACTCCTCTAGCTTGAACCTGTTTCTCTTGACTCACAACCCCAGAGGCTGTGAATTGTCACAAGTTCAAAGCCAGCCTCCGACTCTGTCTCATACTGCCTCAGACTCCTTGGCTATTTTCTTCTCTGTAGCCTATTCTCCTCAGGCTGCATATAGTCCCTGCAGACAACCAGCTCTTAGCATCACTCACGGATTCCTCATGGCCTCATTGGTACCCTGCTCAGGCCTCTTAGCTGCTTCCCTTGTCCCCCAACTGTACCTCTTCTGGCAGCCATAGAGTTCTTTCTCTTTTCTTCTTTTTCCTTTGATTGTGAAGCTTAAACCCAGGGTCTTGTCCATGCTAAGCATGAACTCTACTACTGATCTATGCCTTTAGCCAGTCTTCTTTTTAATGTTATCATCATGAGAATATTTTGAATAGCTAATGCATTCACATATTAGAAAATTCAAAAGGTCCAAGAGAACATTCAGAAGATTGTTTCCCAACAGCCACCATTATCAGTTTCTTATGTGTCCTTCCAGAAAGTTTCTGTATGCGTAGAAGCAAACACATACATAGTCATGTGCCACAGTGACCTTGGGCAACCTGGACAACAAATCGTGGTGGTCTTGTAAGGCTATATTGCTTACTAGAGTTAGAGCATATGCTTAGCATGCATGACGCCCTCAGTTCAACCCCCAAACTGCACGTATACACACACACACACACACACACACACACACATACATGCAAAAAAAATTATATTGCCTACTGACATCATAGCCATGATTCTAATATTTACACAACAAAACCACTTAACAATACTTTTCTCAGAACCATTATGAGCCAGGCGCGATGGCGCACACCTGTAATCCCAGCACTTGGGAGGCTGAGGCAGAAGGATCACGAGTTCAAAGCCATCCTCAGCAATGGCAAGGCACTTAGCAACTCAGTGAGACCCTGTCTCTAGTAAAATACAAAAAAGGGCTGGGGATGTGGCCCAGTGGTCGAGTGCTGCTGAGTTCAATCCCCGGTATCAAAAAAAAAAAAAAAAAAAAGCCAGCTTCAGCAATGGTGAGGCACTTAGCAACTCAGTGAGACCCTGTCTCTAATAAAATACAAAAGAGGGCTGGGATGTGGCCCAGTGATCGGGTGCCCCCAGACTTTAATCCCCAGAACCAAATTAAAAAAAAAAAAAAAAAACTATTCTGAGAAACATAGTTAAGCAACATATGACAGTACAGACATATGCTCAATTTTTTTCTTTAAAACACGTGGGGAAAAAATTTAAAACACATGACAGTAATGGTGGGACACACCTATAATCCCACTGACTTGGGAGACTGGAGGATTCCAAGTTCAAGAAGAGCCTGGGAAGGGCTGGGGTTGTGGCTCAGCAGTAGAGCACTTGCCTAGCATGTGCGCGGCCTGGGTTCGTTCCTCAGCACCACATAAAAATAGAGGCATTGTGCACAACTAAAACAAATATTAAAAAAAAAAAAAAAAAGACAGCCTGGGCAATTTAGTGAAACCCTGTCTCAAAAAGGTCTGAGGAGCCGGGCGCAGTGGCGCATGCCTGTAATCCCAGCACTTGGGAGGCTGAGGCAGGAGGATCACGAGTTCAAAGCCAGCCTCAGCAATGGCAAGACACTTAGCAACTCAGTGAGACCCCGTCTCTAAATAAAATACAAAAAAGGGCTGGGGATGTGGCCCAGTGGTCACCCCAGAGTTCAATCCCCGGTACCAAAAAAAAAAAAAAGGTCTGAGGATGGCCAGGCATGGTGGCACACACCTATAATCCCAGCGGCTCAGGAGGCTGAGGCAGGAGGGTCAACAATTCAAATCCAACCTCTGCAAAAGCAAGGCACTAAGCAACTCAGTGAGACCCTGTCTCTAAATAAAATACAAAATAGGGCTTGGGGGATGTGGCTCAGTGGTCAATTGTGCCAGCATTCAATCCATAGTACAAAAGAAGGGAAGAAAGAAAAGAAAAAACTCAGCTATGGCTTATTTCCACCTGTTCCACACCTGGCATTGCCCACTGCAACAAACAGCAGGGGGCGCCCTAGGTCTTTGAATAGAACCCACTGTGGCTCACTGTGGACACCATTTTTTTGTCCATCCAGGTTCTTACTGGCATTCCTTTGGGTTGCTTTTCATTATCTCTGAAAAACCTTGTACATAGTTCATTTAACACAGACAGGAATGCAACTGTTGGAGAAATGTCTGAAAATAGAATTATTCGGGCAAAATGTGGTACATTTAGTGTCTTGATGCCTTTTTTTAGTGGCTTCCCATTTATGCTCACCAGTCATTCATGTGAACACTTGAGCACCTGCATTGAGAATGTGGGAGTGGTGGATGAATTCAGCCCTACTGTGCATTTTTCTTAGAGGATACAACATGTTTTATGGGGTTTCTGTTCACATCCTTTGACCATGTGTCTGTCAAGTCATTAGTCTTTTTTGTTGATGTACTGAAGCTCTTTACTGAGGAAGTCAATTAGCCCTTTACCTCTGGAGAGTTCTTCAGTTTCCCATTGTTTTGGTTTTTGCTAATTTCCTTTGATTCATTCTAACCTAACTGATGTTTATTTGAGGGCTTATTGGTTTTGCATCGCACACTATTATGCTCACCACTCTGGATCTTCTTGATTTAACCTCCCGGCTTCCCCTTTATCCCGCTCATGCTTCTCAGTTGCCTTTGCTGACATCGCCTCCCTCAGTCTCTTTTCTCTGGATTGTTCACAAGCTGGCTGGGACCTACTTCTCTCCTCCATTAGACAGGCCTGTGTTGATCAAATGCAGGCACGGGACTCTGTATGGCCTGTGTAGACTCCATGCTCATGTTCCACCAAAGCCTGCTGAAGTCTGTTCCTCCTGTGTTGCACAGGCAACTCAAGTCAGACACATCCAATCCCCTGACCAAAGTCTAGGAGCTTGTCTTCCCTGCGTCCTGGCCCCCTTCCTTTCCTATTGGCTCCGCCTCCAGCCTTCCTCAGACCCACCCAATCTCTGCATGACAGAGCCCATTGCTGTCTACCTAGACAGTGCAAGGGCTGCCTGCCCCACTGTTGCCCTCGAGCCCCTCCAGAACCAGGCTATATTTTTCCTGCTTAAGTCAAGCCAGGAAAGCCTTTTCACATAGCCCAGTCTCTTCTCTTTCTGGGCTCTGTCCCACTGTCACCTAGGGGAAACCTACATGGATAGAATCCCTGCTCTCGCCTTGCCACCTGTCTGCTTCTTTGGTCTGTTTCAAGCCTCTTCTAGTTCATACTATGTATCCAGGGCTGAAGTGGGTCTGGGCACGGAGGGCACTCTCATGAATGAGCGGGTCCTTCTTGTGCAGGGTTTGAGCTCCAGATGGACACCGTCTCCACAGAGCCAGGTACTGTGAGCACCCACCTCCACGTACCCTGGGATCTGGGCGTGGCCAGCCTCTCCAGCCGAATGGACTCGCCCTCCCACGAAGGTGGCTTTGTGCATGCAGTTGTGCTCCCCAGTGACCCAGGAAGTGAGCTGGACCCCGCCGCAGAGGATCTCCGCACCGGTGTGGGACCTGCACTAGTCGCGGCCCGCTGGCGCGCCCCGAGGGGCCGCAGCCGGGGCCGAGGCCGCCCCAGCACTGGGGCTGGGGCAGTGCGGGGCGGCCGTTGTGACGTGTGCGGTAAGGTATTCAGCCAGCGCAGCAACCTGCTGAGGCACCAGAAGATCCACACAGGCGAGCGACCGTTTGTATGTGGCGAGTGTGGCCGAAGCTTCAGCCGCAGCTCGCACCTGCTCCGCCACCAACTCACGCACACCGAGGAGCGGCCATTCGTGTGCTGCGACTGTGGCCAGGGCTTCGTGCGCAGCGCGCGGCTGGAGGAGCACCGACGAGTGCACACTGGGGAGCAGCCCTTTAGCTGTGGTGAGTGCGGCCAGAGCTTCCGGCAGCGTTCCAACCTGCTGCAGCACCAGCGCATACACGGCGACCCCCCAGGCCCAGGCTCTGCACCCCCCGCCCCACCTGGCATGCCAGAGCCCCCGGGTCCTTTTCCGTGCAGTGAATGCTGCGAGAGTTTCACAAGGCGCGCGGTGCTACTAGAACACCAGGCGGTGCACACAGGTGACAAGTCCTTCGGCTGTGTGGAGTGCGGAGAGCGCTTTGGGCGCCGCTCGGTGCTGCTGCAGCACCGGCGCGTGCACAGCGGCGAGCGGCCCTTCGCCTGCGCCGAGTGCGGCCAGAGCTTCCGGCAGCGCTCCAACCTCACCCAGCACCGGCGCATCCACACGGGAGAGCGGCCCTTCGCCTGCGCCGAGTGCGGCAAGACCTTCCGCCAGAGGCCCACTCTCACACAGCACCTGCGCGTACACACGGGCGAGAAGCCCTTTGCCTGTCCCGAGTGTGGCCAGCGCTTCAGCCAGCGTCTTAAGCTCACGCGCCACCAGAGGACACACACTGGTGAGAAGCCATACCACTGCGGTGAGTGCGGCCTGGGCTTCACGCAAGTCTCCCGGCTCACTGAGCACCAGCGCATCCACACGGGCGAGCGGCCCTTCGCCTGCCCAGAGTGTGGCCAGAGTTTCCGGCAGCACGCCAACCTCACCCAGCACCGGCGCATCCACACGGGTGAGCGACCCTATGTGTGCCCCGAGTGTGGCAAGGCCTTCCGCCAGCGGCCCACACTCACACAGCACCTTCGCACCCACCGGCGAGAGAAGCCCTTTGCTTGCCAGGACTGTGGCCGCCGCTTCCACCAAAGCACCAAGCTCATCCAGCACCAGCGTGTCCACAGCGCTGAGTAGCTCCCGCCACACACTCACTACTTAGTCAAACACCTACCTCACAGGGTTGTTGTGAGGCCCGCCGTGGCAGAGGAGCAAGAAGGCCCCACCAGGGCCTGCCCACCAGTAGGTGCTTAAGAAAGAAAAGTGCACTGCCAGGCATGATGGTGCACACCTATAATCTAGCTACTTGGGAGAGGAGGCAGTAGGATCAAGTTCAAGGACTGCCTGGGCAGGACCCTGTCTCAAAAAGGGCTGGGGATGTAGTTCAGTAGTAAAGACCCCTTGAGTTTAATCCCCAGTATCAAATAAGTAAATAAATAATAAACAGTAGACAGCCTGGGTCTGCCCACTCAATGCTTCTGCACCTGTGCATGCCTCTCTGCCCACCTCCACTCCTGTGCTGGTACACTCCCTGTGCCCCCGCATGCTCCTGTGAAGGCCCTGCCACCCTTAGCCCTGAGGTGGCTCCCAACACACCCATCCCCTCTGTAGGATAGCCCCTTCATTTTCCTCTGTGTAACCAGAGGAAACACAGGTCAGGTAGAGTGGCCATGGCAGCAGCTCTTAGTCTTCCAGACCCACAGAGGAGAAAATGTTCTCCTGACTGCCTGACCATCAATCAGGGTCTAGTCCAAAAACAGCCACAGCAGATATTTTAACAGAGCTGCTAATAGGTATGAAGTGATTGGTGGTGACTGCAAAAGGTAGTCAGCTTGTGGGACTTCTCAGACTCCCCTAGTAGAGTCCCAGCACTCTGACAGCTATAAGCCCAAGATTCATCCCACTTGGGTCTACCAGGATCCCTCCCTTGTTGGTGGGTGATACTGACCCTGGATTGTGATACCTGACACCTGTATACCCAAGATCATCAGATGCAGCAAAATTAGCAGTTGGTTCGGGGCACGGTGGCGCACACCTGTAATCCCAGCACTTGGGAGGCTGAGGCAGGAGCATCGTGAGTTCAAAGCCAGCCTCAGCAATGGCAAGGCACTTAGCAACTCAGTGAGACCCTGTCTCTAATAAAAAACACAAAAAAAGGGCTGGAGATGTGGCCCAGTGGTCGAGTGCCCCTGAGTTCAATCCCCGGTACCAAAAAAAAAAAATTAGCAGTTGGTGACTGGCAGGCCAGATACTGCTTGAGGACACATTTGTGAGACTCCTTTATACTTGGGAAGCCCTTTCCTAGGTTGAAAGCTGGAAAGTTTTACCCTGAAATTCACATATCTCAAGACTTCCCTATACTCATGTGTTTACAACCATAGTACTGAGTAGAAGGGTCACCAACTAGTTTGGAAAGCACAGACTACAGACCCAGGACCAGTTCCTCCATCCTCTAGTGATAATGTTCCCATCATTCCAGCTACAGGAGTGGTTCCTTCCACTCTGGCCCTGTGCACAGCCTGACAAGGCTCCCCAACACTGGGAAGCCCCCCACCAGGAATGCACTCAGTGGGGATTGGGGATGAAGCCCAGTGGTAGACCACTTGCCTAACATGCACAAGGCCTTGGATTCAACACAAAGAAAGAAAAAGAGGGGAAGAAAAATAAAACAATGCATTCAGTGACAAGTCACGGAAAATGTAGCTGACAGCAGCTTACGTGATAGGAGACAGACACTGCGGGTGCACATTCAGGACCCTGCAGACTTCAGGCCTGATGTCTCCAGGACCCTGTGCCATTGCCTCTGTTGCCCTAGCCATCTTCCACTTCCATGTATTGGCCAAGCACTTGACAGAGCCCCTCCTCCCCACCCCCGCTGGTGGGTGCCTTGGGTGCAGGTAACAAGGGATTAAAGGGTTCTGGTGCAGCATGATCCAGCTTGAGCCCTAAGTCCCAGTCAGGGTCTTCCTCTGGGCATGACCTGTTATTTCCAGGAACAGCAACTTGAGGTCTTGTGTGTCCAAGCTTCTACAGGGGCATAGCTGTACTTTTCCTTTCCATTTGAAGTCATCTTGACATTCAAAACTGGGGCCCTGGCCTGAGGGAAAACATAAGCCAACCTGAGCCAGAGGACACTCCCATGAAACAAAAAGGGATCACCCATCCCTATGATGACACTATCCCCTCTGATCACCAAAGATCCTGGGCATAATCCAGATCAGAAGAGTGACCACTGGACCCTCAGCAGGCAAGTGTTGCCATACTGTCAGCAGGGCCAAGGGCCTGAACAGAACAAACAGCTCAGCCCCACACAGCCATAGCCATAAGAGGAATTTGGGGGAAAATCCAAAAAGCCCTAGCCAGCAGGAACACCTATAAAATGCCTGGCCTACCTGGCCCTGAGCCAATGGCTGGCCACACTGCTCACCCCCAAGCCCAGCACTGCTCCTTTCAATGCTGCATCCATGCAGTAATTCTCACCCCAGCCCTCCCATTCCACCTCCTTCTACACTCCTCAGCACTGCTGATTCTAGCTGTTCATCTCTGACCTAACAACCTACAGCCTCCCTTCCCTGCCTACTCCTGCCCCTTCTTCTCCAAAACAATCCTGTCTCCTAACCTCCCAGAAGCTACAGTAACACCCACAGTGCAAACACAGCTCAGTTCCTGGCTTCAGTTCAACCATTCCCTCCTCCCTATTCTGGACTCCAAGTCCCCATTCTTCCCATGTTGTTGTAGCACTGATGTCCTCCACTGGATGGTGAGATGTGAGGTCACAGACCATACAAGTCCAGCTTTGGCTAATACAGCACCATCTCTCTGGGAGACCAATACCCCATTCCTAGGTGGGTCATCAGTAGATGGGCTTCAGCAACTAACTGGAGAATGGACATATGAACCAGGCTGGCCAATAAGAACCACCCAGAGACTGTACTGAAACAGTCATCAACTCTCGTGAGGAAATGGTCTCTATGAAAATAATCAGCAGAGAGAGGGGTGGCTAAGAATGGTGAGTATAAAAGAAGAGCAGGGTGGAGAGAGAGAAGGGGAAAGGGAAGGGGAGGGAGGATAGGGAGAGGAAGAGAGAGATTGAGTTTGGGACTTCCGAGTCCCAGAACTAGCCACAAGAGCCAGGCGCGCTGGCGCACGCCTGTAATCCCAGCACTTGGGAGGCTCAGGCAGGGGGATCGCGAGTTCAAAGCCAGCCTCAGCAATGGCGAGGCACTCAGCAACTCAGCGAGACCCTGTCTCTACATAAAACACCAAAAAAGGGCTGGGATGTGGTCCAGTGTTCGAGTGCCTCCGAGTTCGATCCCCAGCACCACAAAAAAAAAAAAAAAAAAAAAAAAAAAAAAAAAAAAAAACTAGCCACAAGAAGCCTGAGGAAGCTGAGACGGAGAGTGGAAGTCCTGCTGGTACCAAACCCATCCTTGCCCCCCAATCCTCTCCAACATTCAGCTCTCAAGGGAAAGGCAACAGAAGATGCTGGGGGTGTATGACTGGGACAACCAGAAGGTTGGAAGAGCGAATCCGCCGAGGTGAGGGATGCGGGCGGGTCGGGCAGGCTGGTGCTGTCAGTTGGCCCGACATCCCCCACGCTGCACCGTCCCCGTTTCCTTGGTAACGGCCGGAAGTCGCTGACTAGCTGCGCACCACTTCCTCCCACCCTCCTAGGAAGGCTGAGTTGTGATTGGATCAGAGATGACCACGCCCACGCGGACCCCCTAAAGCTGTGGGGAGGTACCAAGGACGCGGTGCACCTCGGCTGGTCCCCGGCTAGCGAAGAGTGCCCCATCCCCCAAGGTCCACTCTAGCATGTAAACCTCCACAGTGACCACCACTCTGTGGGACAAGTTTGTATTTAAGAGACGGGGAGTCGCTATGTCGCCTGTAACTCCTGGGCTCAAGAAATCCTCCTGCTTCAGCCTCCGAACAATACGAGTTTTCTGTTAGTTTACCTCAAATTTCCATAAGAGGGGATCTTTGGATTTGCCTTAAGACACGGAGGGTGCTCGAACCTGCAACCTCTGAGCAACGACCCTGGCCTCGCCCTGGTACTGCCTTTGTCTGTGACCTCTGAGGGCAAGGATCTAGTCTGGTCCACTCCTATTGCGCTCCGCTTGAATGCAACATTAAACAAACTCACGGAGAGCCTGGGGAAAGCACCTGCCCCACTCAAAGATGGCGACAAACATCACTTCCTGTACGGCCCGGCAAGGGTCCCCGGAAGTGCGCCCGGGACCGCTTAATCGGCACCTTCGCGAACGGAAATACCCGAGCCCAGCCGAAAAATCCCGAACTCCAAACCCCATCGCTGAGCAACGAGGGTTGCGGGAGCTGCGCAGGCGCACAGCGAAGGCCCGGCAAGAAAAGCCGAAGCGGGCAGGCGGCGGAAATATCCGAAGCCGTGGGGAGCCGGAGGCCGTTGCCAATCTCCGCGCCAAAGCCGCTGCTACCGCGGAAGCCGAGCCTCCTCCGGTACACGGCTACCGCCACCGTGGCTGCCGCTTCCTCTTTCCATCCTGAGTCGCAACCCTTTGCAAAGGGAGCGAATGAGCTCTGACCCGCGGGGGCCAGGTAACCCGGTGTCTGCAGCCGCAGCCGGGCCTCGGAAGACCTGAGCGAGCGAGAGGGAGGAGGTAGCGGCGGGGAGAAGGTGGGGCGGGGCCAAGAGGGCCCGAGAATAGCCGAGTCTTCCCGAGCGCCGCCGAGCGATACCGAGGCGCTGGGCCAGGCCAGAACCGGACTACGGGAGCCGAGGCGGGCCGCGCGGTGGGCGCGGAGTAGCGCGACAGGCCGGGCGGGCGGCGGCAGCAGCGGAGGAGGCCGCGGCAGCGGGTCCGACGAGCGGAAGAGGCGCGGACGGCAGCGGGGGGCCGGGTGGCCGGGGTCCCGGGCCCCGCGGCGGCGGCGGCAGCGGCGGCGGCGGCAGGATGATCAAGCTGTTCTCGCTGAAGCAGCAGAAGAAGGAGGAGGAGTCGGCCGGCGGCACCAAGGGCAGCAGCAAGAAGGCGTCGGCGGCGCAGCTGCGGATCCAGAAGGGTATTGGTCGGGAGATGGGGGTTGGGGCCGGGGGGGGGGGGTCGGAGGACAGGGCCCGGCGTCGGGTAATGAAGGAGTCAGGAATGGGGAAATGCGCTCACCGAGGGTCTGGGATGGTGGGCCGCGGATGTGGCGTGTCGGAGGTCAGGACTTGAGGACTGATGCCGAAAGCGGGGTTGGGGTAAAGCGGCCACTAGGGAGGGTCACATAAGGGGCCCGGTAGCGGGGGCTTGGGGTATTCTGAAGGCCTGACGTCTGGTATTAGGGCCCTGGAATCTGAGTATTAGGTGGAGGTGCGGGGACTCGAGAGTCTGGAGGTCAGACCGGAACTTGGCTTTGGGGTGAAGGTCCAGAGAGATAGTGGACACCCAGAATTGGGGAAATGAGTGAGAGACAATATAGTGTATTATGCTGGGATCGCTGGGAATCTTGAGTCAGAAAAGGGTCCCAGACTTATGGGTTTGGGGGTTAGACAGCAGTTTGGGGTTTGTGTGGTGATGGGTGGAGCTTGAAGGGATTGTGGGTGTCCGGGACTGAAGAGGGGAAATTTAGACTATCATACTGGGAATCTCAAAGAGTCAGAGAGAGTGAGAAGGTGAGCACTTGAGAGTGTGAGGGTCAGACAGGAACCTGAGTTTGAGATGAGGGGGAGGGCAATGAGATGGGGGAGGGATTGTATTGATACAGAGGGAATGATTTAGGGTATGGTGGGCCAGGGTCATTGAGTTTGGGAGGGTGAATAAACACTGGAAAATGGAAGTCATGACTGAGGACCTTGGGGTTAGGATGTTCAGAGGCTATTAGAGGTCAGGGCTTTGAGGATGGGGGCCATATGAATAGAGTGGAGTCACTTGGGAGCTGAGTTGGGGATACTTAGTGATGTGGATTTAGTAGAATTAGGGTTCACCTTGGCCCAGGAGGTGGGATAATTAAAGATGCATGTTTGGGTTGTGCTGTGTATCCAGAAGAGCCCACCTAGAAACTGGAACAGACAGAGCAGAGAATACAGAATGGGTTAGAGGTAAGGTGTGAAACATATCCCAGGACAGAGCCCATAGAGGTCTGTAATGAATCCATCAGGGCTCTTCTGACACCTGTGCAGAGCTCCCTCCTTTCTCTCATGAGCCTCTTTCTTCCTTCCTCTCCCTCTCTCTTGGCCTCTTTCTCTGCTGCTCAAATGCAGACATAAACGAGCTGAACCTGCCCAAGACTTGTGACATCAGCTTCTCAGACCCAGACGACCTCCTCAACTTCAAGCTGGTTATCTGTCCCGATGAGGTAAGTTGTGGCCCCACTTGTACTGACCAGACTCCCAAGAACAGAGCAAGAGAAGGGAGATCTTGACTGTGCAGGATGGGACCCTGTCACCTTCTCTCTTCCCTCCCAGGGCTTCTACAAGAGTGGGAAGTTTGTGTTCAGTTTTAAGGTGAGTCTCGAATGGGCAGAGGTAGCTATATGGACTGAGGATGCAGTATCTGAGGTCCTGCGAGGCACTTACCCACCTCCCTTTTCTTTTCCTGGAGCCAGGTGGGCCAGGGTTACCCACATGATCCCCCCAAGGTGAAGTGTGAGACGATGGTTTATCACCCCAACATTGACCTCGAGGGCAACGTCTGCCTCAACATCCTCAGGTGAGGGCACTGGCCCTCCATTTCCTTCCCCAACCCTACCTGCCAGTCCCCCTTATAGCCTACTGCATCATTTTCTGTCCCTTCTCTCCCCATTACGGTCTGCATCCCTCTGCCCTTTATCTCCCTTTATCTCTTCTTAATGGCCCAACCCTACTTTCTCCCTGGCCTGTCCTGCTCCCTGCCCCTCCCCCTAGTTTCTCAAATCCTCACTCCTCCATGCCCTGGCCCTGACCTGTTCAGCACCACCAGAGCCTATAGTGGCCTCCCACTCACCAGCCCCTGACCCTGATGCTCTCTGCCCACAGAGAGGACTGGAAGCCAGTCCTTACGATAAACTCCATAATTTATGGCCTGCAGTATCTCTTCTTGGTGAGTATGAGTGGGCATTTGGGGCTGGGGGAGGTTGGCTTTCTTCCTCTCTGGCCTGTTGACCCCCCACTTGTACTGGCCACAGGAGCCCAACCCTGAAGACCCACTGAACAAGGAGGCTGCGGAAGTCCTGCAGAACAACCGGCGGCTGTTTGAACAGAATGTGCAGCGCTCCATGAGGGGTGGCTACATCGGCTCCACCTATTTCGAGCGCTGCCTGAAATAGGGTTGGCGTATACCTGCCCCCGCCAGGGCCACCAGCCCAGGCATTCCCTGCAAATATTTATTGGGGGCCCCGGGGTGGAGGGGTGGGGGCAACAGGTGGGGGAAATCCTCTGCCTTGGCCTTGCCTCCCCTCTCTGCTACCTGCCCCTATTTTTTTTTTAACCACCACGTGATTATGGTCGGAGCTGTCTCCCCCCCCCCCCCGACCTGCTCAGCGATGGGAAATGAATTGGCTTGTCTAGCCCCCCCGCTGGGTGCTGTCCAGCCCCCCACTCTGGGCTGTGGGGTGGGTAGGCAAGGGGCCTGGGTAACTGGGCCCAGGCAACTCACCCCTCCACCACCGGAGGTCCCACCAGGCTATTAAAGGGGAATGTTACTGCATGGCCTCTGCCTCTTCCTTCTGTGGGATGGGAGGGGCAGGTAAGGTCCTTCAGAGGTCTGAAGTGGGTGAGGGCAGTGGAAAGAGGATGGTCGCAGGTGAGGTGGCATTTGGTCACCCTACAACAGACTGGCTAGTACCTGGGATGGCCCTGGGTTGGGTGGGATGACACTCGCTCTGGGGTGAGGAGGGCAGGACTCTAAATCTGGCTTCCTGGCACCCGTCAGCGTGTAGCATCTCGAGCTTTGCCCCTTTTTGCTATGTGCGGGTCGCGGAGGGGGCTCCTGTTTTGGCGCTGTCGGAGGCCTCAGGCAGAAGTCAAAGTTGCACGGATGAACTGTGCCCTAAGCGGTGGCACGGGGGTCCTCCAGAATATCTAGAATGAAGGTGCCCAGAGATGCACCCCGGCTGCAGACACGACCCGCGCCCTAGCTCGGTTCACTAGGGCGGGACTCCCGACCCAGGGAACGCCCTCGGACATTTGGCAGAGACGCGGGAGCTGGTGCGCAGGCGCCTGAGCGCCAGCCTGTCCTAGCACGCGTGCGCGCCAGCTACTTCCCAGAATTCCGGGTGGGGTGGGGCCTGTGACGTCAAGTCGTTTAATCCGGAAACGGCGGCGGCAGAAGAGACAGAACCGAGGGGCCTTCGTTGGTGGGTGCGCCAAGGATCCCAGCAAGAGGCCCGTGACCCGGAAGCGGAAGCAAGTCCCTGTCCCAGCTCCGGTGAGTGGCCCCTGCCGGGCCGCCGGTCCCGGGCGGGTAGCGGCGTACGAGGGTTTTTCTTGGTCGAGGCGTCCAGGATCAGGCTCCTCCCTGGAACCCAGTCCTCGTCATCTGGGGTCCCCCCACACCGCCTTGCGCTCGTTGCGACGGGGCTCCCGACGTTCCAGACGGAATCCTTGGTGTACAGTGCGTCCCAATCTCCATCACATCCTGGGTGTACAGGGTGCCAGTGCCTCCGGCTGCCCTCCGAGTTTCCTCAGCAGTCGGGGGGACCCCAATCCTGAGGCCATTGTCCCACCCTCAGAGCCCCCATATCCACCTTGTTCTTGGCATTCAGGGCCTCCACCCATCCTGCCCTCTCCTTGGTGCTCAGGGTCTTACTTATCCTGGCATACCCATTCATCCATTTCCAGTCTTAGACCGTGAAAAACTCCAGGGCCACACCCCTGGGTCCGATAAGGGAGGCTAAACTTCCACACCCTAAAATCCCTGGGAAAGGTGAAGGGGCTTGGGCTGGCATAGTGGGTAAGTTCATTTCAGCTACTCTGAAGCTCCTAGCTTTGGGGCTTTGTTCACACCTGCTGTCCTCACTCCAGTCTCCCTACGTGAGCCTGTTGTGCCTCTTGCCCTCTTTCTGGGCCCCACACCCTACAGCTAGGACTCACATCTGTCGCAGGCCTGCCAGCGGGCTCCAGCCACCATGGACCTGTTGTTTGGGCGCCGGAAGACACCAGAGGAGCTACTGCGGCAGAACCAGCGGGCCCTGAACCGTGCCATGCGGGAGCTGGACAGGGAGCGACAGAAACTAGAGACCCAAGAGAAGAAAATTATTGCGGACATCAAAAAGATGGCCAAGCAGGGCCAGATGGTAAGTGCCCATGATCAGGGGCTGGGACACAGGGCAAGGTGCTATCTCTCAGCCAGATACTGTTGATGACAGTGGACTAGACAGGACACCATAAGACAAGTTCTTTGATGAATGCTGAGTAAAGGATGAAGGGCTTCCCTAGCTTGGGGATCTGGAAGTCTTTTCTGTGGAAGTACTGTCAGAGCCAAAGCGTGAAATGATGAGAGTGGCTCTTCAGATCTGGCAAGGGAGCGCATCCAGCAGACATTAGAGAGCCATACAAACTGGGGGCCAGACTGCTCAGAATTGGAGTCAACTAGTAGGGAGAACACTAAGAAGGGAGCAGAGTCTTTGAGGTGACTTGTTTGTGGAACAGCTGGACAGCAGCTGCTGCTATTGTCTGGGACGCACAGGAAAGATGTTTGGTCTTCTAAACATCTGGTCCTTGGATAGGTTTCTAATTCTCCATTTAATTTTGTGGCACTTGGGATCAAACCCAGAGGTGTTTTGAGACAGGTTCTTGCTAAGTTGCTGAGGCTGGCCTCAAATTTGCAATCCTTCAACCTCAACCTCCCAAGTCAATGGGATTACAGATGTGCCCCACTGTGTTTGGCTTTGTCTATTTCAGTACACAGCCTGTGCTGTAGGCTTGCTTTAAGTGAAAAAGGCAAGGGTTTTGATGTTTTCTTGTGTACTGGGAATTGAACCCGGGGCATTTTCATTACTGAGCTACATCCCCAGTCCTTTGAGGGTCTTGTCAAAATTGTTGCAGCTGGCCTCAAACTTGAAATCCTACTGCCTCAGCCGCCTTAGTTGCTGGATTACACTTGTGCACCTCTGCAAGTTATTTTTTTTTAAATATTCATTTATTTGCTTTAGTTGTACACAATGCATTTTATTTACGTGGTGCTGAGGATTGAACCCGAGCTGTGCACATGCCAGGCGAGCGCTCTACCTCTGAGCCACAACCCCAACCCCTGCATTTTCACTGTGGTAGGGAACCAAGCATTTTGTGTGCTAGTACACATGCACTCTACAAGGGTTCCATCCCCAGCACTGAGGCAGATTCTTTGTATAAACCTGGGTTAGAAGCCAACCAAAGGTGTTCTGACCAATTAGAAGTGAGCCTGGGCCTGGCACCTTCCAACATTTAGGATCAGGAAGACCTTACAAACTTTAGGAAGTGGTAGCTCAAGATAGAAGGGTAAACTGGGCATGGTAGCACATGCCTGTAATCCCAGCAGCTCAGGAGGCTGAGGCAGGAGGAGGATCGCGAGTTCAAAGCCAGCCTCAGCAATGGCGAGGCACTTAGCAACTCAGTGAGGCCCTGTCTCTAATAAAATACAAAAAAGGGCTGGGGATGTGGCCCAGTGGTCCAGTGCCCCCCGAGTTCAATCCCCGGTACCAAAAAAAAAAAAAAAAATGCAAAATAGGATGGTGATGTGGCTCAGTGGTTGAGTGCCCCGGGGAGTTCCATCCCGGATATCCCCTACCCCAAAAGAAAAAAAAAAAAAAAAAAAAACTTCAAAAAAAATCAGCCGGGCGTGGTGGCACATACCTATAATCCCAGCACTTGGGAAGCTGAGGCAGGAGGATCCAAAATACAAAAAAAGGGGGCGGGGCTGGGGATGTGGCCCAATGGTCCACTGCCCCAGAGTTTAATCCCCAGTACCAAAAAAAAAAAAAAAAAAAAAAAATCAAGGGGGCTAAAAGGGATGTAGCTCAGTGATAAAGCACCCCTGGGTTTAAATCCCTGGTTTAGAGCATGGGGGGCTGGGGGGAGAATCAAGAGGAGGAAAAGGAGCGGTGACCCTTCTATTAGCCACATAAAGATCTTTTGGAGACCCCAAAAGAAAACATATAATTTCGTATGATCTCATCTTTGATATTCCTGTTCCGTAGGATGCCGTGCGCATCATGGCAAAAGACCTGGTGCGTACCCGGCGCTATGTACGCAAGTTTGTGTTGATGCGGGCCAATATCCAGGCTGTGTCCCTCAAGATACAGACACTGAAGTCCAACAACTCAATGGCACAAGCCATGAAGGGGGTTACCAAGGCCATGGGCACCATGAACAGACAGGTATCTCTTTCCCGATTCCTCTTTCCACCCTACCCCACCAACCCTCAGGGACCAAACTCGCCCTACCCTACTTCTAGCTGAAATTGCCCCAGATCCAGAAGATCATGATGGAGTTTGAGCGGCAGGCAGAGATCATGGACATGAAGGAGGAGATGATGAATGATGCCATTGATGATGCCATGGGGGACGAGGAGGATGAAGAGGAGAGGTGTGGGGAACTGGGTGGTAAGGTGGGGATGTTTTCCTGGTCCTCAACCCATGCATGGCTCTCAACAAATTCCTCCTCTTCCCTAGTGATGCTGTTGTGTCTCAGGTCCTAGATGAGCTGGGACTAAGCCTGACAGATGAACTGTCAAGTGAGTGCTACAAAACCAACCCTCAGATTTGCCACCCAGTCTTTGACTCTTCTCCCTACTCTAACCCTAATTCTTCCCCTCTTCAGACCTCCCCCTCCACTGGAGGCTCACTTAGTGTGGCTGCTGGTGGGAAGAAGGCAGAGGCCACAGCTTCAGCCCTGGCTGATGCGGACGCAGATCTGGAAGAGAGACTCAAGAACCTAAGGAGGGACTGACCACCCCCCCACTGCCATGGGGAATGTGGGGGAACAGACACCCAGGGTCTTTACCATGACCCCTCTGTAATAAAATTGGACACTTCTTCCCAAACCTGTGAGTAGCCTCACATGGGGCCAGGCCTGTGTCCTTGGGGCCCAAATTCCACATTGGTTGGGGTTTGTCACAAAGTTGGATAAGCAACTGACCTGGCATACTCGGGGATTTGGGGCTATGTGCTCTGCTCCACTGCCTGCAGTCCTCCTGTCCCTGATCCAATGGCAGACTCACTAAACGGTCTTAACACACTCAACAAGGTTTGACCTAGAAGTGGCTTGAGAACTTAAGGCAGTCTTAGCCAACAGTTACAAGTCAACAGTCTAAACAGCCCTAGTTAGGGCTCCACTGGGGCTCACCCAGAGTAGCTAGAGTCAGAGGACAGATGAAATGGTGTCAAGAGGCTAAGCAAGAGGAAAAAAACCTGGACAAACTGGAGGTCTCAACAAACCAGGTCAGCTATGGAATCCAAATCTTGACAAAGGCTGTAGGCTGCCAGGAGGCCTGTAGTCCTTATAGCTAGTGTATATCCACCACTGTGTATGTAAACCTCTTCCCCATGCCAGGAAAAGGCTGAGGGGTGTTCTTCCCCCACACCCAATTAAGGCAGGCTAAGAAAAAGGGCCCTAGAGGCCAACAGTGCTTGATAGAGGTAAGGAGTACATGCAGGCAGAGACCAGACCCCAGGACCATAGTACCCAACCAGCCGAGGCCTGAGGAACTGGTGAAGTTTTTATTAAATCCACAGAAGTAAAAACCATTTTGTGAGGGACTGGGGATGGAGCCACCAGGGAGTAGGAGTTAGGCCACCAGGGTTGGGGTGGGGATGGGGTGACAGGAGAGATCAGAGCTGGGCTGACCAGGCCATAAGAGCCCCAGCTTCAGGGGCCATCACCAGGGCCTCCAGACAGCTCCTGGGAACTTAGGCCAGCACTGGGCAGGCTCAGCGGCGGGGGCTCCACCAGCACAGCAGAGAACTTGGTATCACCGAAGGCCTCATTCATGCGCGTCTCAAAGAAGCGCTGCAGGCCGATGATGGGACTGCACATCCGCCTTGTCCTGGGACAGGCAAGGGTGCAGTGGGTGGGTGGTCCCTGGCTTCCTCCTCCCATTTCCCAATACCCATGCCCTCATTCTACAAGGCTCACCTCCGTCAACTTGTTGAACTGCTTAAACATGCGGCCCACATCCTGGGCAAACTCTTGCGGGGAGCTGTAAGGGGGTGACAGTTTCTCCTGGAGGCGAGCACGGATCAAAGTCAGGTCCAGGGTGCCACCAGGCTGCTCCTACAGGCAGAGACAACATATACCTTGAGGGTGGAAATCCAGCACACTCCACCTCCATACTCTTGGACTCTAGAAATCAACGTACCAGGGAGAAAGTGGAGTCGGTGGCCAGCTGGTGCAGGGGACGGCAGGGTTCGTGGCAGAATAGGGCCAGCAGGACACGCTCACATTTCTGTAAGAGATGTCAGAGCTATAATGTAGAACATAGGAAGGTCAAACCCATTGTGCCAACCACATCTGAACAGCTCAGCCCTCACCCTCTGGTTGGCTGGTGAGAGCTTGGCCACCACGCCAGTGTTCTCGGCACCATCCAGGCTAAGGCTGCCATCCTCCTCCTTCAGGTCAGGGAGCACATGGCAGAGGGAGCAACTCCACTCCTCCCTAGGGTGAGAAGTAGGGAATGCACAGGAACCTGCCCAGCTAACGTGCCTCACTCAGACTCCACCCAGCCTCATACACACCCTGGCACATCCTGCAGGGCAGGCAGGTGGCAGTCCAGGTGGAAGCAAAACTCGCACTGGTTGCACATGACCAGGTCACCTGGCTTCTGGCATACACGGCAAATGGTGGCACTGTCATCCAGGGTACCTGGGCCACCAGTGGGGGCCGAAGTGCCCTCTGGAGCCACTACCTCTAGGCCTGAGCTGGTGCTGCCACTAGGTGAGGCCAAGCGGGGGCCCCTCAGTGCCAGAGCCCTCAGCCAGGGCCATCAGCACAGGCTTGGTCTCAGGGCCCTCAGTGGCAGCAGGAGGGGCTCCAATAGCAGCCTCTGTCTCTTCCTCCTGCAAGGAAGTGAAGGGTGTTCAAGAAGAGTCCAGACCCCAGTAACCAAATGCCACCTTCCAGCGGGTCCCTTGGGACAAGCTTACCTTGACAATGGCCATGCCAGGCAGGGGCGGCGCACCAGGGGCTCCTGGAGGCATGCTCCCTGGCTGACCAGCAGCTGCTGCAGCAGCACCACGCTCAATGACTATGAGGTTGTAGTCCTCAGTGGTGCTGCCTGGGAAGACCTTGAAGACGGGCGGCTGGCTATCAGCTGTAAGGTCCAGGTCCAGGCGTTCGAGGCTCACCCGCGGCACCTTCCGCATTAGGCCGCTCACCTCACCCTCACCTGAGCGTGACCTATAAGGAGACCTTGGCTTAAGCACCCCATCTGCCCCTATCCCTCACCCAACACTACCCCACCAAGGACCAATACTCACCGCTTCATGCCTGACACATGTGGTTCTGCACTCGAATAGGGATCATCTATTGAGAAGACAAATATGAAGATGACAAGAGGGGAGTGAGCAGACATAGGACATTAACTGGGGTCCTCTCACCCTGCCCCCAGAAAAAGACCCACTCACCTGACCCAAAGCCATAACCTTCCTGGACCTCCATTGGCTGTAAACAGAACAGAGCAAGTGGACCTCAGTCCCAAGTGAACCCTCCCAAACTGGACCCTATGTCCTGCCCCTTCCCTGGGTCCTCTCCCCTGCTCACCTGGCTGCTACCAGAGCCTTGCTTGCTCAGAGGCCCTGGGGCTCTTGGAGGAGCCATGGGCGCAGGGCCCGTGGAGTTGCTACCAGGACGCTCAGCCACTATCTTGCCTGAAGAAAAAAAAAAGCTAAGTAGGTATGGTCCCCAGGGTGGCACCAAAATAGAACAAAGGCAAAAACTGGAACCCACCGAATGCCTCGGCACTCTTGGTCCACGCGTTGAGGTCCCACTGAAACTTCATCTCACCGTGTGGCTCCACGGGATCCACGATCATCTTGAGGGCTCGGTGCAGCTGGAAGTAGATCTGATGGGACAATTAAGTAGGACATTAACACCGGACAACAAATAGCCCCAGAGTGCAGGGGTCCACCCAGCTGGAGCCCACCACCACACACCAGCTTCTTAGAAAGCAGAAGAGCTGTATTGTTATCACTTTCCAAAGCCCAAGAGGCAAAGCGCAGGATATGCTCCTGATGCTTCTGGATTTTGGTCATGGTCCAGTGCTGCCTCTCCAGACGCTCCTGCTGCCCTTCAGTCACTTTCTGCGGGTCAAAGGGAACAAGGTCAGCAAGGAAAGCAGTGGGTACCCAAGTACTCCTCCACCTGCACAAGGTTTACCTGGGCATCATTGACCAGCACACGGCCACGCTTGTTCAGCTCCTTCATGATCTGCAGGATGGCCATCTTGACATCCACCTGCACACGCTTTTGCACATCAGATACCTGGCGGATCCTAGACGACAAGGTAGGTCAGGCTGGGAAGTGTCTTGCCCAGGGTTCCCCACACCCCTCACATCCACACTTACGAGCTGCGAACCTCCTTGGTGCTCTTCTGCAATGTGGCATGTTTGTCCCCAAGGCGCTTCACCAATGAGGCCAGGAGCTTGCGCTGGTTCCTCACTGCATCCTCCAGAAACTGGTACCTGAGAGCAAAAGAGAGGTTTACCTGAGCCCAAGAATAAGTGGCATCCACCCACCCCTGTGCTCTGGGACTCACTGATGGTCCTTGTGGGCGTTGAGCTGGCAGTCCCCGGCAGGTGAGGGTATCACAGCTCTCACAGAACAGCACAAGGGGTTCATGCTTGTGCACATTGCAATAGACAGTGCGTTCACCATCCCGAGACTTGGCCGGCCCTGAGAAGTTAAGAACCATGAGGCTGGACCCTAATTTGAGTTGTCAATGGATCTTTATTTACATGTGGTGCTGAGAATCAAACCCTGTGCCTCACACATGCCAGGCAAATGCTCTACCACTAAGCCATGACCTCAGCCCTGGAGCCTACTCTTGACCACTGCTAAATGGGAGAGCAGACAGAGCTTGGAATATTTTCTGTTCTGTCTATTGGGAAAACCTAGAGGGTCTGTGGCAGGGGCTGCTCCTTGCTACCAAAACAATCTCTCCCAGCTTTTTCAAGAAAAGATACTAGCCGGGCGCGGTGGCGCATGCCTGTAATCCCAGCACTTTGGGAGGCTGAGGCAGGAGGATCGTGAGTTCAAAGCCAGCCTCAGCAATGGCGAGGCACTTAGCAACTCAGTGAGACCCTGTCTCTAATAAAATCCCAAAAAAGGGCTGGGGATGTGGCCCAGTGGTCAAGTGCCCCTGAGTTCAATCCCTGGTACCAAAAAAAAAAAAAAAAAAAAAAAAAAAAGATACTATCAGCTTCCATAAGTGAAAATAAAAAGGTTAAAAATGATACCCTGTCAGGGCTGGAGCTGTGGCTCAGTAGTAGAGCACTTGCCTACCATGTATAAATGCACTGGGTTTGATTCTCTGCACATTAAATTAAAAAAAAAAAAAATGTTCGCTCACAACTAAAATGTACATGTATTAAGAAAATACGGGCCAGGCGCGATGGTGCATGCCTGTAATCCCAGCACTTTGGGAGGCTGAGGCAGGAGGATCGCCAGTTCAAAGCCAGCCTCAGCAATGGCCAGGCACTTAGCAACTCAGTGAGACCCTGTCTCTAAATAAAATACAAAAAAGGGCTGGGGATGTGACCCAGTGGTTGAATGCCCCAAAGTTCAATCCCCGGTACCACAAAAAAAAAAAAAAAAAAAAAAAAAAAAAGGGCTGGGGATGTGGCCCAGTGGTTGAATGCCCAAAGTTCAATCCCCAGTACCACACACACACACAAAAAGAAAATACGGGCTGAGGTTGTGGTTCAGAGGCAGAGCTCTCACCTGGCATGAATGGGGCTGGGTTCAATCCCCAGCACCACAAAAATAAGTAAGTAAATGAAAGACCCATAGGACACCCAGCTGACCCTTCTCAAACTAGGAGATAAGGGGCTGAGGTTGTGTGGCACAGTGATAGAGTGCTTGCCTAGCACACGTGAGGGACTAGGCTCAATCCTCAACACCACATAAAATGAAATAAAGATATTGTGTCTACCTACAACTAAAATATTAAAAAAAAAAAAAAAAAAAAACTAGGGAGATAAAATGTTACACTGGGACTTCTCAGAATGTTACAGGTTCCCTCTCTAGTGCAAGGTCCTGGTGCTAAAGTAATACCACTAAAAACCAATAAGCCAATAACTCCCACACCAGTCTCCCCATTAGAAAACTTACCAGGCATATCAGTCTCTTTCCTGCTCAACACTAATCAAGTCCTGACTATACTGATCAAGACTAAATTATGAGCTGGGCATGGTGGCACATGCCTTTAATCCCAGCAACTTGGGAGTCTGGGGCAGGAGAATCGCCTCAGCAATGGCGAGGCACTTTGCAACTCAGACCCTGTCTCTAAATAAAATACAAAAAAGGGCTGGGTATGTGGCCCAGTGCCCCTGAGTTCAATCCCTGGTACAAAAAAAGAAAGAAAGAAAGAAAGAAAGCCTATATTATGTAGCACACAAGCAGATATCAACCAGGCCTTGGCTTCTATGCAGCCCAACTCCTGAACCCTCAAGATTGGCCAAGAACCTGGAAGCTGGGACCTCTGCAGATCCCTGCCCATTCCTCCCCAGCTACAAAACTCCACTATCACACAAACCCCTTTCCAACCCAAACCCACATACTCAGAAAAACCCACAAACACCTAACTAAGCTTTAGAGTAGGATACACCCGCCTCAACACCTAACATATTCCAGGACTCACCATCAATGATGATCCAAAAACCCTGAAAACTTGTCAAGCCTGTCTCAGAAACCCCACTTTCCCCAGTGCAGTCTAAAGCCAAGTGCCAGGGAATCCAAATCTAGCAAGCCCATCACATCTTGTTTTTTTCCTAAACTGCATATATTAAGCCCTTCTCTCACTGGGTGCTTCCAAGATGACCTCAATATTCTATACTCCTGTAGCATGCTGAGGGGGCCCCTATGCCTCTCCTACCCATGACCCATGGCCTTTTTTCCTTCCACCTAGGCCCTCAGAAAGTCTGCAAACCAGAGCCTAGGCATCCCTGTTTTTTGAGTTTTGCCCTAAGCTTTTTGAGGGGTACCACCCTAGAACCCATCCACCATATGAAAACCAGCATTATAAGCAACTGAAGGCACACACAGGGCAGGCTCCAGCTGCAACCCCACTACGTACCAGTGGAGCGCACAGTGTGGTCCTTGGTGTACTTCACCCGCTGGTGAGCCTCCACACATGTTTCACATAGTGGCTCCGAACACTCCACACAATAGCTGGTGGCTGGAGCATTATCCTCACAGCTAGTGCAGCACTATCAAGAAAAAGACAGGGTCACAGAAAGCAGGACAACCAGATAGACCCGGGTTTACCTCCCAGGAAATACATCGCGAGATTATGGTGGGTCTGTACCCCAAGCTAGGCAACCCACCAGAGATGTGATATGTTACCTAGGAAGTAACAACTGGAGCTGGTGCTAGGTTCCTCTAAAGCAGAACGCACCTGGTTCGCATCCTGGGCATCGGAGGAAGCCTTGCTGCCACTATCCCGCATGAAGTAATTCTCCACGATGTCTTTGGAGAAGCACTGTTGCTTGCACACCGGACAGTCCACCACTGTGAAAGGCACAGGTAGGGATTTGAAAAGCGACGCTCGCTTGCACCAAGCTTGAACTCCCATTCTCCAGCGGAAG
This sequence comes from Tamias sibiricus, assembly GCA_025594165.1. Lineage (NCBI taxonomy): Eukaryota > Metazoa > Chordata > Mammalia > Rodentia > Sciuridae > Tamias > Tamias sibiricus. The sequence continues at coordinate 66,681,479 of CM046672.1, read as the reverse complement.
CAGACCCTCCACTCCATGAGCCAGATTTCCCCCAACTTCAGTCAGACGCCCATCTCAGGGCCCACTGCTACCACGCGAGGCCCAGAACCCGCTCAGGCCAAACCCGGTCGCGGCCCCTGTGCTCTCGCACAGGCGCAGTCCAGGGTCTCCGCGCCGCGTCCGGATCAGGGGTTGCGGAGAGGGGGAGGGGCGCCCCGCCACCCCGTACTCACCGGCGCCGTCGCCCGATGCGCCGCCATCCCCCGAGCTGTTGGGAGCGGCGGGCGCTGCGGGCCCGAGGCAGGCACTACAGGCCGAGTGCAAGCAGGGCAGCAGTCGCGGCTCCCTCTCCGGCCGCAGGCGTTCCCGACACACGCCGCAATGCTCCAGCAGCTCCAGAGCCTCGCCACCGCCCCCCCCGCGGGTGACGACGCAGAGGCCGAGGCCGCGGCTGAAGAGGCGGAGGAGCGCTTCTCGCCGCCCGCCGAGCCTTCGCCTGGGCCAGGGCTGCCTGAGGCAGCCGAGGCCGCAGCCGCCGAGGCCGCCGCCGCCGCCGAGGCCGCCATTCACACGCCGCCGGGGGCGCCCAGGGAGGAGGAGGGGCGCGGGGCCCGCCGCGCAGGCGCAGACCCACTCGCCGCCAACGGCTGGGCCGCCGCCGCCGCGAGGCCGAGCGCCGCCACGCGTCTCCTGGGTTGCCGCCTGCCGCGTGCGGGGCGCTGCTGAGGCAGGGCCGGCTGCTGCCTGATCGCCTCGCGACGGCGCCCCCGGAGCCTCCTCCACAGCCACCGCCGAGACACGCGCCACAAGCGCCGGGTACCACCGCTCGACCGCGCGCCCGCTCGCAGAAAGAGCCGCGGCCTGGGGGCGGGACAGAAATAACTGGCGCCGACGCAGACGCGCACGCGCGGTGAGCACCGAACGCCCGGGGGCGGGGCCCAAGCCGGGCGCCGCGGGCAAGCCCGTGAGTACGCACGCGCCTGAGCGGGGCCGGTCCACCACGGCCAACCCCACCTCGGCACGACCTGCAAGGGGGTGTGGTTTGCGTGACGTCACCGCCTCAACTGAATTCGCGAGCAGGGAGTCTGCACCGTTAGTGAAGCGTGATTTCTACCCAACTCCACGCCCCCACCGAGCGCTCACAAGCATGGGCAGTGCGTACTTCCTCCTCAATCCCCGCCCTGCGGCCCGGGGCGAGACGTCTTCCACTACGTCCTCAACACTTCTGGAGAGGGGGCGGGCCAACATGCAGTGGGTGTGGCCCAGGTGGAGGGACTTTTGGAGAGGTTCTGCCTTGGAGCAGAGGCAATTGTAACCTCCATATTGTTGAACTTTGAAAACAGGGAAATCGCCTAAGTCAAATGTAGACCATCAAGCCGGGCGCGGTGGCGCACGCCTGTAATCCCAGCACTTGGGAGGCTGAGGCAGGAGGATCACGAGTTCAAAGCCAGCCTCAGCAATGGCGAGGCACTTAGCAACTCAGTGAGACCCTGTCTCTAAATAAAATATAAAAAAGGGCTGGGGATGTGGCCCAGTGGTCAAGTGCCCCTGAGTTCAATCCCCAGTACCAAAAAAAAAAAAAAAAAAAAAAAAAAAAATGTAGACCATCAGAAACCACGGAGCAGCTAGTTCTTAAAGTTCCGCCCAAACCCCCAAAGACTTCCCGTGTTTTAGCCCGCCCTCTGTCCTTTTTTTCCAGGTGGGCGAACTGAACCTCAAAAGTAGGGAGAGGGCCAGGCGCAGCAGTGCACGCCTATAATCTCAGCGGCTCAGGAGGCTGAGGCAGGAGGATCAGGATCATGAGTTAAAAGATAGCCTCAGTGGGCTGGGGATATAGCTCAGTTGGTAGAGTGCTTGCCTCACATGCACAAGGCCCTGGGTTCATTCCCCGGTACCAAAAAAAAATGAAGTGGGGAGGGAGAGAAGCAGGTTCTGTGTCAAGATTCCTGTCTTGCCGGGCGTGGTGGCGCACGCCTGTAATCCCAGCACTTGGGAGGCTGAGGCAGGAGGATCACGAGTTCAAAGCCAGCCTCAGCAATGGCGAGGCACTTAGCAACTCAGTGAGACCCTGTCTCTAAATAAAATATAAAAAAGGGCTGGGGATGTGGCCCAGTGGTCGCGTGCCCCTGAGTTCAATCCCCGGTACAAAAAAAAAAAAAAAAAAAAAAAAATCCGTCTTGAGAGAAAAAGGATCAAAAAGTATCTGGGGCAGAGCAATCCCAGCAAAGGCGGGGAGGATTCCCGGTCAAGACGTAAGCATGCAGCAAAAGTTATCTGGAGAGAAGCGGGACCCCAGGAGAGGGGACCCCTGCAGGAACGCACCGCTGCGACCAGGCCTGGACCCTGGCTGGCGACTTGGGACAGTTGCACAGCGATGCACACCTCCAGCCACTCGGGCAGCTGAGGCAGGAGCATCCCAAGTTCCAGGCCAGCCAGTGAGACCCTGTAGCCAAGAGAAGAAGAATAAGTGGAATATGGTAGTGACTAGCCCTGGAGCTGCCCCCAAACACCTGCACAGGAAGAACAGTTCAGGCAAAAACAAATGGAAAGATTCTGAGGTTAATCAACTGGTAAAATGAAAAACAATGAAGTGCGGGAATGGTAGGAATTGCCCAGAGAGGTGACTGTACATCTAGACATCTAGCAGGTCCTAGAGAGAGGTTGGGTCCCCTGGCACCTTACGTTGTCTGTCCCTTTACAGGCCTTCCCCTGAAGCCTGGCAGAGCACATCCCCCACACCTGTCCCATCTCCTAGGCCCAGAACCTTCATCCCCAGAGTGAGGCAACCACACAAACTGGTGACATGCAGTGTCAGTAGCAGGCCTTGGAACATGCCCTCACCACCAGGCACTAGGCTGCGGTCTCTGTATGATCCAGATGGAGAGATTAAAGCTTTGGGAAGTGCCAGGACAGCACTGTGGAAGGGAGAGCCCGCAGACCCAGGAATAGGCAAGGCCAGGCCAAGATCTTCACTCAGGTCCTCTCTGAGAAAAGCCAGTCAGCCAGAGGTCCAGAGGTATGTGACAGGACAGGAGTATGCCTTGGCTCTGTCCCCAGGGAACCAAGCCCCTGTCCTCTATATTCTTTGCTCACACCCTCTACAGAGACTCACTCCTTGATCCACCAGGAACAATCTGGCCTTGCAGACAGGGCTTGGAGGGGGAAAAGCAATGTGCAAGGGCTGCTCAGACTGCATCCAAAGCAGCTGATGACTTCCCACCACCCTAGTTGGAAACCTGGACACAGATAGCCACCTCACCCTCTCTTCCTTCCCTAAACTCAACACCTGTGTCTGGTTCTCCCTTCCTCCCTTAGGTGTCACCCCAAAACCCATGCTAAGGAGGTTTTGTGGCTGCATCACTGAATGTGTCTGTGACCTTTACAGGAACACTCATCATTGAATTTGGGGCCTATCTGGATAAACCAAAATGATCTCATCATGATATGTTTAATTTTATCTGTAAAGACCCTTTCTAAATAAGTTTACATTACTGTGTCTTCTAGGGGCAGTCCACATTCAACCCACTATGCCCCTATCATGTGCTTACTTGTGTCCCCAAAAATTTTTTTTTTTTTTTTTTTTTGTGGTACCAGGGATTGAACTCAGGGGCACTCGACCACTGGGCCACATCCCCAGCCCTTTTTTGTATTTTATTTAGAGACAGGGTCTCACTGAGCTGCTAAGTGCCTCACCATTGCTGAGGCTGGCTTTGAACTCGCGATCCTCCTGCCTCAGCCTCCCAAAGTGCTGGGATTACAGGCGTGCGCCACCGTGCCCGGCTCCCAAAAAATATTTTGAAGTGCCTGTGAATATGACTTTATTTAGAAATAGGGCCTTTGCAGATTTAATAAAGTCATGATGAGGTCATACTGAAGTAAGCTAATTTTTTTTAATTTTTTAGTACCTAGAATTGAACCCAGGGGCACTTAACCACTGAACCACATCCCCAGCCCTTTATATATATATATATATATATATATATATATATATATATATTTTTTTTTTTTTTTTTTTTTTTTTTTTTTTGTGGTACTGGGGATTGAACTCAGGGGCACTCGACCACTGGGCCACATCCCCAGCCCTTTTTTATATTTTATTTAGAGACAGGGTCTCACTGAGTTGCTAAGTGCCTCGCCATTGCTGAGACTGGCTTTGAACTCTCGATCCTCCTGCCTCAGCCTCCCAAAGTGCTGGGATTACAGGCGTGCGCCACCGCGCCCGGCTTCTTTTTATATTTTATTTAGAGACAGGGTCTCATTGAGTTGCAGAGACTGGTTTTGAATTTGCAATCTTCCTGCCTCAGCCTCCGAGCTTCTGGGATTACAGCATGTGCCACTGTACCCAGTTGGAATAGAGTAAATCTTAATCCAATATGACTGGTGCCTTTATAAGAAGATATATGTACACAGGGAAAACACAAGTAAAAAGAGGCAGACTCCTGGGCATGGTGGCCCATGCCTATAAACCTAGCTACTTGGGAGGATGAGGCAGGAAGATGGAGAATTCAAGGCTAGCCTTAACAATTTAGTGAGACCATGGGTCAAAATAAAAAGGACTGGGGATGTGGGGCTGGGATTGTGGCTCAGCGGTAGAGTGCTCGTCCTAGCATGTGCGCGGCCCGGGTTCGATCCTCAGCACCACGTAAAAATGAAGGCATTGTGTACAACTAAAACAAACAAATAAATATTAAAAAAAAAAAGGACTGGGGATGTAGTTCAGTCAAAAACACCCCTGGGTTCATTCCTCAATACAAAAATAATAATAAACTGGGCACGGTGGCGCACGCCTGTAATCCCAGCACTTGGGAGGCTGAGGCAGGAGGATCGCAAGTTCAAAGCCAGCCTCAGCAATGACGAGGCACTTAGCAACTCAGTGAGACCCTGTCTCTAAATAAAATACAAAAAAGGGCTGGGATGTGGCCCAGTGGTCCAATGCCCCTGAGTTCAATCCCCGGTACCCAAATAAATAAATAAATAACAATAATAGTAAAGAGCTGGAGATGTGGTTCAGTTGTAGAGTAGCCCTGGGTTCAATCCCCAGTACCCAGTACTAAAAAGCAGGGGACAAAGATTGGAACTATGTGTTTGGAGACAAAAAAAATGTCAAGGATTGACAAGAGTGTTTAGAAACTATCACAAAGGTATGGGACACTGTCTCCTCCATAAATTCCCAAAGAAACCAATCCTACCAAAAACTATAGTTTGGGGCTGGGTTGTGGCTCAGCGGTAGAGTGCTCACCTAGCACATGTGATGTAGGTTCGATTCTCAGTACCCCATAAAAATAAATAAATAAAATAAAGGTATTGTGTCCAACTACAACTAAAAAAAAAAAAAAACTATAGTTTGGATTTCTGGCCTGTGGAACTCTGAGAGAATAAATTTCTGTTATTTTTAAAAACCCAGTTTGGGGGCTGGGGTTGTGGCTCAGCGATAAAGCATTCGCCTAGCATGTGCACGGCCCGGGTTCAATCCTCAGCACCATGTAAATATAATGCATTGCATTGTGTACAGCTAAAGCAAATAAATATTTAAAAAAAAAAAAAACCCAGTTTGTAATACTTTGTTTTTGGAACTCTAGGAAACTCACACCCTCTTCTCCCAGTCACTGATACCCACTAATCAACTTTCTATCTCTATTAATTTGCCTATTCTAGAGATTCCCCTATGAATTTTTTTCTTTTCTTTTTTTTTTTTTTTTTTTTTTTTTTTTTTTTGGTACCAGGGATTGAACTCAGGGGCACTGGACCACTGGGCCACATCCCCAGCCCTTTTTTTGTGTTTTTTATTAGAGACAGGGTCTCACTGAGTTGCTAAGTGCCTTGCCATTGCTGAGGCTGGCTTTGAACTGGCGATCCTCCTGCCTTAGCCTCCTGAGCTACAGGGATTACAGGCGTGCACCACCATGCCCAGCTTGTACTTTAAAAAAAAAAAAAAAAAAAACACTTTTTTTAGTTGTTAATGGACCTTTTTTTTTTTTTTTTTTTTTAATATTTTTAGTTGTTTAGGGCACTCACCACTGAGCAATAGCCCCAGTCCCCCACCCTATACTTTATTATGCCATTTTCTTTCCTTAATTGCCCATACTATCCCTACTGCCTCCTTTTACTCATCCTTTCTTTCTGGACTCCTGAGAGTCTCTAGCAGGATTGATGCATAAAAACCTCTGAATAGCCATGGCTTAGACTACCCCCTGCTACCCACCAGGGATGTTCCATCACAGGCCTTCCTGGTGGGCTCATTGCCCAGTGAGACACCAGGCAACCACTCTCTCCACCTGTGCTCCCTGTGATACTGTGACATACAGCCTTACACAGACAGGACACCCTTGCTGGCATCTCTCTGGGTTTATCCCTAGAAAGGGAATTGTCATTGTGATGGCTAACTGTATGTGTCAGTTTGACTAGGCCATGGTCCCCAAGTATTTGGTAAAATACTATTCTAGATGGTTTTGGTTTGGAGTGTTTTTGTTTTGGGTTTTTTTTTTTTTGTTGTTGTTTGGTGTTTTTTATTTGTGCTATTTTAGCTTTGTTTGTGGTACTGGGGATTGAACCCACGGGGTACCCTACTATTGAGCTATTGAGCCCTTTTTTATTTTTGAGACAGGGTCTTGTTGCCCAAAGCTCCATCCTGGTCCCTAATGCCAATCCAATAACAAGGACATGGTTTTGAGTAAAAGGAAAATGGTTTATTGCTTTGCTAGCACAGGAGAAACATGGTGTGGGGGGTGGTTAAAGAGGTGACTCAGTGTTCTCAGTCTGGAGTTGTTAATTCACTTGTTAATTTGGGAGATAGTCATTTCTGTGATCTTTCAGTACCATCCAAAGTCTGGATTACTTTGTTCCTGTGGTGGGTGTGTATTCAAGGACAGATGATTCTGCCTAGGTTGGGAAAGAAAGGTAATCCTGTTTCCTGGGAGATTAGGGAGGGGGGAGAGATTAGGGAGGAGCTGGGACAGAGAAAGAGAAAGAAATATGTCTACTTTAAAGGTAAAATACAGGGCTGGGGATATAGCTCAGTTGATAGAGTGCTTGCCTCGCGTACACAAAGTTCAATCCCCAGCACCACTAAATAAGTAAATAAATAAATTGCAGTTTTGAAGCATAAAGTAGACCACTGACCACTGTTAGTCTCACGAAATTGCTGAAGCTGCCCTGGAACTTGCTATCCTCCCATACAGGTATGTGCCACCAATCCTAGCTCGTTTCAGCCATTTTAAAGTCTACATCTGGGCTGGGGTTGTGGCTCAGTAGGGCTGGGGTTGTGTGTGTCTCAGTGGTAGAGCACTCGCCTAGCATGTGTGAGGCTCTGGGTGCAATTCTCAGCACCACATATAAATAAATTATTAAATAAAGTAAAGGTCCATCAACAATGTAAAAAATATATTAAAAAAAAAAAAGTCAGCTGGGCGCCGTGGCGCACTCCTGTAATCCCAGCACTTGGGAGGCTGAGGCAGGAGGATCGCGAGTTCAAAGCCAGCCTCAGCAATGGCGAGGCACTTAGCAACTCAGTGAGACCCTGTCTCTAAATAAAAATACAAAAAAGGGCTGGGGATGTGGCCCAGTGGTCAAGTGCCCCTGAGTTCAATCCCTGGTACAAAAAAAAAAAAAGTCGACATCTAGTCTGAAGCCGGAGAATCAGAGAATCACAAATTCAAAGTCAGTCTCAACAATTCAGCCAGTCCCTAAGCAATTTAGTAAGATCCTGTCTCAAAATAAAAGAAAGAAAGAACTGGGGATATGGCTCAGTGGTTAATCCCCCCTGGGTTCAATTCCTGGTAACAAAATAAATAAATAAAGTATACACTAGTAGCATATGGTGGAGCACACCTGTAATCCCAGCAACTCGGGTTGGGGCAGAAGGACCACAAACTCAAGGCCAGCCTAAGCAATTTAGTGAGGCCATAAGCAACTTAGCAAGAACTTGTCTCAAAATAAAAAGAGCTGGGGATGTGGCTCAGTGGTTAAGTGCCGCTGGGTTCAGTCCCCAGTACCAAAAAAATACATATATATACATATATAAAGGGCTGGGATGCAGCTCAGTGGTTAAGCGCCCCTGGGTTCAATTCCAGGTACCAAAAATAAAAAAACAAATATATTCACAATATCGTGCAACCACCAACTCTACCCAGTTATAAAATATTTTCATCATCCCAAAGGGAAACCCCAGCGGCTAGGGTTGTAGCTCAGTGGTAGAGCACTTGCCTAGCACAAGTGAGTTACTGGGTTTGATCCTCAGCACTACATAAAAATAAATAATAAAAAAAAGTATATTGTGTCCATATACAACTAAAAAATTTAAAAAGGGGGGGGAAATTCCATACCTGTCAGCACTTACTCCCCATTCCTCTCTCCCATTAACCCCTGGCAGATACTACTTTTACTACTTTGCTTTCTGTCTCTGTTGGAATTGGGGTGGAGGGTGTTGTTTTCTGGTTCTTTAGGTTCTTTTGGAGGGGTTAATTTGTTTCCAGTAATTTTTTTTGGGGGGGGGGGGTAATGCCAGGGATCAACCCGGGGCATATGCTAAGCAAACTCTTATCATTGAGCTATATCTCCAACCTGGGTCTATGGACTTTTTTCTTATTTTTTCTAGATGGTTTAGTCTTAAGCCGGTGGTTAGGGGTAGGGGAGGGACAATGAAGGGTGTCTTATAGGCAGTACAACCGACATATATGTCAAAGAGAATTCATAGGTCACTGGACTGGGAATCACAGGGAACTTTATCATAAAAGAAAAAAATGGGAACTGGTGAGCCAAACCTCACCCAGCAATAGTTAATTATAACTCTTGGAGGAAACTATTGTTTCAAGATCCTGTAACAGCCGGGCGCGGTGGCGCACGCCTGTAATCCCAGCATTTTGGGAGGCTGAGGCAGGAGGATCGCAAGTTCAAAGCCAGCCTCAGCAATGGCGAGGCACTTAGCAACTCAGTGGGACCCTGTCTCTAATAAAATACAAAAAAGGGCTGGGGATGTGGCCCAGTGGTCGAATGCCCCTGAGTTCAATCCCTGGTAACCACAAAAAAAAAAAAAAAAAAAAAAAAAAAAAAAGATCCTGTAACACCTACCCCTGGTGATAAGGTCCTCACAACCTCACCTTGTGACCAGGTCATCTGAACCCTCACAAAGGAAATTTGCTGAGGGTTATACAAAGGGTAAGAAAAGCCAGGTGGCTCATGCTGGCACCTGAGGCTGAGGCAGAGTTCAAAGCCAGCCTCAGCAAAAGCGAGGTGCTGAGCAATTCAGTGAGACCCTGTCTCTAAAATAAATACAAAGCCGGGCGCGGTGGCGCACGCCTGTAATCCCAGCACTTTGGGAGGCTGAGGCAGGAGGATTGCAAGTTCAAAGCCAGCCTCAGCAATGGTGAGGCCCTTAGCAAATCAGTGAGACCCTGTCTCTAAATAAAATACAAAAAAGGGCTGGGGATGTGACCCAGTGGTCGAGTGCCCCTGAGTTCAATCCCTGGTACCATAAAAAAAAAAAAAAAGAATGCATATTAGTTTACATTTAGGGCCCAACTAATTATTCTGATTATATCCCCTTTTCAAGATACTTAATCACAATTACAAAGACCATTATTTCTGATAAAGTAACACTTAAAGGTTCCAAGAATTAGGGTGTACATGGCTTCGAGGGCCACTTTCAGTTTAGTGCAGTTGCTATATCACAGATGGGAAACCCAGTTTTAGAGAGGAAGAGTGGTCCATCAGAGCCCCTTAGGCTGCTCGAATCCAACCCACTCCTGGACCCAGTGGGTATCCTCACCTCTTTCTGTCTGCTGCCTTCCCAAAGCAGCTATGGCTTCCATGAAGGGCAAGGATGGAAAGGGACAGTAGACACCAGGGTCTCATGCTTTCCCCGGCTGAGAGGAAGCAGGGTACCTGGAAGAAAAGGCATAGTCCAGCACTACCCAGGCATTGTGTGAGGTGATTCTGAAACACCTTGACATGCAATGAAGCTAACTAAGACATGCCCCCACATGGGAGGGATATGTTAAAAGGACACAGAAGCAAACTTTGAAGATGCAACTTGAGCATCAGAAAGAACTGACTGAGCTGGGAGCCATGGGCATACCTGTAATCTTAGGTGCTTGGAGGCTGAGGCATGAAAACTGCAAGTTCAAAGCCAGTCTAGACAATTTAGTGAGACCCTATCTCAAAATAAAAAATAAAAAGGGATGGGGATGAGGCTCAGTGGCAGAGCTCTTGTCTAGCATGTTCAAGGCCCTGTGTTTGAGCTCCAGCACTGCAAAACAGAAAGAGTCTGAAAAACATACCCATCTGTTACCATATGATGCTGCCTTTTAGCTACCCTGCACTCTGAGAACTTGGCATCAGTCTTGCCTTTTCAAAGGGAACTCTATTTCAGGGGAACACATGGCCCTAGCTCTTGCTTACAGAAGAATGCACCCTGATAATTAGATGCTAAAATGTGAAAAACATCATTTCCCAAGCCAAACTCCCTGAGCAGGCCTGAATTATCCTCTTATGTTTACTCAGGAGGCTCCTGGTATTAATGTGGCTGCCTGGGGGCCCCTGAGCCGGCAGAGCAGAGTCAGATGAACCTATCATAAAATTTAATTTATCCATTGGACAGAAATTAATAAAATAGAACAATTGTAATAATATTCTGTTGGGGCTGGGGCTCAGTGGTAGCACACATGCCTGGCATGTGTGAGGCACTGGGTTCGATTCTCAGCAACACATATAAATAAAATAAAGGTCTACCAACAACTAAAAGAATATATATTAAAAAAAATTATATTCTGGGGCTGGGGTTGTGGCTCAGCGGTAGAGCACTCACCTAGCACGTGCGCGGCCCGGGTTCAATCCTCAGCACCATGTAAAAATAAACACATTGTGGCCGGGCACGGTGGCGCACACCTGTAATCCCAGCACTTTGGGAGGCTGAGGCAGGAGGATTGCGAGTTCAAAGCCAGCCTCAGCAATGGCGAGGCACTTAGTGACTCAGTGAGACCCTGTCTCTAAATAAAATACAAAAAAAGGGCTGGGAATGTGACCCAGTGGTCGAGTGCCCCTGAGTTCAATCCCCGGTACCACAAAACAAAAACAAAAACAAAAAAAAAACCGCATTGTGTACAACTAAAGCAAAATAAATAAATATTTTTTTAAAAATGATATTCTGTAATAAAATTGTCAGCATTATTATTGTCTTTCTCTCTCTCTCTCTCTTTTTTTTTTTTTTTTTTTGTTACTGGGGGTTGAACCCAGGGGCACTTAAACACTGAGCTACATCCCCAGCCCTTCATTTTTAATTAATTTATTTGTTTTAGTTATAGATGGACAGAATTCCTTTATTTTATTTTATTTTATTTTATTTTTGTATGTGGTGCTGAATATCAAATCCAGTGCCTCACACATTCTAGGCAAGCATTCTACCAACAAGCCACAACCCCAGCCCGTATTTTTTTGTTTTTTGTTTTTTTAAATATTTATTTATTTACTTTAGTTGTACACAATGCAATGCATTTATGTTTACGTGGTGCTGAGGGTCGAACCCGGGCCGCGCACGTGCGAGGCGAGCGCTCTGCCGCTGAGGCACAACCCCAGCCCCTGCAGGAGCCCTGTTTGGGGATTGGCTTGAATTGCGGTTGACTATGAGCCGTGGAGATTTGGCCTTTGTCGCCACCCGTAGTCTCACGGGATTGTTGCGGGATCTCGAGTGACTTGGCCGAAATTGCTGATCGGGTCAGCGCCATTTTAGGGTGTGTTTTTGGCGTGTGTTTAGTCCTTATTAGAACCAGAGAGAAAAGTTATCAGAATAAAAAGCTGTTTGTCTCCAGTTTGCTTCTGAAGTTTTTCCCGCAGCTCCGTTGCTCCAAGCGCTTCAGGCAGCAACAAGCCCCCGTATTTTTAATTATTTTTTTTTTTAGACAGGGTCTTGCTAAGTTGCTTAGGGCCTCACTGAGTTCCTGAGGCTGGCATCAAACTTGCCATCCTCCTGCCTCAGCCTCCCAAGTGCTGGGATGACAGACCTGCACCACTGTGCCCAGTGCCAGCACCACTGATCGCAAGCTTTGGGGCGATTTTTACACAGAACACAATCATGTGAACACAAGCACAGTGATATTGCCACTGATAACCAAGATGGCCATGGGCAACTAAGGGGCAGGACGTGTACATGGCTAAATGTCAGACAAAGGAACGATTCCTGTCCCAAGCAGGACAGCTGGATATTTTATCCCACTATTCAGAATGACATTTAATTTAAAATTTATGAATCATTGCAGCTGGGCAGAATGGTATGGGACTGTGATCCCAGTAGCTTGGGAGGCTGAGGCAGGAGGATTGTGAGTTCAAAGCCAGCCTCAGCAACTTAGCGAGGCCCTAAAGAACTCAGCAGACTCTATAAATAAAATATAAAACAGCCGGGCGCGGTGGCGCACGCCTGTAATCCCAGCACTTTGGGAGGCTGAGGCAGGAGGATCGCGAGTTCAAAGCCAGCCTCAGCAATGGCGAGGCACTTAGCAACTCAGAGAGACCCTGTCTCTAATAAAAACACAAAATAAGGGCTGGGGATGTGGCCCAGTGGTCGAGTGCCCCTGAGTTCAATCCCCGATACCATACACACACACACACACACACACACACACACACACAAAAATATATATATATATATAAAAACAGGGATGGGGATGTTGCTCAGTGGTTAAGCATCCCTGGGTTCAATCCTGGTACCAAAATAAATAAGTAAATAAATAAAATTAAAATGGTTACTTTCCAGCTGGGCGCAGTGGCGCACGCCTGTAATCCCAGCACTTGGGAGGCTGAGGCAGGAGGATCGTGAGTTCAAAGCCAGCCTCAGCAATGGTGAGGCACTTAGCAACTCAGTGAGACCCTGTCTCTAATAAAATACAAAAAAAGGGGCTGGGGATGTGGCCCAGTGGTCGAGTGCCCCTGAATTCAATCCCCAGTACCAAAAAAAAAAAAAAAAAAGGTTACTTTCCCCCCAGCCACTGTAGAGGCTGGGTCAGGAGGATCACAAGTTCAAGGCCAGCCTCAGCGAATAGTGAGACCCTGTCTCAAAATAAAAACAAAAAGGTGGAGGATGTGGTTCAGTGGTAGAGCACTTGCCTGGCATGCGTAAGGTCCTGGGTTCAATACTCAGTACTGAAAAAATAAACAAGAACTGGGGGTGTAGCTTGGTGGTTGGATGCAACTTGATTAAATCCCTAGCATTGCAACAACAAAAGGAAGAAAGAAAGAAAGCTGGGGCAGAGCCTGTGGGTCCACCAGAGGCAAGGACCTGAGTATCCTGGGAGAGGGCCTGGTAGGGCCAAACCCCCTAGCCGTCAGGGTCCATGGGGATGTGTAGCAGGTATGCTAAGTAGTGAGGAAGTTCCTGGAGGTGGGCCACTGGGACCCATCCTTGTTTGTAATAGATGCTTTCTGCTTAAAAGAAGAGACTTAACCAACAGCCGCAGCACAATGGGCAGAGAAGGGGTAAATGAGCTCAGGTGTGGTACGCAGGTGCCTTTTCCTACCGTGCTATTGTGGCTGCTCAGGTGCTCACCTGGGCAGTGAACCACTTCTCAGTCCAGATGCTCCTGAGTGGGATAGTGTAGACTGACAAAATCAGCATATCTAGGTGGCACAGGAGCCCAAAGGAAAGTGACTGAGACAGTAAGGGCAGGGACCAAGACTGTACTGTGTGATTGATGTGAACTGCCCCGAATGTGCACAGTGGTACTGAAGCTGTATCAGTGGTGAACAGGAACTGGGACAGCAACTCACAGTAAATAGGTCAAGGGAGCCCACCAAAAGGATGGAAATGGAGGATGCCGAGGTAAATTCACCTAGGAGGGTTGAATTGATCACTTGAATAGAGAAACTAAAAGAGCTGTCTGGAGGCAGGAAAGGAAGCATCTAAGGGTTGTGAAAGTCTGTGAAGGTGCCAGGCCCACATCCCGGGGGTAGGGAATTCCCAGCCCCAGGGCATCCAGTGGAGGGGCTGAAACCAAAGGATCAAGTCAAGGAAGGTCCTTCCTGAGTTGCTCTTTTACATATGAAAGCTCTTTAACCTTTTCCAGCTCTCAGACATTCCTTGCCTCCAGCCCTCTCCTAGACCCTTGATCTCAGGATGCCTCTACTTCTCTAGTAGAGGCCACGGGCACCAACCTGGTTCCACCCATTGCTTCCACCTCCTCCCTAGCCCTCTCCTGGGACTCCCTGGACTCCTCCTTCAGGAGGCCCTGAGGGAATGCCGACGCCAAGCCTTGAGGTCCCATTGATTTCCTCTGTGGCTCAACCTCCTCTGCTGCTACTTGCCTTGCCAGAGACCCCTCTTAGACTCTACCCCCATCTGCCTCATATGGGGAGGGGTTCCATGGAGCATGTGCAGCCTGGTCACCTTGGGCCAGGCGGACACTCCTGGCAGACAGGTGTGTCTCTGACTCCCAGTGTGATAAGCAAAGGCAACTTAAACCGTCTCCACCTGAGGGCCATTAACCCACCCTTAAAGCATCTCCACCTGAGGGCGTGTGCTTTGTAAACCCTGCCCTTGCTACAAGTGGGTGTCTTCTACCACCCTGCCTGGTGGGGGTTGGAGTTGGTGGCCCCTGCAGGAATAAAGGCTTCTTGGGCTGTTACCTGAGTGGCATGTGAGACTTGTTTTGTTTTGGTTTTTCCTGTGAATTGGGTACAATATTTGGTGGCCCCAGCGAGATTCTTTATTCTCCTTGCCTCATGCCCAAATTCGGCCTCCTGTGCCCTATCACGGACTCCTTCTTGGGGTAGGGGAGAGCTCCTGAGAGAGGTTTCTCAGCCTCGCCCCAAGAGGACTGCTGGTCAGTTCTCTGGTGCCTCCACGAAGCCACCTGGTCTTTCTGTGAGCTTTTTCTGGGGACAAGGTCATACTGGACACAGTCGCTTACACCGAATCCCAGGACAGGGCAAGACGTCGCTCCTGTCCACTGGTGGGCCTCCCTGTGTGGCCCAATCTGGTTGTCTTTTGTTCTTGTGTCTGTTTTTTTGTTGTTGTTTTTTTGTACTGGGGATTGAACTCAGGGCACTCAACCACTGGGCCACATCCCCAGCCCTTTTTTGTATTTTATTAGAGACAGGGTCTCACTGAGTTGCTAGTGCCTCACCATTGCTGAGGCTGGTTTTGAACTCGCGATCCTCCTGCCTCAGCCTCCCAAGAGCTGGGATTACAGGCGTGCGCCACCGCGCGTTCTTGTGTCTGTTTATTTTTCGAGTGGCTGGTCTTTGTGTGCTTGCATTCCCATTGGTTTCATCTTTCCCTCCCCAGCAGGAAACCATGAGACAAAGCCAATACTTCCTTTTTCATCAGCTCTCCAGTGTTTTTTTTTAATATTTATTTATTTATTAGTTGTACACAATGCCTTTATTTATTTTTACGTGGTGCTGAGGATGGAACCCGGGCTGTGCATTTTCATCAGCTCTCCAGTGTTTTTTTTAATATTTATTTATTTATTAGTTGTACACAATGCCTTTATTTATTTTTACGTGGTGCTGAGGATGGAACCCGGGCTGTGCATGTGCTAGGCGAGCGCTCCACCGCTGAGCCACATCCCCAGCCCCTCCAGTGGGTTTATTGATGGGGTTTTTGTTTGCTGTTTATTACATTCTCTTGCCTTCCAGGGTCTACATCCTCTCACACCATTCTTGGTGACAAAGACCAAGTCCAGTCCCAGGGATACTGGGCCTGCAGTTCTGGACACCCCAGGGAAGAAGACACTCTCTTCCCCTTTCCTCCGCCCTACCCCTTGGTGGAAGCCACTCCCTCTCTCCCTCACCCCTCAGTCCCCCTCAGTACTCCTCTCTAGTGAGACTGGCTGACCTCCTGTCCCCTCCCCATACCAGAGCAGGTTCTTCCTGTGCAGACCCTGCCCTGGCCCCATATGTCCCCCATGACAGGGCCCTTCTCAGCACGGCCCTTTATGGGTTATATGGCTCATGTGCCCTTTACAGCTAGTGACCTCTATAACTGGAAGAATCAAAATCCCTCTTTCTCTGAGGAGCCCCAAGTTCTCATTTCTCTCCTAGAATCAGTTTTTTACACCCACCGGCCCACCTGGGACGACTGTCAGCAACTCCTCCAAACACTTTTTTTTTTTTTTTTTTTTTTGGTACCGGGGATTGAACTCAGGGGCACTCAGCCACTGGGCCACATCCCCAGCCCTTTTTTTGTATTTTAGTAGAGACAGGGTCTCACTGAGTTGCTAAGTGCCAGGCCATTGCTGAGGCTGGCTTTGAACTCGCAATCCTCCTGCCTCAGCCTCTCAAGTGCTGGGATTACAGGCGTGCGCCACCGCGCCTGGCTCCTCCAAACACTTTTTGTGTCTGAAGAGCGGGAGCGAATCCGGCGGGAAGCCCAGTGGCCTATCCTTGGACCCAAAGGCCTGCCTACAGATGACCCAGCCCGGATCCACAGGATCTTTCCTTCTGCTTGCCTGAACTGGGACCCCAACAGTGATGGAGGTAACGAAGGAGGCTCTAGACCAGTTTCACCAGACTTTGATGCTGGGAGTGCGTGCCGCCGCCCGAAAACCCACAAACCTTTCAAAGGTGAGTGAGACAATTCAAGGGCCACAAAAGTCTCCCAGCGCGTTTCTAGAGCACCTCTTGCAGGCATATTGTTTATACACCCCTATAGTTCCTGAGGCCCTTGAAAATAGAAGAACTATTAATTAGCTTTTGTAACTCAGTCGGCCCCAGATATAAGGAAGAAGTTACAGAAATTAGAAGGGTTTGAGGGAAAGGTATTGTCTGAATTGGTGGAAGTTGCCCAACGGGTATACAACAACCATGACCCCCACCCCCCCTCCGAGGAAAGGCAAACCTGAAAGCTGGCAAAAGTTTTACTGGCCTCCATGGGAAATCGACTGAATAGTCCCCTAGAAGGCAGTATAACTCCAGGAGCCAGAGGTTAGAAAAGGATCAATGTGCAGACTGCAAAGAGAAGGGACCCTGGGAAAATGAATGCCCAAATAAAAGTAAAAACTCCAAACTGGGGAGGAGACAGCCTGAGCCAATATTGCAGCTTGGGGAAGAGGACTGATGGGGCCGAGGCTCTATTCAGTTAAGTCCCTGGGAGCCTTTGGTCACCTTAAAAGTCGGGGACAAGCCGGGCGTGGTGGCGCACGCCTGTAATCCCAGCACTTTGGGAGGCTGAGGCAGGAGGATCGCAAGTTCAAAGCCAGCCTCAGCAATGGCGAGGCACTTAGTAACTCAGTGAGACCCTGTCTCTAATAAAATACTGCAGGAGCCCTGTTTGGGGATTGACTTGAATTACGGTTGACTATGAGCCGTGGAGATTTGGGCATTGTCCCCTCCCGTAGTCTCACGGGACTTGTTGCGGGATCTCGAGGGACTTGGCCGAAATTGCTGATCGGGTCAGCGCCATTTTAGTGGTGTGTTTGGCGTGTGTTAGTTGTTGTTAGAACCAGAGAGAAAAGTTATCAGAATAAAAAGCTGTTTGTCTCCAGTTTGCTTCTGAAGTTTTTCCCACGGCTCCGTTGCTCCAAGCGCTTCAGGCGGCAACAGGTGGCGGCCCGTACGGGGAACTTCGGAGCGGACAGGTAAGAACTGAAAGGTCTCTAAAGATGGGTTCGAATATAACTGAATCCCAAGTGATAGAGGCTATGCAAAGACTCCTTGATATACCTGACTCTGTTCTCAGTGAGGAGTATATAGACAAAAGTGAAAGTGATCAAAAAAGTGTAGATTCCACTGGGCCAACTGAGACCAGTAAAGAGAGTATTAGAAGAGACCCAAAAATGACGAAAATCCAAGCTATTAAAGCTATTTGGGAGTTATTGGCGAAAGCTGAAGGATACTTGCTCTCACTGGAACCTGGGCCTCAGGATATTGCTGTCAGTGAAATTAGCAGTGGTGAGGAATCTAGTAAAAGTGATCCTGAGAAAATGAGAAAAAAGAAACTAAAAAAGACCGAGAAAAAGGTCCGTCAGGCAGAGGAACCACTTGTGTCCTCTACTCCCCCATGGGTGGAATCCATTACAGAAAATATGAAGGGTATTACTAGGCATTTGCATACCCTAGAAACAGAAATAAAAGGTCTTTCTGATCGCTTATGCGCTCTCGAGGACAACTCACAGATACATTGGGAACCGCCAGCATTTGAAAAGAAAAATGGACAGAGTGTCCATCAGTCAGTAGATTTCAAAACAATAAAAAATCTCAAAGAGGCAGTAATGACTTATGGGCCCCAAGCTCCTTTCACGTTGAGTATGCTGGAGTCCCTTAACACCTTTAGCTTAACCCCCTCAGACTGGAAAAGTCTATGTAAAGCAACATTAAGCGGGGGGCAATTCTTGGTTTGGCGATCGCAATTCCAAGAACTTTGTATAGAAACAGCTAAAAGAAACGCGGCTGCAGGGTTTGAAAACTATAATATAGACATGCTCACAGGAGAAGGGCAATTCGCAGACTTACAGGCTCAAACAGATTATGACCCAGATGTATACGCTCAGATAAATGCAGCTGCCTTAGAGGCATGGAAAACTGTACAAGGACCTGGGGATCTACAAGGTAGCTTGTCAAAAGTGATTCAAGGACCAAATGAGCCGTATGCTGACTTTGCTGATCGACTTTTGAGAACTGCAGGTAGTGTGTTTGCAGATGTTGACCAAGCTATGCCATTAGTTGTTCAATTAGCTTATGAAAATGCAAATAAATGGTGCCAAGCAGCCATCAGGCCATGGAGAACTAAAAAGGATCTTTCCGTATATATACAACTATGTAAAGATATAAATGACGCCTTTGTCACAGGAAATGTGATTGCAGCCTCAATGAGAGGTGCTTCCTCTCGAAATTTCACAAAGGCTAAACGTAGATATTATAATCAATCAGGATATTCCAGGCAAAATTATCATAATCAATCAGGCAATTCTAGGCAAAATCCCAAAAGAGAAATAAGACCAAGCTCATATCGTGCCCCAGGCCGCTGCCCCAGGTGTAAAAAGGGAAATCATTGGGCCAATAAATGCCATTCAAAATTTGACATCCATGGAAATCCTTTGTTCAGGAATTCAAAAAACGGGGCACGGGGCCCAATACCCCGGGGCCCACAAATGTACGGGGCATTGCAGAAGGAGTATCCTCAAGCATCCACTCCGATGCTTCCCCAACACAATCCCTACTACCCATCCACTCCCTCGCCAGAGGAACAAGAGGAAATGCAGGATTAGACCTCTGTTCCACCACCCGAATAGTATTAACACCTGAAATGGGGGTTCAACTGATTCCCACAGGAGTCAGGGGACCTCTTCCCTCAGGGACTGTAGGACTTATTATCGGGCGTAGTCCTAAAAGCTTATTAGGTTTGCAAGTGACCCCAGGTGTAATAAACTCAGACTACAAAGGGGAAATAAAAATAATGCTTAGCTCACCCCAAAGTATAAGTTCTGTTAATCAAGGAGATAGAATTGCTCAGTTGCTTCTCCTTCCCAATTTACATAATTCATTTAAAAGGGTATGCCTCAAGAAGGGAACAATAGAGGATTTTGTTCCACTGACTCAAGTCCCATGGCTTGCTGGGTTCGAGACTGTTCAAGGAGGCCTATGTGTAAAATAAAAATCCAAGGAATAGAAATGGAGGGATTAATAGATACTGGAGCTGACTCTTCCATTATTAATTTACGCCAATGGCCCAAGCACTGGCCTCTGCAAAAAGCTTCAACCAGTTTAAGAGGCTTGGGATATAATAACCTCCCAGATAAAAGTGCAGTAATTTTAAAATGGGAGGATGATGAAGGCCATAAAGGAACATTTCAGCCTTATGTTTTACCTAATCTACCAGTTACTTTATGGGGAAGAGATATTTTGCAACAAATGGGAGTACACCTTGCAACCAAGCCTGCAGATGTTAAATGTGAAAACCTACAGGGTAATCTTTGTTCGTCTGTCCAGTGTGACGTCACAAAGAACAAAGCGCTTATGAAAAAGAAAAAAAAAAAAATATATATATATATATATGGATCCAAATAACTTTAATTCATTTTAGGTTAAGAGTATTCAATTTAGGTAAATAATTTTATAAATGAAGGTACTTTCAATTTTGATTATAGGTATCCCTGGGACTTCTCTTCAGCAAACAATATGACTAGTGCTATATAACCTGATATTTTGGTGTTTTGACATAAGATTGTTTATTTGTTATTAACTTCATTTGTTTAATAGCTCATTAATTTCAATTATCTCAACAGGTAAAAGATTGCTCTGTATACAGAGACTCAAGGGTTACAGCTAACAAATTATTTCTCTAAAGTGCCTTTACCTTTTCTTTAATCTATCTTTAATGCAGTAATTACCCTCAGTCTTTCTTTGTTTTGTTCTAAATATGATATTTTTCCAACTTATGTTTGTAGAAGCTCAACCAGCGATGTATGTGAACAAAAATCAACTTTAATTTTCTAATCTAATTATTCTATTTTGTAGTTTGACAACTCGCCTCTTGACTCAGTGCTGCAATAGCACTGCCTTTCCTTTAATAATTGATGCTTGAGTTTCTAGGTAGCGGGCCCTGAAGATTTGCCGGTGGCATTGTCTAAACATAAAAAAGACGTCTGCTGCTACAGCTGCAGGGATCGCGGCCGCCGCAAGCATCCCTGCTGCTCAAACATCAAACAACCTCACCAACAGTGTGGCCTCTGCTCTACATGCATGGGGCCTCCTACATCAACATGTTATAACAAATGGACATTTTGATCTTTCATTGTTTGGGACTTTACGGGACAATGCCTTGCGGGTATTTGTCTAGAGAATTCAGTGTGTTACTTGATGGAACTTAGGGCAGCTGATTTGCTTAAACAATTTGATATGCTATGCAATTTGGCTCATCACCAAAAGGCTTGTCGCCTTAAAGCCGCAACATCTCCTCACAATTGGACGGCTGTTAGTCATCATATATAGTCGATCCTAAAGGGCTCCATTGGATGGCTGGTTAGCCAATGACGGGTAAGATCCTCAGAGGGGGACAACCTAAGACAGCCACAGTCGCACGGGACAGTCTCATGTGGCCGACATATCAACCTAAGACAGGAGTCAAGGGCACAGCCTTGATTATCCGATGACAGGTAAGAATGTTGGTTGCACATAGACGTCCTAGAGCATTACCTCTTTTAAAACAAAAAGGGGGAAATGCAGGAGCCCTGTTTGGGGATTGACTTGAATTACGGTTGACTATGAGCCGTGGAGATTTGGGCATTGTCCCCTCCCGTAGTCTCACGGGACTTGTTGCGGGATCTCGAGGGACTTGGCCGAAATTGCTGATCGGGTCAGCGCCATTTTAGTGGTGTGTTTGGCGTGTGTTAGTTGTTGTTAGAACCAGAGAGAAAAGTTATCAGAATAAAAAGCTGTTTGTCTCCAGTTTGCTTCTGAAGTTTTTCCCGCGGCTCCGTTGCTCCAAGCGCTTCAGGCGGCAACAAAATACAAAAAAGGGCTGGGGATGTGGCCCAGTGGTCAAGTGCCCCTGAGTTCAATCCCCAGTACCAAAAAAAAAAAAAAAAAAAAAAACAAAGTCGGGGACAGGGGCTGGGGTTGTGGCTCAGCGGTGGAGTGCTTGCCTAGGATCCATCCTCAGCACCACGTAAAAGGAAGGCACTGTGTACAACTAAAGTAAATAAATTAATTAAAAAAAAAAAGAGTCGGGGACAAACAAACAAAGTTTCTGGTTGATACCGGGGGCCACATTCTCTGTATTACAACATCCAGAAGGACCTGTTTCCAAATCCAAGTTCCCCATCCAAGGGGCCACTGGAATAATTCAACAGTGCTCCTGGACTCAAGCCAGAATCACCATCCTGGGAAGGGAACCCTCACTCATTCCTTCCTGGTAATGCCAGGCTGTCCTACCCTCTGTTAGGGAGAGACCTTTTGCACAAACTGCAGGCGACCATTTCATTCTCTTCAGATTTGGCTGAGATTAGGGTCGGGCCCCCAACCAGTGTCCTATTTACTTGCCCACTAGGGGAAGAATATCAATTAATCCCCCATGAAACTTTAACCAAAGGAAAATATAGGACTGTGACTACTGGGTAACTATGATACCCCAGATTCTTCTTTTTTTTTTTTTTTTGGTACCAGGGATTGAACTCAGGAGCACTTGACCACTGGGCCACATCCCCAGCCTTTTTTTTTTTTTTTTTTTTTTTTTTTTTGTGGTACCGGGGATTGAACTCAGGGGCACTCGACCACTGGGCCACATCCCCAGCCCTTTTTTTGTATTTTATTTAGAGACAGGGTCTCACTGAGTTGCTAAGTGCCTCGCCATTGCTGAGGCTGGCTTTGAACTCGCGATCCTCCTGCCTCAGCCTCCCAAAGTGCTGGGATTACAGGCGTGCGCCACCGCGCCCGGCTCCCAGCCTTTTTTTTTTTTTTTTTTTTTTGTATTTTTATTAGAGGCAGGTTCTCGCTGAGTTGCTAAGTGCCTCACCATTGCTGAGGCTGGCTTTGAACTCGCGATCCTCCTGCCTCAGCCTCCCAAGTGCTGGGATTACAGGCGTGTGCCACCGTGCCCGGCTCCCCAGAATCTTTGTTAGATTCCTTTCTTTTGGACCTTCCTGAGGTATGGGCTGAATCCAACCCCCCCGATTGGCTAGCACCGGCCCCCTATTATTGTTCAACTGACCAGTAACACCACTCCAGTGAGAATAAAGCAGCACCCCATCAATCAAAAGGCCTGATTGGGAATCACACCTTGCATCAATTGGCTAAGAGCAGAGGGGATTCTAGTGCCCTGCAAATCTAGTTGGAACACCCCACTCTTGCCAGTTCAAAAGCCCAGGACCAACGACTACCACCCATGCAAGACCTAAGAGAGGTTAACAAGCGTGCGGAGACTATCCACCCAACAGTTCCAAATCCTTACACTCTGTTAGGCCTCTGATCTCCAGAGCTCAGGTGTATGCAGTATTGGACCTGAAAGACGCCTTTCAGTCTCCCCCTGGCAGTGGTAAGTCAACCTACATTTGCCTTTGAATGGACAGACCCAGAAGGGGGCCACTCAGGGCATCTGACATGGACAAGGCTGCCCCAAGGGTTTAAAAACTCTCGCACACTGTTTGATGAGGCACTAAGCCAGGATTTAAAAGACTTCAAATTAAGTCATCCAGAAATAACCTTACTTCAATATGTAGATGACTTGCAGCTGGCCGCAAAAACTTCCTCAGTCTGCAGGGAAGCCACTAGAGACTTACTGGACACTCTACAAACCTTGGGGTATTGAGTGTCAGCCAAAAAGGCACAACTTTGCTCTAAAGAAGTAACCTATCTGGGGTGCAGGCTCTATGAAGGACGAAGATGGCTGTCAGGAAAGTGGGTCCAAGCAGTCCTTCAAATCTCTGCCCCGACCACCAAAAGACAGATTTGCGAATTCCTGGGAGCAGCTGGGTTCTGCCGGCTGTGGATCCTGGGATTTGCTGAACTTGCCCGGCCCCTGTATGAGGCAACTAAGGGGGCAGGAGAGGACATTATGTGGAGAAAGGGCCTTCCAAAATCTTAAAGAGGCACTCACCCAAGCCCCTGCTTTAGCTCTCCCGGATCTGACTAAGCCCTTTCAGCTATGTGTTGATGCAGCAAAAGGAGTTGCAAACGGGGCTTTGACTCAGACTCTAGGCCCCTGGAGGAGACCAGCAGCGCACCTCTCCAAGCGCCCAGATCACGTGGCCACTGGATGGCGCAACTGCTGGAGAGTGGCAGCAGGCACAGCACTGTTAGTAAAGGAAGCTGATAAGTTAACCCTGGGCCAAGGATTGATCATCACTGCACCCCATGCCGTGGAAACCCTGTTAAAGGCCCCGTCCGCAAGGTGGATATCAAATGCCAGAATAACTCACTGCCAAACTTATTACTAGACCCACAGTGAGTCGAATTCTCGCCTGCTGCTGCCCTCAATCCAGCCACCCTGCTACCCGATCCCAATTTGTCTCAGCCAGTGCACGACTGGTTGGATGTCCTGGATAACACCCACAGAGTCAGATCTGTCTATGAGACACCCCCTGGGAATCATCAGAAGAAGACCTCTTCTCTGATGGTAGCAGTTTTTTTTTAAATATATATTTATTTGTTTTAGTTGTACACAATGCCTTTATTCTTACGTGGTGCTGAGGATCGAACCTGGGCCGCGCACGTGCGAGGCGAGCGCTCCTACTGCTAAACCACAACCCCAGCCCACTGATGATAGCAGTTTTATGATTGATGGCACCAGATACGCAGGGGGCGGGGGGAGCAACTGTGATGACAAAAGACAAAGTTATCTGGGCCCAGATTCTGGGTCATGGCAAAAGCTGAACTGATTGCCTTAACTCGGGCCTTATGGTTTGGAAGAAATAAAATTGTCAACATTGGGGCTGGGGTTGTGGCTCAGCAGTAGAGCACTCACCTAGCACGTGTGCAGCCTGGGTTCTATCCTCAGCACCACGTAAAGATAAACGTGTTGTGTACAACTAAAGAAAATAAATATATATATATGTAGGAGCCCTGTTTGGGGAGATGGCTTAAATTGTGGTTGACTATGGGCCATGGAGATTTGGGCATTGTTGCCTTTCGTAGTCTCACGGGACTTGGCCTGAAATCTCGCGGGACTTGGCCCGGGATCTCGAGTGACTTGGCCGAGATTGTTGATTGGGTCAGCGCCATTTTGGTGGTGTGTGTGGTGCGTGTTAGTCGTTGTTAGAGCCAGAGAGAATAGTTATCTGAATAAAAAGCTGTTTGTTTCCAGTTTGCCTCTGAAGTTCTTTCCGTGGCTTCGTTGCTCCAAGCGGCCATCGCTTCAGGCGGCAATATATATATATATATATATATATTATATTTTTTTTTTTTTTTTTTTGTGGTACCGGGTATTGAACTCAGGGGCACTTGACCACTGAGTCACATCCCCAGCCCTTTTTTTTGTATTTTATTTAGAGACAGGGTCTTACTGAGTTGCTAAGTGCCTTGCCATTGCTGAGGCTGGCTTTGAACTGGCGATCCTCCTGCCTCAGCCTCCCAAAGTGCTGGGATTACAGGCGTGTGCCACCGCGCCCGGCTTAAATAAATATATTTTAAAAATTGTCAGGCTGGGGTTGTGGCTCAGCGGCAGAGCACTCGCCTTGCACGTGCGCGCGGCCCGAGTTCGATCCTCAGCACCATGTAAACATAAATGCATTGCATTGTGTACAACTAAAGTAAATAAATAAATATTTTTAAAAAATTGTCAACATTACAGATAGCTGGTACACTTTTGCTACTGCCCACGTGCACAGAGCAATTTATAAAGAAAGAGGCCTGTTAACCTCAGGAGGAAAAACTATCAAAAATATCCCTGAGATACTGGCTCTTCTTGAAGCCATTTGGCTGCCAGCAAGAGTTGCATTCATTGTAAGGCCCACCAAAAAGGAAACACTCTAGAAACTCAAGGTAATGATTTTGCAGACCAGACAGCGAAGGAAGCAGCCCTAAGACCAGTGGGGCCATTAACAATACTTCTCATGGTCCCTGAACGAATGCTACCAGAAGAACCTTCTTTTTTTTTTTTTTTTAATATTTTTATTTATTTACTTTAGTTGTACACAATGCAATGCATTTATGTTTACGTGGTGCTGAGGATCGAACCTGGGCCACACACGTGCGAGGCGAGTGCTCTGCCGCTGAGCCACAACCCCAGCCCTCAGAAGAACCTTCTTTTTTTTTTTTTTTTTTTTGTGGTACCGGGGATTGAACTCAGGGGCACTCGACCACTGGGTCACATCCCCAGCCCTTTTTTGTATTTTATTAGAGACAGGGTCTCACTGAGTTGCTAAGTGCCTCGCCATTGCTGAGGCTGGCTTTGAACTCGCGATCCTCCTGCCTCAGCCTCCCAAAGTGCTGGGATTACAGGCGTGCGCCACCGCGCCCCGGCTAGAAGAAACTTTTTATTCAGAGCTGGACCATCAGAAGATTGAGCAACTCGGAGCTCACAGAGATTCAGAAGGCTGGGCCACTCTCCCCGATGGTAGACTTTACTTACCTGAACAAATCGGCTGTGCCCTAATCCATCACCTGCATCAGGGTACCCATCTAGGAGAAACTAAACGGGCCGAATTACTTCAGAAGAAGTACTGCTTTTCAGGAATGCATTGATCCACACAGTCTGGTTTCCTGGTGCCCCGTCTGTGTTCAGGTAAATGCTAAAAGGATTATGGGTCTGACCAATGAACCTAGACTTCTGGGGGGAACGCCAGGAGAGCTCTGGGAAGTAGACTTCACTGAAATAAGCCCGGCAAATATGGACATAAGTATCTCCTAGTCTTTGTGGGCACCTATTCCGGTTGGGTCAGGGCATCTCCTACAAAAAATTAGACAGCTCAAGTCACAGTTAAGAAATTAGTTTGTAGCCGGGCGCAGTGGCGCACGCCTATTATCCCAGCACTTTGGGAGGCTGAGGCAGGAGGATCGCGAGTTCAAAGCCAGCCTCAGCAATGGCGAGGCACTTAGCAACTCAGTGAGACCCTGTCTCTAATAAAATACAAAAAAGGGCTGGGGATGTGGCCCAGTGGTCGAGTGCCCTTGAGTTCAATCCCCGGTACAAAAAAAAAAAAAAGGTTGTCGGCTGCATCTTTGGAAGCGAAGTGGACAGCACCCTGGACCATCGTCCTGACAATTCCCACAGCAGTAAAAGTCGCTGGAAAATCCGTGTGGATACCCTGGACTCACATCAAGGCAGCTCCTGTGCTGGACCCTGAGGACCTGCAGACGGACCATCCAACAAACCTCCAATCCTTTAAAGATAAGACTTATCCAGGATTCCTAATGTTCCTCCTAACTTTGTTGACTTCTTTTCAAGGCCTAGTGCAGGGAAACCTGGGTCTCCAGGTGACCACTTGTCCTACAAATTGTAGCCAAACCGCCCCAATATCACCCTCCTCCTGCCTGTTACCAGAGGCATCCCCAGGCCTGCACGCACGAGGGCGGCAGGTACTGGGTGGCAGTTGTCGAAAATCCCAGTCAGGGGATATAACATGCCCCTCAGGCTGGGTGTTCAACAGGACGGATTGCTGGCGCAGGCTGACCTACCCCACCCTGGGAAATGGCGGGGCCTGTCATTGCCGCAGTCAGTCTTGTCGATTCTGCTCGCCCGTTTCTCAACAGACCACGGGGGTGGCAGATCATACAGGAGAACAGAGGCTCGTCCTTCCCGATAGGACCCGTGGGGCATGGGATAAGCCGAGGGACCTGAGCCATCTCCCCTGAGGGTGGGCTCCATCTCCACCACCCTGCCTCAGGGGCCGGAGTTGGTGGCCCCTGCCGGAATAAAGGCTTCTTTGGCTGTTAAGTCAGTGGCTGTGAGACTTTTTTTATTTCCTGCGAATTGGGAACAACACTAGGACCTGCGTCCCACATCTGGCACAGACCAGGCTCACAGGATGGGACTTGGGTATTAGGCTTTTCTGTTAGACAGTGACAGCCAGAGAGGGTGACCCTGGATGATGAGCTGGCCTGGTAGTGATGCAGGATGGAGAGGCTGTGAACAGGCAGAGCTGAGGGGCCCTGGAAGCTGCCTTTGTGGAAGCCGTTTGTCCACTGATCCGTGCCTCAGTCAGCGGAGGAAGCCCAGGCCTGCTGGAGCTCAATTTCTTCTACTCCTCTCAGATCTGTTTGGTACCCACTTCTCCCATCTTGGGCCTGGCCTCAGACTTTCAATATTTGCAGGCCACGTAGCTCTTCCCTGGCTCCTTAAACTGGTGTCCTCTGTTGCACTTATTTATTCCTCAGAACATTCCCATGAGCTGGGCTCAGAGGCACATGCCTGTAATCTCAATAACTTGGGAGACTGAGGCAGGAGGATCACAAGTTTGAGGCTAGCCTCAGCAAATTAGTGAGACCCTGTCTCAAAAAAATAAAAAAGGACTGGGGATGTGGCTTAGTGGTTGAGCATGCCTAAATTCAATCTCTAGTACCTAGTACAAAGCAAGAAAGCATGACCACTACAATAAGGTCTTAGGAAAAAGAAGTGAAATAAATATTTTCTTCAGGCTTGTGACCCTGGCGGCCACAGTTCTTAGTGCCCTTGACTGCCTGAGAATGGTCAGTGTTTGGTTCCTCATTCCCAGGTCCTTCCTGACCTCCTGGGCCAGGTCCTCCATCTTCACCTCTTTCTCATTCACCAGACCTCTTCCTTCAGGGCTAAGACCTTTGCTGAACCTACTTGGATTCTCTCCTTCTTATCTTGAGTCTGTAGGGATAGACCTTCTGAGTTTGCCACCCAGGTAGGTCCTTTGTCTTCCCTGTAGCTCCTTTTACTTGCCAACGGGACATGCCTCTCTCCACACTGCCATTCTGCAACTCAGTCCAAGCTCCTTCACCTGCCTTGCCCAAGGAAAAGCCACCCTCCCTCCATCACCCTTGCAGTTGCCCTTCCCGAAACTCAGCTGGGCCTCTTCCAGCCACATCTCTTACTTTTACCCCAAGGCCCAGTGCTTGTAGGATGGGGTAGTTGTTAGAAAACTGCTGAAACATAGTTAACTTAGCTGGGAACACCGTGTTAGTGAAATAAAAGGGTTTATTGGGGTGCCACGTGGGCAAGGGTAGGGAAGGGAAGGGAAGGGGGGTAGGGAAGGGATGGGCAGGAACCGAGAGAGGCAGGAACAAGGGAGCAGGAACAAAAGGCGGCAGGAACAGGGCAGAGTTCAGTCCAGGGCTGGCTTAAATAGACTAGGGGCCATAAAACCCCCTTGGAGTGAGTCCTTGTCCTATAGGCCAGCAGAGGTCAGGGGGTGGGTAGGGGTAGTGGACAAGGGACTTGCTGGTCAGGGTTTTTGGTCACGCTGAGGATCCTGGGAGCTGTAGTTTTTCACAAGGCACCTGGGGAGGTGTGGCCTTCTGCCTGGGAGGTGCAGCCTCTGCCTAGAATCCAACAGTAGTGACTGCTCCTCTGAGAATGAGATCGCCAAGGTGCCTGATGACAGTTGGAAGGACAGAGATGAAGCATTTGGCAAGAGGGAGGTGAGGGGTTTCAGTTCATCAGACAGGAGAACAAACAGTATTCATCGGGTTCTTCCTGTGTGGAGGCCCTGGCTCCCCACCTGTGCTTCTTTTCTGTTGCTACTGTAACACAGCGCCACAAACTCAGTGGCTTAAAACATTGTCCTTTTCAGCTCACATTCCACAGGCTCTCTGCTCTGAGTCTCACAAGCCTGCAACTGAGGTGTTGGCCAGGTGGGCTCTAATTTGGAGGCTCTGGGGAAGAATCTACTTACTCCAGCTCCTTCAGATGGTTGGCAGAATCCAGTTCCATGGGGCTGGGGATGTGGCTCAGCGGTAGAGCACTCGCCTAGCACGTGCGCGGCCTGGGTTCAATCCTCAGCACCACGTAAAAATAAAAACGCATTGTGTACAACTAAAAGCAAATAAATAAATATTAAAAAAAAAAAAAAAATCCAGTTCCATGCTGCTGCAGGACTGAGGGCCTTGTTGTCCTTCTGGCTATTGTCCAGGGCTCTTCTCAGACTTCCAGTCCTGCATTCCATCATCTGGCCCTCTCTACCTTCAAAGGCTCTGTCTTTCTCTTTTGACTTCAGGACCCCTGCAATTACCTTAGAACTACCTAAATAGCCGGGCGCGGTGGCGCACACCTGTAATCCCAGCACTTTGGGAGCCTGAGGCAGGAGGATCCCGAGTTCAAAGCCAGCCTCAGCAATGGCGAGACACTTAGCAACTCAGTGAGACCCTGTCTCTAAACAAAATACAAAAAAGGGCTGTGGATGTGACCCAGTGGTCGAGTGCCCCTGAGTTCAATCCCCGGTACCACAAAAAAAAAAAAAAAAAAAAAAAAAAAAAACTACCTAAATAATTAAGGATCATCCTCTATTTTTTTTAAAAATATTTATTTGTTTGTTTTAATTGTACACAACGCCTTTGTTTTTACATGGTGCTGAGGATGGAACCCGGCCAAGCACATGCTAGGCGAGCACTCTACCACTGAGCCACAACCCCAGCCTGATCATCCTCTATTTTAAGATCAGCTGATTAATAACCTTAATTACAACCACAAACCCCCTTTTACCATGCAGTGTAACTACTCAGATAATATGATCACTTTTATAGTTTCTGGGTATTTGGGTACAAAATCTTGGAGAATCCTGCAGGGTCAAGCTCAGCGAAAGCCAGGGCAGGGTGAAGCAGCTGCCTGTTCCTGTGTTAGAGCAGCAGGCACCAAAATGAAAGACACAGATGATCTTTCACCCTAGCAAACCCCCTGGACAAAGGATGGGGGTTGGTTTGAAGTCAGGGAGGACGCTGAGGGACTCTAAGCTGTGTGAGAGGGTGCTACAGATGGAGGGAATGACTTGAGCCAGCCTCCAGGTAGGCTCCAGCAAGGAGCCTGAGGATGGAGAGTAATGACCTGAGAGGGGGTCGTCAAAGTAATAGGAACCGATCCAGTGGGCGGGACAGGCCACACCGAGGGTTGGAGGGCTCGGAGTCTGAACAATGAGACCAGGCCTGGAGCTGTTTGCTGTTTCTGGGGTTTGCATGTGGAGAGCTAGTACCACTGAGTGACATCCCCAACCCTTTCTACTTTTATATTGAGATAGGATCTCGCTAAATTGCGAAGGCGGGCCTCAAACTTGCAGTCCCACGTGGCTGGGATTACTCGCTGGCACTACAGCGCTGGGCCCCATCTTCCATTCCCCCCCACCCCCCCACAGTTTCCAGCGGGGCTGAGTGACAGCTCTGGCTCCGCCCCCACCCGTCACCAGGGCGACGCCGGAAGCGTGCCCGGGCCCATAGATTCCTCTCGCCGTGGCCGCCCCGGCTTCACTGATTTTTTTTGGTTGTTGTTTTGTTTCCAACTTTGAGGAGAGCCGGAAGTGCGGCCTGGCGGCGGCGGCAAATCACCATAGAAACACGGGAAACGTGCTGCGACCTAGCGCTCCGCCTGCGCTGCAACGGCCGCGGCCCTTGGTTCCGCAGACCTCCTGGCCCGGAAGTGCGGCCTTCGAGTTGGTGAGCAGGAGGCGGCCACTGCAGGGCCAGGAGTCGGAGGTGGGGTCGGGCGGGCATCCCCCAGCCGCAGGACCGGCGGGGAGGCCGGGGCGTGCTAGGGGAGGGGCACTTGCTCTGGGCTCGGAGCGCACGCTGCGAACGCGAGAGGGCGCTGCAGGATCGGGGCTTCGCGCGGGCAAGGGTGCGGAGGCGGGAACCTGGGCTGGCGGGGGCTGCAGCGCGTGCGGTCGCAGCGGGTCAGAGAGGCGGCTCAGCGCGCAGGGTAGGGCGCGAGTAGTGGTGCCGCGTGCGGGACAGGGCGCTTGGAGTAAGGCTCGTAGGCGAGGCGTGGCGACGAGTGTGCGACGCCAGTGCCGGGAGGGTGGGCCTTTGTTCGGAGGCTTCCTGGACCGCCTCGCTGCGCCTCGGCTGTGGAATCCGAGCCCTTCAGGGAGCAGGGCGGGGCGGGTTGGAAAAAGAAAGGGCTCAGGCCTTGCGGGTTGGTGCACAGGTTTGTGCCCCGCCCTGCTTTGCCTCACAAAGGAGAATGGTGCAGCTGGCCGAGACGAGCCTTTGTAGATGCAAAGGCTTGGCTCCTGTGAGGAATTAATTCAAGGCTGCAGAGGGTTCTGAGATAGAAGAGTCCTGGTCTGTTAGGTCCGAACAGGCTCCCTCTGGCTGATGCGCTGGGGAATAAACCTGGAGGTGGCAGATGTGGAAGGAACCGGCAATGTTCCACGCCCGCCGTAACTGGCGCATACCGGTTTGGGCGTCTTGCTGGAAGATGATGTTTGCAAATGGGGAGGGACGGGTTGAGTCTGAGACCCCCAACAGATCCTTAGGGTATAGGGGCAGGATTAAGTGGGGCTCCATTCTGGCGTTGTGACCCTAGAGAGACAGGTTGGTAGATAGTCTCAGGGTTTGTCGATTCTCCCTCTTAGACCAGAAATCTGTACATTCTGGGTGCAAGATGACCATAGTATACCATCCTGTACCGTAGACAGAAAAACAGGCTCAGTGCCCTCTGGTCACCTGCTTGATGGGTGAAGTAGCAGTTTCTCAGACTGAGGCTGGGCAGTGCCTGGATCTTATAAGGCCACAGTTCACAAGAAGCATGAGGATTGTTCGGCCATGCTCCTTGCATGGCTTCCCACAGGCTGTGGCCTGCTGGTGGTTCACCCTCACCCATTCAGTCACATGGTCTGTATATACCCCTCTACATCACACCTACACCCTGGGGCATCTGCCCAGCTATTGCCCAGCTTTCTACCCTCAGTCCTATGTGACCAGGCACACTCCAAATGTCTCTGACCAGGAGGCAGATGTGACACCTGTGAAGACCTGCATACACCAGTTAATGTAACCCCATTCTGGTGCGGCTTTCCTGGGTCAGCACGGGACATGAGCTGCAGTGAGGCTGAGAAGTATGGCAAGGGAAGACCGAAAAAAGAGAAAAAGCCAGAGTGGGGGGCCACAACTACTGGATGAAGACTAGCTAGTGTTTCTGCAGGAAGATCCGCTGAGTGAGGCAGGGCAGCTGGTCCTAAATGGGGGTTCCTGGCTCCTTCTACACAGGGCTACACATTCAGAGAGAGAGTGGAGGCTACTTAAGGATATATATATATATATATATATATATTTTTTTTTTTTTTTTTTTTTTTTTGGGAACTGGGGGTTGAACCCAGGGCCACTTAACCAGCGACCACATCCCCAGCCCTTTTCATATTTTATGTAGCTACAGGGTCTCACTGAGTTGCTTAGGGCCTTGCTAAGTTGCCGAGGTGGCTTCGAATTTGAGATCTTCCTGCCTCAGCCTCCCCAGTGGCTGGAATTACAGGTGTGCAACACCGCACCTGGCTACTCAAGGATGTTTGAATTGGGGTGGAGTGGGCCAAGAAGAGGAGGTAATCCCTGCACCTTCAGGGATGGGGGAGCACCTTCAGAGCTGGGAACTGATATGCCTAACCCTTTTCTTTTCTTTTTTTTTTTTTTTTTGGTACTGGGGATTGAACTCAGGGGCACTCGACCACAGGGCCACATCCCCAGCCCTCTTTTTTGTATTTTATTTAGAGACAGGGTCTCACTGAGTTGCTAAGTGCCTCGCCATTGCTGTGGCTGGCTTTGAACTCCCGATTCTCCTGCCTCAGCCTCCCAAGTGCTGGAATTACAGGTGTGCGCCACCGCGCCCGGCAAATGCCTAACCCTTTTCTAGAGGGATGCTGGGGGCTGTGGAGACAGAGGTCATTGCAGAGGACTTGAGGTGGCCGTGTCCTGTGTGTTGTGAACCAGGACTTGAGGGGCCGCTGGGGAGAGACGGGGTGGGCAAGGCCTGGAGTACGGTGTACCCTTGGCCCTGTCCTCCTGTGAGTTAGGGGTGAGGAGACCTGACCGCTGGGAGAGGAGAGTCCTGGGCTGACTTCCTCTCCTGGTTCTGTTGTCCCACGTAGATGGCGGCTGCGGAGGCAGTGCACCACATCCATCTGCAGAACTTTTCACGCTCACTGCTTGAGACCCTCAATGGGCAGAGGCTGGGTGGGCACTTCTGTGACGTGACTGTGCGCATCCGTGAGGCTTCCTTGCGTGCACACCGCTGCGTGCTGGCTGCAGGCTCACCCTTCTTTCAGGACAAGCTCCTGCTCGGCCACTCAGAGATCCGCGTGCCACCAGTGGTGCCTGCGCAGACTGTGCGCCAGCTCGTCGAGTTCCTCTATAGCGGCTCCCTTGTGGTGGCACAGGGCGAGGCTCTGCAGGTGCTCACAGCTGCCTCGGTGCTTCGAATCCAGACAGTGATAGACGAGTGCACGCAGATCATTGCACGCGCTCGTGCCCCGGGCACCCCCGCCCCCGCCCCCCTGCCGACACCCGTGCCCCCACCGCTGGCACCCGCGCAGCTGCGCCACCGCCTGCGCCACTTGCTGGCCGCACGACCCCTGGGGCACCCTGGTGCAGCACACACCCGCAAGCAGCGCCAGCCTGCGCGTCTGCAGCTGCCTGCGCTCCCAGCCAAGGTAGAGGGTCCTGATGCAGACCCAGCACTGCCGGCCCCTGAGGACAGAGGCGAGGATGAGGAGGACACTGATGGCGAAACCGAGGTCGAGGACGGTGAAGGTGGTGGCCCAGGCGAGGGCCAGGCGCCTCCTGCTCTCCCTGACTGTGCAGCTGGCTTCCTCGCTGCTGCTGCGGACGGGGCTCAAGAGGACCTGCCTGCGTCTGCTGGCCTCACTGACTACGGCCGTGCGGGCAGAGATTTCCTTCGAGGGGCTGCGGTGGCGGAGGACGTGTTTCCAGAAAGCTATGTGTCTGCTTGGCACGAGGAGGGTGGCACTGCCACAGAAGGCTGTCCTGCTGAGACCCCCGCCCCACCCGACTGTGCCCTGGCAGGACCCCGTGTGCCTGGCGTGAAAACCTCAGGGATGCCTGTTGCACTTTTCCCCTTTCACCTGGGCACTCCGGGGCCACCCCCGCCAACCCCTCCCACACCTTCAGGGCCAGCTCCCGTGCCCCCACCCACCTTCTACCCTGCGCTCCAGCCTGAGGCCAACCCCAGCGCTCAGCTTGGGGAAGCCCTGGCCCCGCCTGTGGTGCCTGCCACCGCCCCTTCGGGCACCCCCGTGCGTGCTCCTGGAGCAGAGCAGCCTGCCTACGAATGTGGTCACTGCCGCAAGACGTTCAGCTCTCGGAAAAACTACACCAAGCACATGTTCATCCATTCGGGTGAGCCAAAGGGGTCCCGGAGGACCACCTTTCCGAGCCTCTTGGTCATTGGAGAGTCAAGCCCTAGGGGCAGTTGGGCACTGGTGTGGTTCTGTTGCTTTTGGTTACCCCAGGGGGGTTAGAAATCGAACCCTCCAAATGTGAGGCATGTGGGGGAAAGTCTCTTGCCTGTGTCTTCCCCTCCTCCTGTTTTGGGGAGGGAGAATCCTGAGCCTGGATTAGGAAACAGGAGCCTGCCCCAGGCCTTTGAAAAGTTGTGGGGAGAGGGATGGAGCAGGGATTGGGGAACAGGCGGAGCTCCAGGCAGTCTCCTTCATCTCTCCAGCTGTTCACTAGGTGATTGGGGCTTGAGGTAAAGTAGGGTGTGTTCCCTGACCTAGGAGGAGGCAGGGAAGCTGGCAGAGCGGCAGCTGAATGTAGGCCGAGGAGCAGCCCTTTGGGCTGGAGTTCTAGGAGAAGACATGGCTACAGTGTGGCAACCTCACAGGCCCCTAAAGGGGAACAAGGCCCCAAAGACCATGGGGAACTTCCTTCTGATCTTGGCCAGGGAGGTGTCTCCTCAGGGGCAGGGAGAAGTAGAGTGGAAGGGTGGCAGGGGTGGTGGTGGCTAGATCCTGGGTAAGGTTGCTCCTTGGGGCTGGGTTGGGACAGGATTATGAAAAGCAGAAACTGGCCAGCAGGCAGAGCTGACCATTGTCAGGAAAACCAGAACCATTACAGTGGGAATGAAGTCGGAGGCTCTTCGGGGGCCAGAACTTGGGATTTGACTCTGAGGGGTGGAAAAGCTGTCGTCTGAGCTGGGGAGTGGAGTGACTGAGATGTCAGGTCAAAATCTATCTGGCTGCCCTGGGAGGACAGGGAAGAGCCCAACAGAAGCGGAGCTGGGTGATTGGCATGCAGGAGTCGGCCGGGACTCCACGGTAGTGCCAACTTTGCAAGACGTGTGACCTAAGCCGAGTGCCCAAGCCTGGTTGGTCTGGGGACAGTCACCCCCACCCCACCCCAGCAGTGCTGCCCTGCAGTCCCTTGGTGCTGAGATGAACGTCGCCAGTGCATGGTGACTGGAGGCCACACAGTCCGCCTCCCCCGCAGTCCAGGGTGATGAGGGCAGCTTCTCACCCTGGGGACATTATGATGGCAACAGTCAGGAGTTCTAGGCAACTGGGGATTCCACAGGAAGGGGCAGATGTGTCCTGGTCTCTCCTTGCTTAGGCGTGCTGGGCCTTGCCAGACTCCCTAGAATAGTAAATGGCAAAGAGGGGTGCAGGAGCATACCCCTTTAATCTCAGCGACTCAGGAGGCTGAGGGAGGAGAATCACAAGGCTAGTCTGTGCAACTGAGTGAGGCACTATCTCAGATCAATTAAAAAGGCTGGCCAGACGCGGTGGCGCACTGCTATAATCCCAGTGGTTCCAGAGGCTGAGACAGGAGAACGGGGAGTTCAAAGCCAGCCTCAGCAATGGCGAGGCACTAAGCAACTCAGTGAGACCCTGTCTCTAATAAAATACGAAATAGGGCTGGGGATGTGGCCCAGTGGCCGAGTCCCCTGAGTTCAATCCCTGGTACTCCTCCCCCCAAAAAAGGCTGGAGATGTATGGAGATGTAGCTCAGCCCTACACTCAATTCCCAATACGGGGGAAAAAAATAGTGCTTGGCAGTCAGAGAGTTCAGAAGGCTCGACCTATACAGGCCCAGTGTCTCCCGTTACCGAACAAGGTATGAGTTGGGAGCAAGGTCCCTGAAAGTCCGGGGAGTTCCTAGTGGGGAGTCCAGACAGGCAGTGCATATTCCAGGACAGGGTTCCTTGCTGGGGGTACCTGCCAGACAGTGGCACCCTTGGATGCCGGTGTGGGTCCAGGAGAGGGGCTCCCTGCAGAGCAGGAGGACTCCAGAATCGGGAAGTTTCCCTGACAGGCACATAATCCTGGGGGGTAATGGCTACTTAGGGACGGTAAAGGACCGGAGGCCCTGCCCTGACAGGAGCCTGGGAGAGCTGGTTGGTCTGACGCCTGTGTGCTGCCCTCCTTGTCCGCAGGTGAGAAGCCGCACCAGTGCGCAGTGTGCTGGCGATCCTTCTCGCTGCGCGACTACCTGCTCAAGCACATGGTCACACACACCGGCGTGCGCGCCTTCCAGTGTGCCGTTTGCGCCAAGCGCTTCACGCAGAAGAGCTCCCTCAACGTGCACATGCGCACACACCGGCCGGAGCGCGCGCCCTGCCCCGCCTGTGGCAAGGTCTTCTCGCACCGAGCGCTGCTGGAGCGCCACCTGGCGGCGCACCCTGCGACCTGACGCGGGATCTGGCTACGCCCACCAGGGACCAACCACGCCCCTGCGCAGTCGGCTGCTGCTGCCTGCCTTGACCACCCACTCCTCCCTGTCCTGTCTTTTCTCCAGAGTGAACCTGGGGCCCACCCGGTTACTCCTCTCTTCCATGTCCTTGGACCCTCTAGGTGGGGCAAGGTCCAGGCAGGGGACAGTCAAGAGACATGGCCACTAAGAACTGGACCATTTTCAGGCTGAAAGTAGGCTCACAGACCCTTGGAACTGGGTCCAGGGTTTAAATCTCTGGCGTTGATTTGTGCCGGCCTCCCATTAGCTGTAGGGTCGGGCTGCTGCTCTGTCTGAATGTTCGTTGGGTCCCCACTTGGCACTACCCCTCCCTCATCCCGGGCCTGAGGAGGCCCAGATGGACACGTCATGGAATGGGTCAGACTTTGGAACTCTCACTTCTCACTTTATAATAAAGAGTCTGGTCAGTGCATACTGCCCTCGTAGACTGGCTGGGCTAGGAACACCAGGCCTCAGCATCCACATTTCTGGGCGGCACCCTGCCATGGGATTCTGTCCTGGGTATCTAGGGTGGGTTGCATATATGACTGAAGGCCAGTTCACTTGGAGCTGTAGGCCAGGCCCTCCATCTGACCCCAGGGGTCCTTTGGGGCCAGGCTGCTATGAGGGTATATGAGCCCCAGGACACCTGCCCTTGTTACTGGGTGCCAAGTACTAGAGTGCAGAGCATGAATTAGTTGGCCCTGAGGGGAGGGGCAACAGTAGCCAGAGACACTAGGGCTGGGTGGATGAAGATGGCCACCCAAGACAAAATGATGTCACAAAACATGGCATCATGGGGCTGGGGTTGTGGCTCAGCGGTAGAGCGCTCGCCTAGCACGTGCGCGGCCTGGGTTCGATCCTCAGCACCACATACAAATAAATGCATTGTGTACAACTAAAGCAAATAAATAAATATTAAAAAAAAAAACTGGCATCAGACCTCTGCCAACCCAGAGGTGTCACATTCCCCCTTCTCCCACCTCCAGTGCACTGACAGCTCGTGGATTTGGTGCCCTTCTTTAAGGATTTGGATCCAATGGAGGGGGTTACAGCCAGGAGGGCCATGCCCTAGCCCTGCCTGGGTGTATGGTAGCTTCTGTCACTGCCTCCAGAGGCAAGGGGTGACCACACATCACAGGAACTGAGTTCAACTTCTGAACCCCAATCTCAAGCCCCATTGAT
This sequence comes from Tamias sibiricus, assembly GCA_025594165.1. NCBI lineage: Eukaryota > Metazoa > Chordata > Mammalia > Rodentia > Sciuridae > Tamias > Tamias sibiricus. The sequence goes on along the minus strand of CM046672.1, from coordinate 66,643,328 downwards.
GTGGAGGTGAGGCAGAGTCCCAGTGCAGACCTTGAATTCAGGCAGTGCAGGTGTTTTAAGTATTTTCTGAGCTGTTGCTGTGCATCTGGTCGCCTGATCACTGGGGACCAGAAGCTTAACCCAGTGGAGCCTTCAGGGCCCATCTCCCCAAGGGTTTAGTCAGTGCTGCAGTAGGACCACCCAGTGAAGTTGGCAGAGCATCTGAAGCTTTTCCATTTGACTTGAGTGAAACACTCCCCAGTGCAGGGATTTCTGCCTGTCTCCCAAATGCCTGGAATATAATGGGCATGGAGGAAAGGGGAAGGAGGCAGCCCTAGAAAGGGAACTGGGCAAGCAGGACAAGCAGAAAGGAGGCTGGTGTTTGTGCTCAAGAAGAGACCTGGGGACCCTGAGTCCTGCAGCAGAGGAGAGGGGCACAGGCCTGGTAAACAGGCAAGAAGGGCTGGGACTGCACACAAGACCAGGCAGAGAAAACAGACAGGAGGGAAACAGCTGAGGGAGGAGCAGCCACTGTCAGTGCCTGGCCGTCACCTGGGGGTGGGGTGGACAGGCTGCTCTGAGGGCGGGGTCAAGGCCAGGAAGCCCAGGGACAGAGGTTAGTGTGCATTCCACAGCCACTTCTCCAAGGACAGCGCTGGTGCCATGGGGATCAGGCAGTGGCTGGCCTTTCTGCTGCTCTATTGCTGCTACTGCTGGGGGGTCTGGGGCAGCCCATGTGGCTACCTGCTGTGGCCCTGGCCCTGCGCTGGCTCCTGGGAGACCCTCCGTGCTTCCTGCTGCTTGGTCTGGTGGTATTGGCACAGCCCTGGATCGGCTCCTGGATGCCCCACTGGCCGAGCCTGGCAGCTGTGTTCCTGACACTGGTTCTGTCACCTGCACGGCCACCCCCAGGGCTTCGCTGGCTGCTCGCAGATGTGGCCTACTTGGCCAAGATCCTCTACCTAGGGTGGAACATCAGGGCACAGTTGAGCCGACAGCCTCCCGACACCTTTGTGGACGCCTTTGAGCGACAAGCGAGAGCACAGCCTGGTCAGGTGTCCTTGGTGTGGACGGGGCACAGGGCCTGCTCGGTCACCATGGGTGAGCTGGATGCCCAGGCCTGCCAGGCAGCGTGGGCCCTGAAGGCTGAGCTGGGCAACCCCACAGGCCTGGGTGCCAGGAAGCCAGCTGCCCTCCTGGTACTGACCTCCCAGGCCATTCCTGCACTGACCGTATGGCTGGGGCTGGCCAAGCTGGGCTGCCCAGTGGCTTGGATCAACCCACATGCCCGGGGGGCACCCCTGCTGCACTCTGTGCTGAGCTCTGGGGCACAGCTGCTGGTAGTGGACACAGGTGAGGGCCCCGGGGCCAGTGGAGGAGGGAAGGGGATAAGGGCAAGGGCTGGACCGGAGGTCAGAAGTTCTGGTGGGGGCTGGGAAGAGAGCCCTTTGCTCCCATCTATTTATGTCACAGAAAATTAGGGTCAAAACTTGGCATAGGACGGGGGTTGTGGCTCAGCGGCAGAGTGCTCGCCTCGCACGTGCGTGGCCCGGGTTCGATCCTCAGCACCACGTAAACATAAATGCATTGCATTGTGTACAACTAAGGTAAATAAATAAATAGTAAAAAAAAAAAAAAAAAAAAACTTGGCATAACTGGAAAGTAATCCTGGGGTCAATGGTTGTAATTTTTCTAAAATGACTGTTTCAATTCTTCTTTGCAAAAAAGAAATAAAATTACTAATTATGGAATTCTTTGCCCAAGAATGCTAGCTGCTTCTGCCTCTGGGCCTCAGGTGCCCCCCTTGACCGCACAGGTAAGCTCTGCCTCAGGTTTTCCTCTGGCCATTCCTGCAGATCTTAGAGAGAACCTGGAGGAAGTCCTTCCTGAGCTGCAGGCTGAGAACATCCGCTGCTTCTACCTCAGTCAGGCCTCCCCGACGCCAGGTGTGGGGGCTCTGGGGGCTGCCCTGGAGGCGGCTCCCTCTGACCCAGTGCCTGCTGACCTGCGTGCTGACGTCACGTGGCAAAGCCCTGCCCTGTTCATCTACACTTCAGGGACCACTGGTGAGGGCACCAGCAGCCCCAGCCCCAGCCCCTGAACTCTCCCCTGCCCAACCTGACTTGCCTGTGCCGGGCACTCGCCTTCTGACACTCACCTGCCTTCCGACCCGGACATCTGGCCTTAACTCTGATTCCCAGTGCGATTTGGGTGGTCCATGCAGAAATCCTGCCTCTGTCCAATTAATAGAACTGACACCCTACTGACCATTAGTCTTGACCTATTACTCCCTGTTGGAATTCAGCCTCAGAATATAGCCACAAATGCCCATACTTGGCCCCTCTGAGGCCTGACTGGAGAGCCCGCTCTGTGCTGGGCTCTCTGTGCTATTCTTTCACTGCCCCCCCCTTCCTTCCCCAGGGCTCCCAAAGCCAGCCATCCTCACACATGAGCGTGTACTCCAGATGGCCAAGATGCTGCCGTTTTGTGGGGCCACGGCTGGTGATGTGGTCTACACTGTCCTGCCTATGTACCATGTGATGGGGCTTGTCGTTGGGATCCTCGGCTGCCTAGAGCTTGGTAAGCCCTTCTCTGAAAATCCCTCCAATCAGTGGAACCGTTGGAATGGATGTCAGGGTCGGGTGGTCAAGGCAACAAGACCCCATAGGTTACCCAGTACCCCAGATTCTCGTGTGTGTGTGTGTGTGTGTGTGTGCGCGCGCGTGTGTGTGTAGTGTGAGTTGCTTGGGATTGAATTCACTGTGCTATACTCCAGCCCTTTTTTTTTTTTTGGTACCAGGGATTGAACTCAGGGGCACTCGACCACTGGGCCACATCCCCAGCCCTTTTTTGTATTTTATTTAGAGACAGGGTCTCACTGAGTTGCTAAGTGCCTCACCATTGCTGAGGCTGGCTTTGAACTCGCGATCCTCCTGCCTCAGCCTCCCAAAGTGCTAGGATTAACAGGCGTGCGCCACCGCGCCCGGCTCCAGCCCTTTTTATTTTTGCTTTTGAGACAGATTCTCACTAAGTTGCTGATGCAGGCCTCAAACTTGCAAGCCTCCTTAGTCTCCCCAGTCGCTGGGACTATAGGCATGTTCCCCAGTGTCCAACCTATAAATAAACATTTTTATCACAGAAATATGTAGTGTTTTTTTTGTTGTTGTTGTTTTGGTACTAGGGATTGAACTCAGAGGCACTCAGCCACTGAGCCACATCCCCAGCCCTTTTTTGTATTTTATTAGAGACAGGGTCTCACTGAGTTGCTAAGTGCCTCGCCATTGCTGAGGCTGGCTTTGAACTCGCGATCCTTCTGTCTCAGCCTCCCAAAGTGCTGGGATTACAGGCGTGCGCCACCGCGCCCGGCTTTAATATATGTATTTTTGAGACAGGATCTTGCTAAGTCCCTCAGACCTGTCTTGAACTCCTGGATTCAAGTGAATCTCTTGTTTCAGCCTGCTGAGCAGCTGGGACTACAGGTGTGTGCCATAATACCCAGCTTCTCGTGGAAAATCGCAAACGTACAGAAGCATAGATAGTTTGCTGGTACTAATATGCCCTCACCCAGCTTCAACAGTTGTCAACATAGTACCAGTTTTATTTCATATGTACTCTTCTTTCTGGATTATTTTAGAGTAAATCCTAGACTTCTTTGTTTTGTGGTACCAGAGCTCAGCAACTTAGCCAGCCTCAGCCACTTAGTGAGGCCCTAAGTAACTTAGCCAGACCCCATCTCTAAATTTAAAGAAAGAAAGAAAAAAGAACAGTAACCATTTAGTACTATTTGATGTCAAGTCCATATTCAAATTCCCCAGTTGCCTTTTTGTTTTTTTTTAGTTGTAGATGGACACAATACCTTTATTTTACTTATTTATTTTTATGTAGTGCTGAGGATTGAACTCAGTGCCTTACATACACCAGGCAAGCGCCACACTGAGCCACAACCACAGCCCTCCTCAATTGCCTCTTTACAGTTAAAGTCTCCATGTTATGTTTACTTGTTAGGTGTCCATTCCTCTTTCCTCTAACATTTCCTGTTAGATTGAAAAGCTTTCTAGCCGGGCGCAGTGGCGCATGCCTGTAATCCCAGCACTTGGGAGGCTGAGGCAGGAGGATCACAAGTTCAAAGCCAGCCTCAGCAATGGCCAGGTACTTAGCAACTCAGTGAGACCCTGTCTCTAATTAAAAAAAAAAAAAAAAAAAAAAAAAAAGGGCTGGGGATGTGGCCCAGTGGTCGAGTGCCTCTGAGTTCAATCCCTGGTACCAAAAAAAAAAAAAAAAAAAAAAAAAAAGCTTTCTAAAGGCTTTTTAGTTTCAGTTTCTGCTTTGTTTTGCTATTCAATCACAGTGCTGGGGATTGAACCCAGGGACTCATATATGCTAGACAAGTTCTCTACCACCGAACTACCCCCAGCACTGATTTCTATTATTCCTGGCAAGAATCTTGGTGGGGGTGCCTGGTGATTCCTCATTTGTCCCCCTGGGGGCAGCTTCTGTCTGTTACCTGCCTTAGAGGGCATGAGATGGGCTGGGAAATCTCTCCACCAACGTTCCCCTAGTCGCTTCTTTTGTGATTCAGGGCTTTCCTTAGGGACTGGAAACAAAGCTGCCAACTTCAAGGACCTGGGATGCATTTTTACGGAGGGCATCATGTTACTTTTCCCCAAAGAACACAGTCTCAGAGAAGACACATTTGTTATCTCTACCACCGAACTACCCCCCCCCAGCACTGATTTCTATCATTCCTGGCAAGCAGCCACCCCTTGGGTGAAGGGTGATGAACCAGATGCCGTGTGGGGTCAGGAGGGAAGGATCACTTTTCTGGAGTGAATACAGTGGCCCCTAAATCTTATTACTAATCCATGTGTCCATCTGCCAATACTACATGCCCTCCCACTAACCCTCCCATCCAATTACTCACCTTCCTCCTCACCTCTCCGCCCATCCATCTCTCTACCCACTTACCTGTCCATTCATCCACCCTCACACCCATCCATCCATCTTTCTACCCACCCATCTATCCGTGTACCCACCCACCCTGCCACCACCTACCCATCCATCCACTCATTCCCCATCCAATCTATCTATCCACCAAGTCACCTTTCCACCCATCCACCATACCCATCCTCCCACTTACCCATCTGCTTCACTAGTAATTCACTTATCAAATTTGAGAATAATTAATCCCCAGCCCTTATTTGGCAGTTTTCACCTTGTACCAGGTACTGAGCTTTGCACACCTCTGGAAACAAGACTTGAATCCAGGCCTCCTACACTCTTCTCATGGGAGTAGTTCTGCTGGGCCAAGACACAGAAATGAGCTTGAAGCCGGGCGCGGTGGCGCACACCTGTAATCCCAGCACTTTGGGAGGCTGAGGCAGGAGGATCGCGAGTTCAAAGCCAGCCTCAGCAATGGCGAGGCACTTAGCAACTCAGTGAGACCCTGTCTCTAATAATAAAATACAAAAAAATGGGCTGGGGACTTGGCCCAGTGGTCGAGTGCCCCTGAGTTCAATCCCTGGTACCAAAAAAAATAAAAATAAAAATAAAAAAATAAAAAAAAAAAAAAAAAAGAAATGAGCTTGACATTGTCCTATGTTCCAACATGCCACAACCACACATTCAAAGCAGCTTCTCACAGCTACTTGGAAGCATGATTTGAAACTCACTCTTTCTCTTCCTCCCAGGAGCCACTTGTGTTCTGGCCCCCAAATTTTCTGCCTCCCGCTTCTGGGATGACTGCCGGCAGCATGGTGTGACAGTGATCCTGTATGTCGGCGAGATCCTGCGGTACCTGTGCAATGGCCCCCAGGTGAGGCTCTAAGAGGAGGCTTCATGTGGAATACTCAGGCATAAAATCCCAGATAATATCCCAAGTTTTTAGATAAGATTCAGGTACTGGTAGGGGTTGGTGATGGGACCTTGGGTCCTATAGGGTGTAGCTCAAAGGTAGAGCATGCATTTAGCATATATGAAGCCCTGGGTTCAATCTCCAGTACACTGAAAAATTTCAAGTGTTGAACTCAGCAAGGTCCCTCAGGTGAAACACCCAGGCACACAAGCAGCCACCCCTTGGGTGAAGGATGATGAACCAGATGCCGTGTGAATGCCCAGATAATGAATTCCATACAAGGTTTCCTACAGGGCTTCTTTGATGATTAGCTTGGTCAGGTGACTGTACTTTTCTCAGTCTCAGTGTTGTCATTTGAAAAATATAGATAAGAATAGCCCCTACCTGAGGGGGTACCATGAAAATTAAATGAATTAAATATCTACAAAGTGCCAAGACAGGGTGTAGCTCCAAGGTAGACTCACACTCTCATGCAGGTCAGTAAGGGTGGTTCCAAGGTGACTGCCTGTAGGCAAGGTCCCCAGGCACCCTCCCAGTTCAGTCAAGGCAACTCTTCAGGGAAAGGCTCCATGTAACTTCTCCCATGTAAGGCCTCAGGTAACTCCTCAAGAAGAGGCTTTATGTCACTCCCCTAGTTACCTTCAGGTAAAGGTTCCTAAGTAACCCTTCTAGGTGAGGCTACCTTCTAGACTACCTTCTAAGTAACCCCTGCCAGGTCAGAGTTCCAGGTAACTAACCCCAGGTGAGACCCTGCATATTCCTCCCCAGTAAGACCCCCAGATGAATGTTGTCTCTTGTCACCCTAGGTAGGCCTCCAGGTAATCTAGGAGTGACCTCCAGATAACTTTCCCCAGGCAAAGCTCTCAGGTAACTTCTGTAGGTAACTCTCCAGTAAAGAAAGATCTTTAAGAACCCCAAGGAAGCCGGGCGTGGTGGCGCACGCCTGTAATCCCAGCACTTTGGGAGGCTGAGGCAGGAGGATCGCGAGTTCAAAGCCAGCCATCAGCAATGGCAAGGCACTTAGCAACTCAGTGAGACCCTGTCTCTAAATAAAATACAAAAAAGGTCTGGGGATGTGACCCAGTGGTCGAGTGCCCCTGAGTAGTTCAATACCCAGTACCACAAAAAAAAAAAAAAAAAAAAAGAAACCCCAAGTAGAGGCCGGGGTCAAAGCTCAGTGGTACGGCACTTACCTAGCACATGTGAAACACTGGTTCCATTCTCAGCACCACATACAAAAGAATAAAATAAAGGTCCATTGACAACTAAAAAAAAAAAGAAAATGAACCCCAAGTAGATCCTCTAGCTACAGGTCATCCCCCAGGGTAACTCCCAAGATAAGGCCCCAAGATAGCCCTCCTCCCCGGGGGAAAGGTTCCTGGACATGCCCTAAGGGTATCTCCTCCTCACCCTTCTTGTGTGCAGCGACCGGAGGACCAAACACATATGGTCCGTCTTGCAATGGGCAACGGACTACGAGCAGATGTGTGGGAGACCTTCCAGCGGCGCTTCGGTCCCATTCGGATTTGGGAATTCTACGGCTCGACTGAGGGCAACATGGGCTTTGTGAACTATCCGGGGCACTGTGGGGCTGTGGGCAAGACAAACTGCCTCCTTCGAGTGAGTGGATAGGCGCCAGTCACAGTGGCCTTGAGGCTGAGCCCACAGGACCTCTGCTAACACTGCCCACCCTCCGCCCCAGGTGCTGTCTCCCTTTGAGCTTGTGCAGTTTGACGTGGAGGCAGCGGAACCTGTGAGGGACAAGCAGGGCTTCTGCATCCCTGTGGGGCCAGGTATGGAGGTGGCTTTCTCTGGGGTTGAAGGAGTGGACACCTGTAGCCTCCTCAGCTGGAACAAGCTGCCCAAGCCTTGAGATTGGAGCCCACTGGGGGTGTCTGCCACCCTCATCTGACCCCCCAGACCCTGGGTTGTCTGACTATCACCAGGGGCCAGCTCCCCTGCCTCAGTCTCTTGCTCTCACTACGGGTCTCTAGGTGTCCATCTGAGTTGTTCTCTTGACCTTTCTGTGATGGTCACATCGTCTTGGGCATCAGTCCCTTGTCCTGTACTATCTTGTCTTCTCTCCTGGGGCCTTGCAAGGCCCTGGCCATGTCTTTCTTGCCCATTCCTTGTCATCCTTTTCCTGTGCCTGTCTCCTCGGGGTCTTTCTCTTTCCTCTCTCCCTCTCAGTGTTCCTGACCCTGTCCCATCTCTGGGTCTCCCTGTTCTATCTCTGGTCTGTCTTGGCAGGGTGCCACCGTTGGAGATCCGAGGCAGAGGCTGGCGGCTGCCTCTCCACTCAGTTCCTGCACGCCTCCTCCAGACGCCGCAATCCTGACCCTTCGCACTGTCGTTCCCTCTGTGCTCTGTTCCTCCTCCCTGCAGGGGAGCCCGGTCTCTTGTTGACCCGGGTACTAGGCCGCCATCCGTTTCTGGGCTATCGCGGGCACCGGGAGCAGTCGAAGAGGAAACTGGTGTCGGACGTGCGGCGTCCGGGCGACGTTTACTACAACACTGGGGACGTCCTGGCCATGGACACCGCAGGATTCCTCTACTTCCGCGACCGCCTCGGAGACACCTTCCGGTCCGGGCCGGGCGGGGCTGCGGGCGGGGCTGCGGGCGGGGCGGGGGCGGGGCCAGGGGCGGGGCCTTGGGCCCGAGGGGACCCGGAGGACGGGGAGCCTAGAGGGAGGCGGGGCTCCTCGCCTCCGGGGGCGTGGTCCCAAGCCCCGCCTCCCACCCGTGCAGATGGAAGGGCGAGAACGTTTCCACCAGGGAGGTGGAGGGCGTGCTGTCGCTGGTGGCCTTCCTGCAGGAAGTGAATGTCTACGGCGTGTCTGTGCCAGGTGCGAGGAGCTCGCCTGGTTTAAACCTCCAAAAGCTTTGTGGGTGGAGGGTTGTCATTTCGACTCTGCAGAGGGGAACTGCTGGACACAGTGGTTTTGTGTCCAGTCTCCCAGCCAGTGAGCAGAACCGGGCCAGGTTGGAGGGCCAGCTGAGAGTGACAAGTATGCTTCCCAGGGTGCGAGGGGAAGGTGGGCATGGCTGCCGTGCAGCTGGCTCCCGGCCAAACTTTCGATGGGCAGAAGCTGTACCAGCACGTCCATGCTTGGCTCCCTGCATATGCTGCCCCGCACTTCATCCGTATCCAGGTGAGCCAGGGCGGGCGGCGAGGAGTAGTTGGGTGAGGGATCTCGGTCCAGGGTAGAGTTTCTCAGTCGGAGTCACGATCACCGCCCTGTAGGACGTACTGGAGGTCACGAGCACGTTCAAATTGGTGAAGTCCCGCTTGGTGCGTGAGGGCTTTGATGTGAGTGTCATCAGTGACCCCCTGTTCATACTGGACAACCGGGTCCAGGCCTTCCGGCCCCTGACAGCAGACATACACCAGGCCGTGCGTGAAGGAACCTGGAAGCTCTGACCACCTGGCCAGCACACGGTACATACGAGGGGGCAGAGACCAACACCCACCCACACCCCTGTCATCTCAATCCTGGACCTGCACAAAGCTGTCGTGATCCCAGCAGGGCTGGCAGTGTCTCTGGGTTCGGTAGCACAGCGAGAATAAGTTCGAATGTGTACACAGAAGTTTGTGTCTAGCTGGCTAAAGAGAGGGAAGCAGCCAGGCTGGTGGCTCGAGCCTGTAATCTCAGCAGCTCAGAAGGCTGAGACAGGAGGATCGCAAATTCAAAGCCAGCCTCAGCAATTTAGCGAGGAGCTAAGTAACTCAGCAAGACCCTGTCTCTAAATAAAACAGAAATAAAGGGCTGGAGATGTGGCTCAGTGGTTAAGTGCTCCTAGGTTCAATCCCTGGTACCAAAAAAAAAAAAAAAAAAAAAAAAAAAAAAAAGAAAGAAAGAAAGAAAGAAAAAGGAAAGAAGAGCCGGATCCAGTGCCCCCAGGGCCTTCCTCCAGAGTGCTCTACCAGACTTCACATCCCCGGGGATGGTCCTGTTTGGACGAAGCCTAAGATGGGCGAGAAGCCGGCCAGCTTAGCCGATACTCCAGGTGGCGTCTCCAAGACGAGAGCTGCGACATCTGTGGGTCTTTTGTGGCCTCCTGAGGCTACAGGGCCTGGGTCGGGATCGTGTAGTGGACGCGGAGGGACCCCCTGTGACCTGTGGTCTGGAGGATGTGGGGAGAAATGTGGATGGGTGACCAGACAAAGAGTGGAGGGCACTGACCTAGGACAAAAAGGGAGAGCAGGCGCACCTCGAAGTGGGACGGCCTGGCCGAGAGCAGCCCCGTGCAGACTGCGGGGTTTGGAGGCGGGACAGTGGGGCAGAGCCTCGGGACGAGGCCTGGGCTTTGTGGGTACGCAGGCGCGGCTCGCGGCGCCAGGCTCCTGGGAAGTGGGGTCCGCGCGGCCGAGCGTAGGAAGTCCCCCGCGGCGCGGCGACCAGGTGCCCGGTCCCCGGGGCTGGCGGGCGGAGGCGCCTCCGGGCCGTGCGGCTGGAGGGGAGCCGGCCTTGCAGAAGCAGCCGAGGCCGTGCCTTCAGTCTGGCTGTCGGTGGGGAGGCGGGGCGCGCCTGGGGCGGGCGGCGAGGAGTCGCGGCAGCAGCACCCGCACTGAGCAGTGCCTGGGCACGCTGCGGTCGCAGTTCCTCCGAGCCCCTGCGGGCGCCCCGCGGAGCCGTGGCCGCCTGATCCAGGGGCCCACGGGAGACCTGACCGGGCCTTGAAGCAGGCAGCAGAGCCGGTGGTGGGCCCACAGACTTCGGCCTGGTAGAAGTGAAGCTCTGCGGGTCAGCTCGGGGGTCTACCGACTGCACCTCTCCGAGCTGGTCCCTCAGCTGGGGTCTGGCTTTGAGAATCTGTCATCGTGCCTGCTGGGCATTGTGATGACTCCCATTGTTGTCATTTACCGCTTCTCTTTCTCTGACTCTCCCAGCTGGTGAGGTTGCTTGTGTTCCCCACAGAACCACAGCTCCTTCACACAACTGACTTAGATCCAAGCCCGCTGGGATCCAGCTCTCCTCCCCTGCAGAGAGTAGGTCATGGCATTCATTCACACTCTTTTTTTTTTTTTTTTAATATTTATTTATTTACTTTAGTTGTACACAATGCAATGCATTTATGTTTACGTGGTGCTGAGGATCGAACCCAGGCCGTGCACGTGCTAGGCCAGCGCTCTACCACTGAGCCACAACCCCAGCCCCTCATTCACACTCTTGTTTGCTCCAGGAGGTCAATACCCTAGCAACGAAGGAAGTTTTATCCCTGTGTGAATATAATAGTAGAGGCCCAAACTTTGCCACCCTCTGGGGCCCAGGGTTGTCACCTGTTGCAAATTAGGTCCTCAAGTTTGGTCATATTCCATTTCCTTTAGGAGGGACTCTGGTCAAAAATGGAGCTAGGGGGCTGGGATTGTGGCTCAGTGGTAGAGCGCTCGCCTAGCACACGGGTGACCCGGGTTCGATCCTCAGCACCACGTACAAATAAAACACATTGTGTACAACTAAAACCAAATAAATAAAAATATTTTTTAAAAATGGAGCTAGGGGCTAGGGTTGTGGCTCAGCGGTACAGCGCTCGCCTAGCACGTGCAGGCCGATCCTCAGCACCACGTACAAATGAACGCATTGTGTACAACTAAAACAAATAAATAAATATTTTTTAAAAATGGAGCTAGAAGTTGTATGAACATAGCAGCAGGAGCTGGCCATTACTGTTGCAGCCTCAGCTTATTTCCCCCTGGCACACAATAGGTCTGATCATTTGACAGTGGGCACCTAGCAACAGAGGCTGGCCCCCTGGATGGCTCTCCTGCCATTAACTTAGTAGGTCATTGTTATTTAAAGGTCTTTGTACCCTCTGAAAGCAGATAGCAGCCCAGAGGGAGATTGGAGTGCATGGATGAAACAGCAGAGGTTGGTGCTGGCCACCTCCACTGAGGTCCTGTGCCTGTCGTGTCTTTTGACCATCCCTTGAGATCTGACAAGCCCTGCTCTCCAGGCTTCCCTGAGCTCCTGCACAAAATTGCCCTTGATCTGGTGCCAGCCTTTGTCCAGTATCAGTCCTTTCGCATGTACCACACTGTGAAGTGGGTGTTAAGTTTTGGCTGTCTGCAAATAAGGACGGTTGCATTCCTGTGGCAAGAAGTTTGAGGGGTCCTGGCCAGTGAGGCCACGTCACTGTATCTCCTGCTATTAGAAAAATCCAGCATCTGAAATGTGGACTGAGGAAATCCACTAGTGAACAGATTACCAGGTGGTTTGTTAGAGATGCAGAGGAGAATGGGAATGTGTGGTGTATTTGAACCTGAGTCTTTGGATTCCAGAACTCGCAGCATGGAGAGAGGCAGCCACTTGTAGGCTGCATGACCTGGGGTAAGTCCCTAGAACCACCTGCCCCCACCCACATGCCTCAGTTTCCTCTAATGTAAAAGGGGGCCGATGTCTACCCCATGTCTACCTTGAAGGATGTTTGTAGGAATTAAACTAGAAAGATGAAAGGGAATTTTCCCATAACGGTTTACTGGTGTCTTTGCTGTTGGCATCTTGGCTCTGGCTGTCACTCAGGGCCTCAGTTTCTTCATCTGCAAAGTGGACATGTTTTCCCCATCTTGCTTGACATTTGAGAGAATCATCATAAACAACTACAGGAGGCGGGGGTTGTGGCTCAGCAGTAGAGCGCTTGCCTAGCATGTGCGCAGCCCAGGTTTGATCCTCAGCACCACATACAAATAAACGCATTGTGTACAACTAAAGCAAATAAATAAATATTTAAAAAAGAATTAAAAAACAGGGCTGGGGTTGTGGCTCAGCGGCAGAGCGCTCGCTTCGCACGTGCGCGGCCCGGGTTCGATCCTCAGCACCACGTAAACATAGATGCAATTGCATTGTGTACAACTAAAGTAAATAAATAAATATTAAAAAATAAAAAATAAAAAAAAGAATTAAAAAACAAACAAACAACTACAGGAATACACTTGTGTCTGAGAACACTCATGGGGTGCCTTGGGGCCAGGCCAGGGCTGGTACTTTTCAATTGACACCTCATCTTACCCCTAATGCCTCCCATAGGGTAGGCTATAGTGGTGTTCCCACTTTATGGTGAAGGTCGCTGCAGTTGAGAGATTTTATGAGTTATTTAGCAAACCCTATCAGTGCAGGTGTCAGGTCAAAGGGCATGAATGTTATAAAAAGATCTCATTCTGGATTCTCAGATTTACAAGTTCACTGGCACATATACAAATCCTGCTCTTCCCAAGCCCCACCCAGCTTGAGCCATTTATACTTTCCCCCCCTGGTACTAGGAATTGAATCTGGGGCACTTTACCACTGAGCTTCATCCTCAGCCCTTTCAATTTTGGAGACAGGATCTTGCTAAATTACCCAAGATGACCTTGAGCTTGTGATCCTCCTGCCTCAGTAGCTAGGATTACAGATTATTTAGGGTTTTACTTGCTATTTTGAAGACTGAGCAACCATTACATTATTTTGATTTATATCTTATTTGTTGGCAATGCTATGAATACCAAACAGCGTGATGAATGGGATATGTGGCAATGAAGAAGGCAGACCAGGTCTGCCTCGTATTGCAGGTGTTCTCCTGGTTGCTTGTAAGCATGTATGTCATTTCTGGTTTATCAAACTAATAAAGTTCCTGATGATGTGAATTCCTGCTTCATAGTCTTTCTCCACATTTTACTATGTTGTAGGTATTTCCTCATTTGGAGCTTAAAAATATTGTTGTTGTTTATGTTGCAAATGTTTTTATCTAATATTTTGCTTTTGTAGAAAAGCTGTTTCTATGGGCTGGGGCTATAGCTCAGTTTGTAGAGTGCTTGCTTTGCATGCACAAAGCCCTGGGTTCAATCCCCAGCACCACAAAAAAAAAAAAAAAAAAAGAAAGAAAGAAAAAAAAAAGAAAGAAAATCTATTTCTACTGGATTTTTAAATGTGTTGTCAAGGAGTTGTTCGCAATATTCATTTTGATGCCTCTTCAGTGGATACAGTTTAATCTCCTTTTGTAAATTTTTTTTTTTAGTTTTTTGGAGCTGGGTGGGGTGGTGCACGCCTGTAATCCCAGCACTTTGGGAGGCTGAGGCAGGAGGATCGCGGGTTCAAAGCCAGCCTCAGCAATGGCGAGGCACTAGCAACTCAGTGAGACCCTGTCTCTAATAAAATACAAAAAAGGGCTGGGGATGTGGCCCAGTGGTTGAGTGCCCCTGAGTTTCAATTCCCAGTACCACAAAAAAAAAAAAAAAAAAAAAAAATTTAGTTTTTTAAAAATTTTTTTAGGTGAACACAATATTTTATTTCTGTGGTGCTGAGGATTGAACCCAGGGCCTCACATATGCGAGACGAGCGCTCCTCTGCTGAGCCACAGCCTCAGCCCCTTAATCTCCTTTTTTTATTTTTTAATTTATTTTTATTTTTTTGTGGGACCGGGGATTGAACTCAGGGGCACTTGACCACTGGGCCACATCCCCAGCCCTTTTTTATATTTTATTTAGAGACAGGGTCTCACTGAGTTGCTAAGTGCCTCGCCATTGCTGAGGCTGGCTTTGAACTCGCGATCCTCCTGCCTCAGCCTCCCAAGTGCTAGGATTACAGGCATGCACCACCGAGCCCAGCTAATCTCCTTTTTTTTTTTTTTTTTTTTTTTATATTTTTTACTTGTAGATGGACACAATACCTTTAATTTTTTTAACCTTTAGTTATTTTTTTTTTTAAATTTAGTTGTATATGGACACTGTTGTGCCCCACGGCTCGGGACCCCCAAGAAGACCACCAGAGTCCTTGGTCAATGTAAATAACAAAGGGTCATTTATTAGCAAGCTGGAGCTTGGTCCTCCGTGCACTCGGTAACCGGTGACGCTAAGAGGCCCCGAGCCCAGATTTAGCAGGGTTTTTATAATGAAATACATGCAAGTTAAGGGGGGCTTTACAGAACTCTTTTGATTGGTTAACATATAAAGTCACGTACAAAGCATTACTTTTGAGTTCTGGGTCAGCCTGACTGCTAGGGGAAGGGTGATATGCCACCCGGTTTTGCAAGCTAGACAAAATAAGGAACAAGAATAAGTTTTGGATCAGTCTGACCGCTAGGGGAAGGGTAGTTTTTTCAAAAAAAACTGAGGACAGTTTTGGGAAAGACTTATGTTTACACAAGCGTTTGCATTTTTCACCTTTTAGACACAATATCTTTATTTATTTATTTTTATGTGGTGCTGAGGATTGAACCCAGTGTCTCACACATGCTAGGCAAGTGCTTGGCAAGTGCTCTACCATTGAGCCACAACCCAGCCCCTTAGTCTCCTTTTTTGATAGTTTAGCACTCAGGTTCAAAATGCTTTAAACTACTTTTTATTTGTTGGTCTTTTCAAAGAGGTATCTTTTGGATTTATTTGTTCTATTACTTTGTTGTCTGTTGTATTGGATTGGGCCTTTAAATTTCTGGCCTCCACCCTCATGTGAATTTCTGTGTTAACAGCTTCTATAGCCTGGAGAGAGATGGGTGGGAGGACTATCCTATTCAGGGCTGTGATGCCCTTGTCTGCTCTGGAAACAAAAGGCTTGTAAACTTGCACCAGCAACATGAGTTATGAACTGCATTCATCTCCATACTCCCACTATTTCATGATTTTAGGCTTTTACCCTAAACAGTGTCTCTCAAGCCCTGGAATTGAGTCAGGTTAAGGGGCCTCCTATGCATTTCTTTCTCTCTCTTTTTTTTTTTTTTTTTTTGGTAGTACTAGGGATGGAACCCAGGGCTTCAAGCATGCTAAGCAAGTGCTCTATCATCAAGTTATACCTGCAGCCTGCTCTATGCATTTCACAACAAATTCTACACTCTCCAAAAGATTACAGGGTCTTGCTAAGTTGTCCAGGCTGGTCTTGAACTTGCAGTCCTCCTGCCTCAGCCGCTAAAGTAGCTGGAATTATAAGCATGTGCTACTGTACCCCCTCTCTTTTACAGTTAGGAACCTGGAAAACATCAAGTAGATTCTACTATAATACACAGTCTGGAAATTTTATTCTTGGCCTGCTAAGTTCAGCAGAGAAAAATTTGCAGAGAAATATCAGTTCTTTTTTGATCCAGAGCTCTTTTCAGGAGAATATCTGAAACATTAAATAATTTAATTTTTGTCATTTTACTTCTAAATTTATTAATGACTAGACAGACCATCAAAAGGTTAAATACAGAGTAGTATATGTTTAACAATTTGGTAAATTTTCCAAAGCATCTGCACCATTTTACATTCCCAAAAGTAGTGTAATGGTTTCAGTTTTTCCACATCCTCCCCAACACTTGTTCTTGTTTTTTTATTACAATCATGTTAGTGGGTGTGAAGTGTTTTGAAGAGTTTATACAGGATCCAGTTCCACCCACCACCAGGGATTGAACCCAGCCACCATGCCCAGCCAGGATCTACTTTTATGATCATAATCCAATAAATTTACAAATAGGAAGATGCTAAAAAAGTTAATTATTTCACAAAATATTTCCTTCCAAAGCGATCTGGGGATGGAGTGAATGCCCAGGAGCTGCAGGAGGTAGTCTTTGTAGTAATAAAAGGCTGAGGTGGCTCCTGGCTCCTGCTGGAGGACATGACTGGTCTGAGTGACTCTGCAGACTGGAGGGAATCGAGAGCTGTTACTCAGGCATAAGCAGGAACTGCCTGGCCCATTTACCACATTGTGTGCTTATGCCCCTATCAATGGGATCCCAGTGGCAAGTGAATGTGCTGTCATTCAGGGACTTCCTTTCTGGTTTCAGATGTCAAGGAAGTACATAATATTGGACTTTAATTTTAGCCCTTATACTACAACCACAGACGCTTCCAGAGTGAGACAGACCCAGGTCGAATCCCAGCTCGCCAATCACTGGGTCAGCTCTGGCAGCGGAGGGTGGTGTGGTGGTTCTGGGCCCCAAGTGGGCTTGACCAGAAGCCCAGAAAGTGAAGGGTCTTGGAGGAAGACCCAGGCGGGGAGAAGGAAAGGTTCATGGAGTCATCATGATCAGATGAATTACGGAGGGACCTGGTAGAGAACTAGCAGCGGAGTTGGCATGGAGAAGCACCCTTTCCCAAGCTTTCCCAAGCGGCAGCTCAGGGAATGGCACAGCTGAGTGGGCACCACTTGAGGCTTAGCCTGGCCTAGTTTCTCAGGAAATGAGGTGGATTCTACAGTCCACTCTGGAGGTTGACAGTGCTGCTGAGTTGGCTAAGGCCAGTGTAGTGGACAGATGATTGAGGGAAAGTGATGAAGACACGAATGGATCAACTGCATGTAAATCAAACCACTAGTGACTACGTACCCACAGTGACAGGCGGTGGTGCATGTGAGCAGCGTGGGAAGGCTCTGTTTGACGTACACTAATTACCTTCTGTCCACAGAACTGAAAAGGAAGCAGTGAGAGTCCACAGTGTTAAACTGTGGGGAACCCTTGTGGATGGAAAGTAAACTGACCACAAGCATGTCTCTGGGACACACTTTGATGTGCCCATCAAGAACTTAAAAATCGGGGCTGGGGTTGTGGCTCAGTGGTAGAGCGCTTGCCTAGTACATGCCTGGGTTCAATCCTCAGCACCATGTAAGAATAAAGGCATTACGTACAACTAAAACAAACAAATAAATATTTAAAAAAAAAAAAAAGAACTTAAAAATCACTGGCTGGGTTTGTAGCTCAGTGGTAGAGTGCTGGCCTACCACATGTGAGGTTCTGGGTTCGATCCTCAGCACCACACAAAATAAACAAATAAAATAAAGGTATTATGTTCATCTACAACTAAAAAAAAAAAAGTTAAAAATCCCTGCCAGGTGGTGGTTCATACCTGTAATCCCAGCAGCTGGGGAGGCTGAGGTATAAGGATCGAGAGTTCAAAGCCAGTCTCAGCAATTTAGCAAGGCCCTAAGCATCCAAGTGAGACCCTGCCTCTAAACACAAAAATGGGCTGGAGATGTTGCCCAGTGGTTAAGTGCCCCTGAGTTCAATCCCTGGTACCATAAATAAATAAATAAACAAATAACCCCATGTTCTATCATCTGACCTTGGAATGGGAGACTAAAGTAGCCAAGTAGGCCCAAAGTCATCACGAAGGTCCTCCTTACACGTGGAGGAGTGTGGCGGCAGAAGAGTGGTGGTGATGCAGTGTGGAAAGCCTTGACTGGCCACTGCTGGCACTGAAAATGGAGGAGGGGCCAGGAGCCGAGAGCGCAGACCACCTCTAGAAGGTGGACTCTCTCCAGATTCTGCAGGAGGAACCAGCAGCCCTGTTGGTACTTGATTTAGTCCAATGAGACAATGTTTCAGAGTTCTGACCTCAAAAGCCATAAAAGAATAAGTCTATGTTGTTTCATGCCACTGAGTTCACTGAGCAGCTATTAAGAAACTGATACCGCAAGTCCAGAGAGCCAGACAGCTGTCTCTGGGCAGTGGGGATCCTTGCCTTTCTGCTGAATGACCAACTAAGCATGTGGGGATGCAGCCCTGGCTTGAAGGTGGCCTCAGAGACATCTATTTGTCACCCCTCTTCTCAGAGGTCACCCTTGTCCATCTATGCTTTGAAAGGAAGTCCCCTGTCTACCCAAGCCCAGGCTCAAGAGCTTAGAGGCTGGTGAGTGACATAGGTGGCCAAGGATGAAGGTAGGCTGGGAGACCTGGGGCTGTGACAGTAGGGTTAGCAATTCTACAGTCAGCTGCCCTGAGCCTCCAGCTGCCCGGCAAATGGCTGATCTGACCAGCAGAAGCAAGAGATCAGGATTCTTGTTCAGAAACTCACCTGTGAGAAAAGTATAATTTATGTTAAAGATGTAATATGCACACGGAGGTCCAGGGTCTCACACAGCAGGACAGAAGCCAGCTGTGCTTTTCTGGGCTTACTGCCACCTTCCACAGAGACTTGTGGCTCAACCACTGCAGGGAGGGGCAGCAAGGCAGTTTTTGAGCAAGAGGACCCAGAAGCAGGGTGTGTCCCAGCTTGCACAACACAGGTAGGGAGGCCTTGGTGACCACCCCAGGTCTGCACTCAGCTGGGATTCCAACCCGGGCCTCCTCGGGAAGGCAGGGCAGGTGGAGCACAGCAGCCTGCCCGCACTCCGGGCGGCCTCTGGGGAGGTCCTCACTGTTCTGCAGTCTCCAGCGGGCCGGAGTTGGCCCCCAGGTGCTCAGCTAGGCCCAGAGGCCCTCAGGTCCCACCCCACCGACCCGAGGGGCAGCCTCCTGCTCAAGGGGCCTCCGGCCGGTGGCTCTTCCTGTGGATGACCAGCTGCGACTTCCAGTCGAAGCTGCGGCCGCAGTCACTACAGAAGTGGCGCCGCTGGCCAGCGTGGCTCTTGCGGTGGATGACCAGCTGCGACTTCCAGCTGAAGCTGCGCCCGCACTCCTCGCACGCGTAGCTCCGCGGGCCGAGCGGGCGCCGCGGGGGCCGCGCGACGGGCTCCCGGGGGGCCTGCGGCGGCCTCTCGGGACAGGGGCCCCCCGCGTGCGAGCGGTGGTGGATGACGAACACGGACTTCCAGTCGAAGCCGCGGCCACACTGCGGGCACACGTAGGGCTTGGGCTGCGCTGGTGGCGGGGACGCGGCGACCTCAGCCCCCGCGCCTGGGTGGCGGCTCTCGCCGACCTCGGGGCCTGGGCGCGGGGGCCCCAGCTCCGGCTCAGGGCTGGGCTCCGACTTGGATTCAGCCGGCTCTTCGGCCCGCGGGGGCGGCAGCCCTGCTGGGGTGGGTGACGATCAGGTGGGAGGTCGCCTGAGGGCCAGGGCGTGTGCCCTCTGGGAGGGGGAAGGCAGCAACTGGGCCCTGGGAGGCCTGTGCAAGCGCCCAGCGGGGCCCAGCGCAGGGCGAGGAGCCCGCACCCGAGCCCGGGTGGGAAGGGGCCGGCGGTCCTCACCGAGCGAGACCACCGAGCCGTACTTCTCCAGCATCGTGTCCCAGTACAGCTCCTTCTGCGAGGGGTCCAGCAGCCCCCACTCCTCCTGCAGGGTGAGGGTGCTCGTCACTGTGGCGCCACCCCACCCTGCGGGCGTCGCATCCTTACCTACTACCTAGGGCAGGCTACGCGAGCTTCCTCTACGGGGAGGGCAAGGCACAGGCGGAGAGGAGGCTTGCGAACGTCGGGTCCCCAGATCATCTGCTGGCCTGCCAGGACGCAGCCCCTCACCCCACCCACCGTTCTGGCCAGAGACTGCAACAGTGTGGGATTCAGGTTAAGCTTTGTAGAGACCATCATGGCTGGCCTCACCCTTCCGCCTTTCAAGTACCTTAACAGGGTCCTAAAGGGAGCAAGAGGCCAGGGGACTGCTGGGGACTCAGTCAACTTCTGCCAAGCCTCTGACTACAAGAGCCTTCAAAGGCTGAGGGCACTCAACACAGGGGATGTGGCTGTGGGGAGGAAGGAGGATTTCGGATCCAAGGTGCAGCCAGGCCCCTTGGTATGTGGACAGGGGACGCAGGAGTGGCAGTGCAGAAAGTTCAGAGTGTGGGTGCCAGTTGGCTTCTGTGTGCTGCTTCTGGAAAGGCTGTGAAGAGGGTGACCTGGGCTGTGGCAGGGCCCACAATGGCTTTACTGAGGAATGTACTACCTGCCTTGAGTCCTGCCATCTGGAACTTTGCTGGGTTGGGAAAAATAACCCTGAAGGACAAACCAAAGTAAGTCTGGGAGCAGGGAGCTGGCCACATATGACCAAAATAGAGATGGTGTGGGCTGAAGTGCGGATCCCACGGAGCCTGCAACCTTTCCACTCAGCCTAGGATTTCTAACTGTGCCACGAGGCTGTGGAAGAAACCCGAGTCTGAGCCTCAGAGCACATCTCAACAACAGTTCTGCTGAGGAAGCTTCCAACTGGAGTGGTTTAGAAGCAGAAGAACAGGGACAAAACAAAACCCCCACTCTACATACTTGGGAACTTGGTGCTCAAGACAGGGGCTTTGAATTAAGCTTCTAGGCCCAGCTGATTGCCTTTTAGAAAAACCCTACAAGGGGCCGGGCGCGGTGGCACACGCCTGTAATCCCAGCACTTTGGGAGGCTGAGGCAGGAGGATCGCGAGTTCAAAGCCAGCCTCAGCAATGGCGAGGCACTTAGCAACTCAGTGAGACCCTGTCTCTAAATAAAAATAAAAAAAAAAAGGGCTGGGGATGTGACCCAGTGGTCGAGTGCCCCTGAGTTCAATCCCTGGTACCACAAAAAAAAAAAAAAAAAAAAAAAAAGAAAAAGAAAAACCCTACAAGGGGCTGGGGTTGTGGATCAGCAGTAGAGCGCTCGCCTAGCACATGTGTGGCCCGAGTTCGATCCTCAGCACCACGTAAACAAAATGCATTGAATTGTGTACAACTAAGGCAAATAAATAAATATTAAAAAAAAAAAAAAAAAAAAAGGAAAGACCCTACAAGAGAAGGGACTTGAGGCATCTACAAGGAGGAGTATTTATTCTGACTGCAGGTGTCAAAGTCCTGCCAGTTTGTCATTGGTCCCCTCCTAACCTGCACACACAAGTTCAAATCTCCAAGTTCTGGCCCTGAGCCTCTAGGAGCTGCAAATCTCCCCAGGGACTTCTCTGGACGTGAGGAAGACACGCCCACCAGTTCTAGTCACTCCAGACCAGGTTTCCACGATCTGAGGCTCAAATCCTTTTCAATAATAGAGGCCAACAGTCTGTTCCTCTACCTCTGGGACTTCTGGGGCACCCCTGTTGCTTACTCCAGTTCTGGGCAGTAAAGAGCTTAAGAACAGGGCGCGTGGGCTGGGGTTGTGGCTCAGTGGCAGAACGCTTACCTCGCACATGTGAGGCACTGAGTTCAATCCTCAGCACCACATTAAAAAAATGATAATAATAAAGCTGGGTGCAGTGGTGCACGCCTGTAATCCCAGCACTTGGGAGGCTGAGGCAGGAGGATCATGAGTTCAAAGCCAGCCTCAGCAAAGGTGAGGCACTTTACCAACTCAGTGAGACCCTGTCTCTAATAAAATATAAAAAAGGGCTGGGGATGTGGCCCAGTGGTCAAGTGCCCTGAGTTCAATCCCTGGTACCAAAAAAAATAAAGAAAGAACTGGGTGCACTGGTGCATGCCTGTAATCCCATCAGTTCAAGAGGCTGAAGCAGGAGGATTGTGAGTTCAAAGCCAGACTCAGCAACTTAGTGAGACCCTAAGCAACTCAACAAGACCCTATTTCTAAATAAAGTATAAAAAAAGGGCTGGGGATGTGGCTCAGAGGTAAAGTGCCTCTAGGTTCAATCTCTGGTACAAAAAATAAAAACAAAACACAGGAGTTACTGGCCAAGAAGCCTAGAAAAACCACAGGGCAGAAGGCATGTCCCCTCCCCTCCCACACTTGGGACCTGTACCTCCCACTGGGGACTGCTCACCTGAATCCTGGGTGGGTGGAAGGAAGTAGAGGCTGTTTCCTGGTGTCTAAGATGCCCCTTGGGAGACTGGGTTGGAAGCAGTGGGCTGGGAGGTGCTGAAAAGTGAGGTAGATGGGAATGGGTGTCAGGAGCTACCCATGCAAGCCAGGCTGGAGGAGGATCTGGTGTTACTGCCAAAGCCTTGGCCCACCTCTGCCCTATGGATGGCCAGTATTTTGCTTTCCAGATCTCCTCCAGGGGTTCCATCCCAGCCAGGGATACCCACCCTCATTTCCGGAGTCCAAGCCCTGGCATAAAAAGTCTCCTGGGGAGCAAGATATGGTGGTACACTCCTATAATCCCAGTGGCTCTAGGGGCCAAGGCAGGAGGACTGTAAGTTCAAAGTCAGACTCAGCAATTTAGCGAGGTCCTAAGCAACTCAGCAAGACCCTTTCTCAAATTTGAAAAAAAAAAAATTTTTTTTTTTTTTTTTTTTTTTGTGGTGCTGGGGATTGAACTCAGGGGCATTTGACCACTGGGCCACATCCCCAGCCCTTTTTTGTATTTTATTAGAGACAGGGTTTCACTGAGTTGCTAAGTGCCTCGCCATTGCTGAGGCTGGCTTTGAACTCGCGATCCTCCTGCCTCAGCCTCCCGAAGTGCTAGGATTACAGGTGTGCGCCACCGCGCCCGGCAAAAAAAAAAAAAAAAAAAAAAAAAAAATTGAAAATTTTAGAAAGGGACTAGGGATGTGGCCCAGTGGTTAAGCACCCATGGGTTCAATCCCCAGTACCAAAAAAAAAAAAAAAAAAAAAAAAAAAGCCACCTGGGACTCTCCTCCAGGGATGTGCACACTCTCTCCACAAAGCTCCACAGTCTCAGTGTGGCACTCTCCCTCACCCACATGCTGCCCATCAGCACTGGGCTCCTCCTTCACACTGCAGCTGAGCTGGGTAGACCCTTCTATCCTGGCATTATGTGGACCCTCTCCAGGGGCTGCCCCAGAGAACTTCACTGTTCCTGAGGGGCAGGAGCTCGCTGAGGACTCCTCTGTCTTCTGGGCTGCAGGAAGCACCTCTGGCTTCAGGATGTGGGCTGTGATCTGAGGAAAAGAGGTAAGTCACAGGGGGTCTACGTTTGATCTGTCCTAAGAAGTTAATGACATCATACTTACCCAGCCCAACAGCTGCCCAGGGTCATGCTGTAACCCTTCAACCAGAGCTACAGCTTCCTCAGGGCTGCCTGGTCGCTGCCCTTGTACCCAGGCTTGGATCTCAGGGGGCAGTGTGCCCACAAACTGCTCCAGCACCAGCAGCTCTAGCATCTGCTCCTTGGAACATGACTCAGGCCGCAGCCATTGGTGACACAACTCTCTCAGCCGCGTCAGGGCCTCTCTGGGCCCTGCCACCTCCTTGTAGCAGAATCCTCGGAATCGCAGTCGTGCAGCCTCAGGCTCTTCAAGGGTGGTCTCAGGATTACTGAGGGGCTGGTGTGGAGACCCCAGAGGGGATTGCATTCTTGTTTAAGAGGGTCTTTTTGGAATCACCAAGAGGGACCTACAGAAAAGGAGGGAATAGAATGTCATTCAAGAGGGCCTGGCTAAGGAAAGACAGATACCAGGCCCAGCCCAAGAATCAATGCCAGGGCAGAGGAGGCCGTGAGGCCAAGGGTGGGTGAGGGGTGGGGGCTCCCAGGTAGCTTCATGGAAGGGGAAGGTCACAGGAGCTGAGACCAGGAGGATGCACTGGGGATAAACACTTGGATGGAAGGAGTCCAGGAAGCTGCCAGGAAAGTGCAAACAGTTCGATCATATACAGGTAAGACTCAGCAGTGGTCCACGCCTGTAATCCCAGCGACTCGGGAGGCTGAGGCAGGATTGCAAGTTCGAGGCCAGCCTTGGCAATTTAGTGAGACCCTGTCTCAAAACAAACAAAACACACACTTGGGTATAACAAACAGGAAAGTGGCTCCCCCACCCCAGAAAGGAACGGAGCCCTGAGGGTGGAAGGCCGGGCTTTGACGGGTTGTGTCTGTCCTAACGGTCTTTAGGACTTGCTGCCTTAAGAGCTGGCTCTGGAGACCGGGCCTGTCCTCGCCATGAGTCGAAACCGGGGCTGCATGACTAGGTGCACTCCCGGGTGTTGATATGGTTTCCCAGACACTGTGCTTGCTGACCACTGCGAACTGCGGAGGCCTCGTACTGCCTGGGCCCAAGCAAGTAAAACCCCAAAGCAAAAGCCAAACACAACGGAGCTGCGCGTTGCGTGAAATCATGGGCCGAGCCCCGAAGAGGTTCTGGAGTGAAACGCGCCCACCTGGGGGCCTCTCAGGCCTGTCCTACCCGAGAGGCCCTCGGATTTCGGGGTCTGCGCCCCGTAACAGGAAGGGAAGGAGATCTTCCTCGGGAACCGGGCTCGGGTCTGGGCGTCGGGGACGGCGTTCTGGGTGGGCACAAAAGCTTTTACACAGGCGGCGGCGGCAGCTTCACCACCGGGGTGCAGGACCGGCGCGCGCCCCTCGCGGTGGAAGAAGCCGCGCACCGGCCAGCCAGAAACGCGCTCACCTAGCAGCCGCTCCGGGGCCGGGCGGTCACTTCCCGGAAGTGGCAGAGCGCGCACCCGCCCACCCACCCGCCCCGCCCGCGCGTTGCCCTGGCGACGGCAGCCCGGCCAATCCCGCGCCGGCTCCAAAGGCGCCACCTGCTCCCCAAGGACTACGTTTCCCATGAGCCTGGTAAGCACAGGAGCGCGTTTTCAGACTCCTCGCGACTGGATGACACTCCTTTCCTGTTGAAGACTCCGCATTGCCGCAGAGTTTAGCTGGGGGGGCGTCCCCCTCCCCTGTCTTCGCACCCGAACCCCAGGACTTACCCACCGCGTACCGGGACTGCCCGTGAGAGTCTTGCGCATGTGCGCAGCGGACCCGGTGCCTATTGGGTGGTGATAGTATGCTCTCTCGACCAATCAGAGAAGGCTTTCCCCCTAGGTTCCCCACCCCCACCCCCCAGCCCCGCCAGGTATGCTATCCCCGAGATAAAAGTGGAGCACGTCCGTCCGTCCACCTCCAGTTTTTCCCGTGGCAATGACCCCAGCGTGCTCCTGTGCCCAAAGAGGTGGCTAAGTGGCGCTCTGTGGCAACCTACGTGGATTCGCAGGCTTTCTCCTCGGCTAAGATTTCTCCCTCGAAGAGGGTACTGGAGACCCTCATTCAACCTGTTAAGTGCCCTGTGGATTGGGGGCGGGGGGTACAACAGGAGCCTCAAGTAGGTATACATTTACTGAAAAGGTAGTCTCTGACATGTCTTTAGATAACTACTGCGAATGAAGGGTGTCCAAGTTTGTGGGATGTGCTCAACCTTCTACTTAACTCTGCATAACAGAACTACACAGTGACTTATTTTTCTCGCAACAGGCAATGTTTTTATTATTTAACTGTGGGGTAGGGTTCATTTTTAAAAAATATTTATTTATTTACTTTAGTTGTACACCATGCAATGCATTTATGTTTACGTGGTGCTGAGGATCGAACCCGGGCCGTGCACGTGCGAGGCGAGCGCTCTGCCGCTGAGCCACAATCCCAGCCCAGTAGGGTTCATTTTGCTTCCACATATCAAGTGGCTGAACTGTGGCATACTCACTCAATACTAAACTTTATCTGCACGTGTTTTGGTTTTTCAGATACCTGCCAACAATTCAGGACCAAGAGCAGTAGTCCTAAATGCTGACTGGAATCTTGGAGCAGTGTGTGGGTAGATTGTCAACTCTTACCTTTCTAGGGGCTTCATCAGGGTGCTATTTTTTGAAGGGCTTCAGTCTTTTCTCTGGGACTTCAGATTGTCTGGGAACACCTTTTCAACGGGTGGAGAGCTCTTCTCCAGGCACCTTTACAGGAAAGCCCTTCTCCCTGGATTGCTGTTCACCAAGCCTTCTGCTGTGCTGCAGGATAAGCCTAGTTGGACTTTCCCCAGTGCCACTTGAGTATTTGGCTTCCCATCAATGAGTGACAGCTCCCACATCTAGCTCCAGAATGCCCTTGCCCTTAACACTCTTCCCCATCCTCATACTTGTGGATTTATCTTTTTCTCTTTCTTTCAGTGCTGAGGATTGAACCCAGGGCCTCAGGGATGCTAAGTGTGCACTCTGCCACCGAGCTATGGCACCAGTCTCCTGGATTTGTTTTTTTTTTTGGTACCGGGGATTGAACTCAGGGGCATTGAACTCAGGGCACTGAGGATCGACCACTGGGCCACATCCCCTGGCCCAACCCCCGCCCCCTTTTGTATTTTTATTAGAGACAGGGTCTCACTGAGTTACTAAGTGCCTCGCCATTGCTGAGGCTGGCTTTGAACTCGCGATCCTCCTGCCTCAGCCTCCCAAAGTGCTGGGATTACAGGCGTGCGCCACCGCGCCTGGCTTCCTGGATTTGTTTTAAACACTCCCTTCTCTGTAGTATCAGTGGATTTTTAAAAAAATATTTATTTATTTGCTTTCAGTTGTACATAATGCATTTATTTTTTACGTGGTGCTGAGGATCGAACCTGGGCCGCGCACGTGCTAGGTGAGTGCTCTACCGTTGAGCCACAATCCCAGCCCCAATATTAGTGGATTTGAGCTAGCTGTGATACCTGTGTTTGAGCCGACCTTTGTCCAAGAAAGTTCAGGTACACTTTTACAGTTACTGCTTGTTTGGGGTTAAGAGGGACCAGCCCAACTTGACCACAGGGGTTGAGGGATGGCAAGACAGAGGGAGAAGGCAGCCCAGGTTGGGGTCCCCAGCCAGTTCTGGGTATCAGAAAAGGTAGATTCAAGGATGTTGGAGCTGAGGAACAAGAGCACAGTCCAAAGATGAGAAAGAGCTCAAGGAGAGGCTGGTGGGGAGGCAGGATAGTACACTGAATCCAGCCTGAGGGGTCAGGAGGGCCTAGGACATAAACTGTGATCCAGGAACTTCTGCCCAAGGCACAGGAAAGATTTCATGTGAGTGGACACACACTTGTTCAACAGATGCCTTTGGTCCTGAATCTCATGAGTTCCCTAGAAGTACCTCTCTGGCAGGTGGGGTTTGTCTGTATTTCACAGCTTTGCAGACTGAGTTCATCCAGGGGGGGGTGGACAACTGTACAGGGCCCTACAGAGTATCAGGAGGCTTCAGGGAAGAAGATGGGTATGGCCCAAGTGGTGGGTAAACAGGACAGCTGTGTCTATGTTCTCTGAGTATAGGAGATGGCTGCAGGGTCTTAGGGTGATGGGACTGGTGCACCTATTGGGCTGGAGACAACCTTGCCAGGATACCACATATGGCTGCACCTCCTGTGTCTTAGCAGCAGGAGTACAGAGTCTGTCTCAGTTTCTCCACCTCCTTCCCTCCCATTGCCTGGATCCCCAAAGGCTCATCTCCCAGGAGAGCTGCTGCTCTGCTCAAGGGCAGTCCAACCCCACCCAGGTCTCCTTGCCTCCTCCATCCATCTGCAACCACCAATGGGACACAGGTGTCCCAGTCCCACACTGGGCTGCACACAGGCTGCATTTTTACCCTGTACTCTCTCTAGGGACCCAGGTTGAAGCTCTGTGACAAAGACACCCTGATGGCACATCTGTATTATGTCTGTTTAATACCGTCTGCATTGCATTAGGGTGAAACAAGCACCAGGCTATTATTGTTCGCAATGTTTAAAAAGAAACCTTTACTAGGAAGCCTCTTTAAACTCTTGTTAAAATCCGAACCACCCCTGGAGCCAAGAGAAGAGGCCGAGGCTGTGGATTTCCACACTCCTGTACACAAACTGTGACTTACATCCATTTCAAGTTATAAATGCTACTGTTTCCCGCCCCCCCTCCCCTGGCAGTGAGGCCCCAGGTGGGGAGGGGCCTGGTCCGCTTAACCACACAGAAATCAAATGGCCCCACTCATCTGTCCTCAGCATTCAGGGGCATTACACTGGGGAAAGTGGCTTCAGAAGGGCACACACAGGCTTAATGACAAGTCCTTCTTGTTCAGCTGTCTGTCCACTTTCCAACCAAGGTGGGAGAACAGGTCATGTAGCCACCAAACCCAGCAAAAATGAGCAGCCCCATCTTGTTTCTTCTGCAGTTCTTACCACTGCTTTGGATGTAAAGATTCCTCATTTAAATTAAGGAAAAAAAAAATCCTCATAACATTGACTTTGGTTAACAGGAGCTGGTGACAAAACAGATGAGAATGTGAATGAGTGCTGCTGAGAAGCCAGCATCCTTGATCTGTCACTCCAATGCTGACAGCCACATACCCTCCCTTGGGGCTCCACTTCCTGCAAGACTGCTGTGTGGGGAGCCAGGTCAGACCCTCAGGCCTGGCAGACTACATTGAAAGGCCTGAGGGCTGAGGTATGTGAAACTGGCTTCTAGCATCAGCTCTGTCCTGGCAACTCGCTTTCCCTCTCTGTGCTTCAGTTTCCTCATCTTTAAAGTGGGCAGACCAGCACAGGGCTCACAGGGCTCACAGGAGGAACTTCCCCCATCTAGAACAGGCTGGCACCCACCCGAGGAGCACACTCTATGGGCCCACATCTTTTCCTTTTTCCCAGAGAAGGTAGCTGAGCCTTAGAGCCCAACCACTTGCCCAAGTCCTACACCCTAACTCCCATTCCCCTGTAGCCTCCTGTTTGCTGGGTCACACCCCAAGAAGCTCTGGATGAACTGAAGCCTGGGGGAAGGGGAGATGTCACCGGCTGCCAGTGCCTGTGCAGATTTCCCCATGCCTGCACTTCCCCTCCTCACCTCAGCATCAGTCATGAGACAGTGAGAGGACATCACCATGCAGGGCTGCCTTTTCTGGCAGCAGGTCCATCCTCCTGGTGTCTCTGCATATGACCTCTTTGAGGACACAGGTGTATGCCAAAGCTGAACTGGCAAATCTTGCCACTGTGTACAAATGGAAGCACAGCCAAAGGATCTTCCTCATGCCCGGTTCACTTGCACAGGGCTTCTCCCCACTGTGGACCTGCAGTGGACACGGGCCTGTAGCTGTGAAAGGGATTCACAGAGGTTGGGAAGGACAGAGGTGTGCCTCAGGACTCAGTGGGCTTTGGGGCTGTGGGTAATCCTGAGGAAGGAGTGGCTCTGGCTTCCTTCCCATGAACACCTTCTGAGGAGGTCTCCGAAGGAGGCCTGGCTGGGGGACGGAGGCCAGCCCTGGGTCGCCGCAAGGCCTTCTCGCCAGTGTGGATCCTCTGGTGGTGGAAGAGGGCTGGGCGCTCGCGGAAGGCGCGGCCGCACTGTGCGCACACGAAGGGCTTCTCTCCCGTGTGGATGCGCCGGTGGCTAAGCAGCACTGCTCCCTTGGCGAAGGCCTTGCCACAGTCCCCACAACGGAAGGGCCGCTCACCCGTGTGCAGCAGCTGATGCTGTGTGAGATTGGAGCTATGGCTGAAGGCACGGCCACACTGCGCGCAGGCAAAAGGCTTCTCGCCCGTGTGCACCCGCTGGTGCTTGAAGAGTGAAGAGCCCTGGCTGAAGGCGGCGCCGCAGAGCGCACAGGCGTAGGGCTTCTCGCCCGTGTGCGTGCGCTCGTGCTGGATCAGGTGCGAGTTGCGGCAGAAGCGGCGGCCACACTGGGCACAGGCGTAGGGCCGCCCGCCCGCGTGGATCTTGCGGTGCTGGCTGAGGTTGGAGCCGTGGCTGAAGGCCTTGCCACACTCCCCGCAGCGGAAGGACTTCTCTGCTGTGTGGATGCGTTGGTGCCGCACCAACGAGGAGCTGTGCCGAAAGGCTTTGCCGCAGGCTGGGCAGGCGTAGGGCGTCTCGCCACTGTGGATGCGCTGGTGCTGCGTCAGGTGTGATGTCTGGCTGAAGGCCTTGCCACACTGTGCACACTCGTAAGGCCGCTCGCCAGTGTGGGTGCGCAGGTGCTTGAGGAGGTCCGAGCTCTTCACGAACACTTTGCTGCATGCCCTACATTCAAAGGGCTTCTCCCCAGGGAGCAGACCAGGGCCAGCATGGAGGGCCTCACCCAGCTCTTTCCAGGTTGGGGCTTCTTGGGTACCTATGAGTCTCTGAGGCTCATGCCAGTTTGTGTCCATTTCACGTTCTCCCCCACTGCAAATGGCTCTGAGGTCTGGGTCGCTTGGGAAGGCTCTGGCGGGGGCTTGCTGCACATGTGGCTTCTGTAGCTCTGCCACCTGTGGCATCTTCCGTGGAGCGGGGCAGTCTGTAAGGACTTTCTCTCTAGACTGGCCACCCTCAGAAGCCCTCAGTGGGGAGCTCAGTCGCAGGCTGATGCTAGATTTACCACTGCCTGAGCCTAGCAGGAGCCTCTCCCAGTAGATCACCGACACACCTGTGGGTTTTCTCTCCCCAGACGAGAAGACGCCCAGTTTTCCCTCCAGGCTTGGACTAGTAGGTGTCCCCGGGGAGCTATGCAGGAAGGCCCCTGACAGTGTCCGTGCTCCAGAAACATCTCTGTCCTCTGCCAGACAGCAGGAACCTGAAGGCAGAGGAATGATGGCTGCCTGGGGCATCTAGCCAGGAGGTGACCAGAGCAGGCTGCTGGGAAGGCGGGGGAACCCCAGGGACTGGACGGAAAAGCCCAGGGAGAAAAGCAGAAGCCCACACTGGCCTGTGGGAAGTGGGTGGAGGAAGCGTCTGTCCTGACAGGCATGCACTCCCTGTATCTGCACCCCCATGGTCAAGAGAAAGCCCCAGACAACCAGATGTGGGCGTGTGGAGAACGCAGCAGCTGCTGCATACCACCTGAGCCTCTTCCGGCTGTCCCCACCAGACCCCTCCCCACAGATCACCGCCCAGCCTGCTTTCTCTACTTGCTCTGATTTGTTCTGAGGCTACAGACAACTCATGAACTGTTTACTGACTGCCTCTCTCCTGGCATCAGCCCCAAAGAGCAGGACAGGAGTGTCCTGGTCAAGGCTGCATCCCCAGGACCTGGGACAGGCCTAGCCATAGTAGGCCCTCAGGCAACACCTGAGCACATGGAGGAGGGGAGGAAGGAACACCCAACAGACGTAACAGCTAGATGTGGAGGCCTGAAGCTGTACCACCCGGCTGAAGGAGGGACTCTGAACAGGTCTCACCACAGTCAGGTGACTTCCTGTGTGAAATCATATCCTGTGCTTTTGGACCCAGGCCACAGCCTCCAGGAGAGGATGATGAAAGAAGGGAAGAGAGGCAGATGGGTAGCAAGAGGGGACAGTATGTCTATAGGAGGGAAGACAGAGGCTTGGCCACAGGTTGGTCCCAAGTTCACCCCCACCTTGAGCCCCAACTCACCAAGGCTGGGCCTTCGGAGGACATTCCTGCCCAGGGTTGTATCTGTCCCACTGGGAACCCAGGGCTCCTCACCACGCTCTAGCTGGATGACCACACGAGGTCGGGAGACAGAGAGTCCTGTGAACAAGGTGGTTCAAGTGAGAGGACAACTCAGCTGAGGACAACTCATCCCCCAGAAGATGGCAGGAGTCAGGGCTTCATGGAAATAGATGGTATCATCTGTGCAATCAGGAAAACCTGGGGTCACAACAGGGCAGGGGCTCACTGGGACAGCTCAAGGATCCCTGCAAGCAGCATATGTGTTGGGGCACCACAGGAAGGGGACTGAGCCCAGGCATAGGAGACTCAGTCAGACAGGGCACAGGGTAAGAGGGAGCAGTCAGCCTGCACATCTCCAGAGCCTGACCTTTGCAAGCCTCATGTGGCCGCTAGCCAGAAGGTGCTACTCTTGGGTGGGTAGGAAGGTGAGAGGACAGTCTTGACGACCCAGCCAGGTACCAACGTGGCTCCCCATGGAGGACCCAGGGCTTTACCCAGCGAGGCCACAAGTGCGAAGTTCCCCAGCATCACATGGCGGTACAGGGCCCTCTGGGCTGTGTCCAGGAGCATCCACTCCTCCCGGGAGAAATACACGGCTATGTCCTCAAAGGCAATCAGGCCCTGCAACAGCGAGCAGTCTAAGGTATGACTGTGACCCAGAACCCAGATCCCTGCCCCATCAGTCACCACACTTGGCACTTTCTGAACACTCATTATCTTCCTGGGGCTCTACTCCAGAGCTGTCCTCAGGTGGCACTTCCTCCACGCTCCCTGTCCAGGCCACAGAAGCTCTCTCAGCCTCTCCACTGGCTATTCCACACAAGCAAGCGAGAGCAATCCTCACGGTTCTTGGCTGGCATCCACTCAACTCAGCAAGACCACTCATGACCCTCCCCAAATGTGCCCTTCCTGTGCCTGCAACAAGCAACTGTGTAAGTCCCAGCTGTGGATCCTCCCCTGCTGTGCCCCTGCCATTTCAAGGCTGTTCCTAGAAATCAGTTGCCACAGGAGAGTGGCCCTAAGGGCCTGGTGGACACACAGTAAGTCAATACCCTACTGCCCCCAGCATGTGTCCCCTCTATTTCTTTTCCGCTCTTTTTCCACCCTCCTCTCCCTCAGCCACCTGCCAGACTCTTGCCCTGACAACTCCAGTCACTCCTAACCATTTTCCTCCCTCTAGAGACCTAACTGAAACTGACCATCCTCCACTGAGTCTGTGAGATCACCTCCTCCTCAGTCCAATTCCCAAACTCTGCTTTGGCTCAGGACACCTACAATGTCAACTTCACTCTTAGACATAGCAAACTCCTGATCTTTCTTGTGTGTGGGGGGGGAACCTGTTTTCCCTTCAAATTATCATTCGAGTGTCTTTCAGGCACTCAAAGCTTCCAGTTGTGCTTCACTCACAACACTTGCTCATACCCCACACACTTGATGCAAACGCAGTTCTACACGATTGACTCTTCTCCCCTACAAACTTCCCCATCCAGTCCAGGAGCCGTCATTTGCACACCTGGGCTGTGGCAGGAGCCTTCACCCTTCATACGGACACACCTCTCCACATCTGTTCTCCACTCAGCAAAAGCTGAGATGCTTTCAAAATCCTAACTGGGAAGGCTGGGGTTGTGGCTCAGTGGCAGAGCACGTGCGCGGCCCGGGTTCGATCCTCAGCACCACGTAAACATAAATGCATTGCATTGTGTACAACTAAAGTATATAAATATATATATTTTTTAAATCCTAACTGGGAGGATGTCCGGTCTCTACTCAAAACATCCCAAGGCTAGCCGGGTGTGGTGGCGCACGCCTGTAATCTCAGCACTTGAGAGGCTGAGGCAGGAGGATCGCGAGTTCAAAGCCAGCCTCAGCAATGGCGAGGCACTTAGCAACTCAGTGAGACCCTGTCTCTAATAAAATTCAAAAAAAAAAAAAAAAAAAAAAAGGGCTGGGGATGTGGTTGAGTGCCCCTGAGTTCAATCCCTGGTACAAAAAAAAAAAAAAAAAAAAAAAAAAATCCCAAGGCTCCCACACCCTTGAAGGGATAAAGTCCCAACTCCTCTGCCTGCCATTTCAGGCCCAAGACTCCTCTCCTGTATTCCACATGGAGGACGCTGTGCCCCAGAACCAAGGTGTCTCGGCTCCCAGCCTTTGCACGCGTGGGACTTCCCGTGGAACTTCTTCCAGATCCCACACGTGCACGCCTCACTGACCTGGACTACCCGGTTTGGAGGGCACCGGTTCTCACCCAGGCAGCAAGAGGGCAGAAGTCGTCTAGGTAAAGTCCTTCCCTCAATGAGGCTCGGGCCCTCGGAAAGGGTCCCCCTACTCACCGGCGCCGGGTCTGCAAGCCCCCCCGCCGCCGCCATCGGAGTCTGCGGCCGAAAAGGGCCGAGCGGGTGCACCACTAGGCCCCGCCAACTGCCCGCAGCCTCGCGCTGCCCACCCGGGCCTTGGTCTCGGGGTCCGCCGCGGGCGCCGCACTCCCGGGAAGCCACCGCGGCGCTGCGGCGAGGCTGAGGAGCTCGAGGCTCGGGCACCGCCCAGGCGCTCCGAGAAGCCGAGGCTGGGGATCGGGCAGCGGCCGCGGAGGGGCGCAGGCGGCACGAGGCCTGCCGCCAGGGCCTTCCTCGCTTTCTCGTCTCGGGCCCCAGAGGCTCCTGTGGAGCCGGCCCAGCCTCCAGCGTCCCGGCCGGATCGCCGCAGTGGCCTGACGCGCGGCGGCCGGGTGACAGTCCGGGACGCCGGAAGTCCGGCCCCGCCCTCGGGGCAGGCGCTCGTGGCGGACGCACGCGCAGAGCCCTCTGGGAGCTGTAGTTGCCGCTGCCTTCCGACCCTCGGCGCCGCCGGCCTGATCTCCACGGCAACGGCCAGCGTCGCCGTGAGTCCTCCGACTGAGTGCCGCCTGTGCGAGGGTCCCGGGGTCCCAGAGCGCTGCCAAGCAGCCCCGAGGCTAGGCCTTGGAGATGCCAAAGTGGAAACTTCTGAGGGTCCACGGGGCGACGCCAGCGAGGCGCGCGAAGGCGAGAACTCCACGGGAGGGTGCTGGAGAGGCAGGAGCCCCTGCCTAGAGTTCCGACTTCAGATCCCAACTGCTGCCGGTCCTGCTGCCGGTCCTGCTGTGCGCCGGGGAGGGTTTGGACTTAGTGCGTGAGCGTGTTGTAAAGAGTCAGATCAGTTTCGCAAACTCAACACCAAGAACTGCAGGGCCCTAGCCTAAATCTTTTTTTCTGATTACTTTTAGTTGTAGATGGATACAATAGCTTTATTATACTTAGTCATATGTGGTGCTGAGGGTCGAACCCGGGCCGCGCACGTGCTAGGCGAGCGCTCAGATCTTTCTTGATTCTGGAATTGTTTCTAGGCGTTTGCCCAAAGGATCCATTTTCCTTGTAGACTTGAATTTCAAAAGTAATCTCCCAGACTCACTCGTCCATAAGGCCCTCTAATTCTTGCCTTGCCCCACACG
The DNA here is from genome assembly GCA_025594165.1 of Tamias sibiricus. Classification (NCBI taxonomy): domain Eukaryota; kingdom Metazoa; phylum Chordata; class Mammalia; order Rodentia; family Sciuridae; genus Tamias; species Tamias sibiricus. The sequence continues at coordinate 66,608,435 of CM046672.1, read as the reverse complement.
TCACAATGTAGATTCCCTGTTCCAAGTGCAACACTGAACACCAAAGCCAGACTGACACTATTTCTGGCAGATAATAAAAGGTTTTGTCTTTTAAAAGAGACACCGGGCAGGTGGGGAGATTGGGGTTGTGGCTCAATGGTAGAGCCCTTGCCTAGCACATGTGAGATGTGTGAGACACCGGGTTCGATCCTCAGCACCACATGAAAATAAATAAATAAATAAAATGAAGGTTTAAAAAAAAGAGAGAGAGCTCCACAGTCTGGGCATGGTGGTGAAGCCAGATTTAAAGCTAGGTAGTGAGTGTAGTCAGGCAAATCGGGTCTAACATCGAGTTTCATAAAGAACATGGAGTCCATAAGGAAAATGGAGTCAGCCTGAGTCCTGGAAAATCACAGAGCAACTCCAAGAGAGAGAAGATGGTTAATGTTCCCAAGTTTAGGGCTCATCTTATGGAATGTTAATGAAACAACTTCCAGTAAACAGAGATGCTAGATGCTAATCAACTAGCCCTAAACCCTTCCCGTAAATCTCACACCCACCATGGGCCCTCCTTTTGACATTCCTGTCCTAGGAATGACAGAGATAGGGAACATGAAAGGGACAAAAGAAAGATTTCAGATATAAAAGGGAGAAAGTTTCCCCTCCCTTTGGATTCCTGGTTTCCGGGTCCCCTTCTCCCTCTGGGGAAGTCTTTTGCTATCCTTTAAATAAAGCTGTCCACTTTCCACTCTACGCTTGCCTCGGAGTGCTTCTTCGGCGTTATTCTTCAGCGTTCGGGGAGCAAGAACTCGTCACGGTAAAAAGCGGTTTCATAGTGGAGGTCCCACCGAGATTAACTACACGAGGTAAGCTTTTCTTAATGCACCCCAAATCTGTCGAGGTGCATCTGTCTCTTTTTCTTTCGGAGGAGAAAGTGGGCACCCGTCGGCTACTTAAATGCAGTTAGTGCAGCCGCCACTCTTCAAGACTCGGGTGAGAGGTTTCTCGGCCTAGACAGTTTCCAATCACCTGTTCTGGACAGAACAGGCATGTTGGGCTCTGCCAAAGCCGTTTCCTACTTTTCTGTCCAGGCCCGGAGAGCATTTGGCGTGAGTACACAGCGTCCCAAGTCCTGATCCACCTCAGATGCGTGGAGATGGAGGAAAGAGTTGGAACAACTGCGGAATTCGGGTCTGGGCCACACTCAGACGTATTCCTAAGGTTCCTTCCCTTGAGCCCTCTCCCGACAGCCCTTAGGGGTATCTAGGTGATCGGTAGACGAATGGCGCTGAGGGAAAGCCCCAATTACAAATTGCCTCCGTGTGGGCCAGCACACATTCCCCCACCCCGCATCCATTCCCTCCTGGATGCTCCCTTTGCATCGCCGATCATAATGCTAGCAACTCAGGCTGTAGGAATGTGAGAAAGACTTAAGATGATTTGTAGGAAATGTTTATATTTCTCTTGCATGTGTAGGTTGATTTCATCCTGATGTTTAAAATGTGATGTGTTCTTTGTAAGTGGCCAGGGGCTAATGTCCAACCTTTCCAGGGTCCCTCCAATAGGAAAGGTGGTATACTTTACAACAAGTAGATGTCTCCCCTTCACCTGCAAGAGGTCCCTTTAGTCCACAGAGCAAAATAGTTTAACAAGAAAATAGGCGAATTTATGTTATGGGTTTTTATAGTGGCAAGGAGGAAAGCAGTAATGCCCTTAAGTCTGAATCCTCCTAGGGTCTTTGGCACAGGGCAGACTGAGACCCCAGCACTTTGCCAAAGGAGGCCAGAAATGACTTTGGCAAAGCCAGGTGATGAGAGACGGGTTTTCTGGACCGTGAGGAAGCTCCAGAGATAGGGAGATGTCCCTAATAGGAACAGTTCTCTTTGGCGCGGGCGCCTGAGTCCTGTTTTTTTCTCTTACTCAGATGGGAGCTTCTCTCTCCAATATGCCGGGTACACCACTTACCTGCATATTGAAAAACTGGAATAAGTTTGACCCACAGACACTCAAGAAAAAGCGCCTCATTTTCTTCTGCCGCGAGGCCTGGCCTCAATACAAACTCCCTGATGGAGAATCCTGGCCACCAGAGGGAAGTATCAATTTCAATACGATTTTGCAGCTTGATAGATTTTGCAGAAAGGAAGGGAAATGGGGGGAGGTGCCATATGTTCAGGCTTTCTTTGCCCTAAGGGAAGACCCCCAATTATGTCAGCAGTGTAAAGTAGACTTAGCTATGATCTCTGCTATGAAGGAAGAGAATCCTAAGAAACCACCTGTCGAGGAGAAGGAGTCAGGAGGACACCCCAAATCTTCATTCTCTGCTGACGTCCAGCAGCAGCCCTCCTGTCCCCCATACCCTGGCCTCTCTCCATCTGTCCCAATGGACAAGTCAAATATATTACCCCTCCAGGAGATGCCAGGAGGAGAATTTGGACCAGTCAAAGTACATACTCCCTTCTCCCTTCAAGACTTAAGACAGATAAAAACTGACTTAGGGAGATTTTCAGAAGACCCAGATAAATATATTGAGGTATTTCAAAACATATGCCAGGTGTTTGACCTTACCTGGAAAGACATTATGCTGTTACTTAACCAGACTTTAACTTCTAATGAGAAGGAAGCTGCCTTAAGAGCAGCCGAGCAATTTGGGGATGACTTACACCTTGCTCATGCCCCCGGCAGCACAGACTAGAAGCAAACCCAACTACCCGACAGGAGCACAGGCAGTTCCCAGGAACGAGCCTGATTGGGACCCAAACGATGAACAAGATGCTTGGAAACTTAGTCACTTTCAAATGCTAATTCTTGAGGCCCTTAGAAGAGTTAAGCAAAAGCCCATTAACTATTCTAAGATGTCAGAAATTATTCAGGGCCCGCAGGAAAGTCCTGCTATCTTCATGGAGAAACTCAGGGAAGCAATGAGAAAGCACACCACCGTGGATCCTGAATCCGCAGAGGGCCACATAATTTTAAAGGACAAATTTATCACCCAGTCGGCCCCAGACATTCGGAGGAAGCTACAAAAATTGGCATATGGTCCTGATCAGTCTTTAGATGATATCCTCCGACTTGCTACTTCCGTCTTTTATAATAGAGACCTGGAGGAAATAAGGGTGAAAGAGCGCAGAGACAGAAAAAAGACTGAGACGCTGGTATTAGCTCTTAAAGGAGTAAGCTCCCAGGGTGGAAAAGGAGGAGTACGAAATGCTCCCCAATCCACAAAAGGGACTTGTTTCCATTGTGGAGAAAAAGGACATTTCAAGCGGGAGTGCTCACAAGCAAAGCGGCCACCTCCGAAGCCCTGCCCTAAATGTCAAGGCAACCACTGGAAGAGTGACTGTCCTGAGGGGCGTAGGTCCTTGAGGCCAGACTCTCCCACACAGGCCTGATGGGGCCCGGGGTCGATTCTGGCTCCCGTAACTCCTATCACCACACGTGAACCCCGGGTTTGCTTCTCCGTAGGGAGCCAAGAGGTCAACTTCCTCTTAGATACTGGTGCCAGTTATTCTGTTCTCACGACGTATTCTGGACCCCTTTCCTCTAAAACCATGACGGTGCAAGGAGTGTCTGGAAGGTGTATAACTAGAAAGTTCACTCCCCCACTGAGTTGTGAGTGGGACGGGATGATGTTTTCTCATGCATTCCTGATAGTTCCAGAGTGCCCCACCCCTTTATTAGGACGGGATTTACTTTCAAAACTTAAGACCTCTGTTACAATGAATTTGGGGCCAGAGGGACCATTATGTTTACCTCTATTAGAATGTGACATAAACCCTGAAGTGTGGGCCACAGAAGGTGAAATCGGACGAGCAAAAAGTGCAGTCCCAATCAAAATAGCTTTAAAAAATCCTTCTGTCTTTCCACACCAGAGGCAATATCCCTTACGCCCAGAAGCAAAAGAGGGACTATTGAAAGTCATTCAGAACCTCAAACAGCAAAAACTTTTAGTACCTTGCAATAGTCCATGTAACACCCCTATCTTAGGAGTTCAAAAATCAAATGGGGAATGGCGCCTAGTTCAGGACCTCAGAATAATTAATGAAGCAGTGGTGCCCCTCCACCCTATGGTTCCTAACCCATACACTCTGTTATCTGAAATTCCAGCGGCAGCAGCCTGGTTTACTGTGTTAGATTTAAAAGATGCTTTCTTCTGCATTCCCCTGGACCCCCAATCACAATATCTGTTTGCCTTTGAGGAACCAGATAGTGGATCTCAATTAACCTGGACAGTGTTGCCTCAAGGATTTAGAGATAGCCCTCACCTGTTTGGCCAAACTCTAGCTAAAGATTTAAAGGAATTCAGAGACAAAACATCTGTAACTGTTCTCCAATATGTAGACGATATATTATTATGTGCCTCTACCAAAAGGGAATGTCAAGAAGCCACTACCGAGCTTCTGAACTTCTTAGCTAATAAGGGTTATAAAGTTTCAAAGAAGAAGGCTCAATTATGTCAGAAACAAGTCCAATATTTAGGATTACAGCTGTCTCAAGGAACTCGCAGACTAGGGCGGGAAAGAATAGCCCCCATAGGAAGGTATCCTTTACCTCAGACCATAAGACAACTTAGGGGCTTCCTAGGAATAACTGGATACTGCAGGCTTTGGATTCCCGGATATGGGGAACTAGCTAAGCCTCTTTATAGCCTCCTCAAAGAAACATTAAGCCAAGGAGCAACTTCCCTGACATGGGAACCCCAACAAATTAAGGCTTTTAAGGCATTAAAAGGGGCTCTACTTCAAGCCCCTGCCCTCAGCTTACCTACTAAGCAAAAGTTTAACCTCTTTGTCACTGAGAGAGGAGGAACAGCTCTGGGAGTGGTCACGCAGAAGAATGGACCTGCTCAACAGCCAGTAGCTTATCTCAGCAAAGAACTTGATCAGGTGTCTCGAGGTTGGCCTCATTGTCTCAGGGTAATAGCAGCAGTAGCCTTACTAACTCCTGAGGCAATTAAAATCACCCTGGGAAGAGACCTTACTGTATACACTTCCCACGACCTTACAGGAATTTTAAACACAAAAGGAGGACTATGGCTTTCAGACAGTCGCCTTCTAAAATATCAGACCTTACTTTTAGAAGGACCCATAACCCAGATAAAGACTTGCTCCAACTTAAACCCAGCCACCTTCCTTCCAGAAAAGTTAGAAGGAAATCCTAAGCATGACTGCCAACAGGTCTTAGCTATAAATTACTCAGCCCGAGAGGACCTTCAGAACCTTCCCTTGTCCAATCCAGACCTCACCATGTTCACAGATGGGAGTTCCTTCATAGAGCAAGGAGAACGCAAGGCTGGATATGCTGTGGTGACTTTATATGGAGAGGAGTACGAGTGACACCATTGAGGCACAGTCTTTGCCCCCAGGCACAAGCTCACAGCTAGCTGAACTAATAGCCCTAACGAGAGCACTGGAGTTAGGGAAGCAGCAAAGAGTTAATATTTACACTGATTCTAAGTATGCCTATCTAATCCTGCATGCACATGCAGCAATTTGGAAAGAAAGAGGATTTCAAACAACCGGAGGAACGTCTATAAAGAACTATGAGCAAATCTTAAGACTGCTAGATGCTGTTCATTTGCCCAAGGAAGTAGCTGTCATACATTGTCAGGGTCATCAAAAGGGAATAGATGAAATAGCTGAAGGTAATAGACTTGCAGATCAACAGGCCAAAGAAGCTGCTAAGGGAACTTTACAGAAGGCAACCTTAGCTCCCCTGATATGGACAGGCCCTCCTCCAGAGATAAGACCTCAGTATACTCAGGAGGAAACAAACCAGGCCTTATCTAAAGGAGGTAGCCTCTTACCCTCAGGGTGGATTCAAATGGAAGACAGCAAGCTTTATTTACCTGCTAGTTCCCAATGGAAGATTTTACACACCCTACACCAATCTTTCCACCTAGGAGAAGAAAATACTCTCAAATTAACCCGAGAAATATTTGAAGGAAAAAATATTCCAAAGACTATCCATCAAATAGTCAAGGCCTGTGAAATGTGCCAAAGAAATAACCCACTTAACTCTGCCAAGAAGCCCCCAGGATTACAAAGGACAGGACAGTTCCCTGGGGAAGACTGGCAACTTGATTTTACCCACATGCCCAAGAGCAATGGATTCCAATATCACCTAGCTTCACTGTTTATTCCACATATTGGTTTAGAGGATGTAATGTGGCACGTGGAAACCTTGAACAATTACACCCAGACCGCGCTTCTTGAGGTTGAGGAAAGTATCTCTCTCCTTAACACTGAAGTAACGCTTATGAGAAAGGCCATCTTACAAAACCGAATGGCTTTAGATGTCCTCACTGCAGCCCAAGGAGGTACTTGTGCCATTATTAAAACTGAATGCTGTGTTTACATCCCTGATAGTTCTGGCAATGTGACTAAAATTCTTAAAAACTTGCATGCTCAGATAGAAGCCATGTCTTCACCAGCCGTGTCATGGGGACAATATATTAGTTCCTGGTTTTCTGGTACCTCATGGTGGAAAACATTGCTAGTCTCTGTTGTCCTCATCATACTCATTGGTATATTCTTATGCTGTGGCATTTATTGTTGCATTAATCTCATTCCAGTACTCATAAATTCTTGTTTCTCTTATAGACCACCAGTTGCTCAAATGACCCTTCAGCCTATTGACTCTCAACTGGACTTCTATCGTGGACCACTCGATAGACCCGATTTTTAAACGGGGACTCCAAACTGCTGGCCCCACTTCGCCCCCTCTCAGCTCGAAGAAGTTAGATTCGGTCGTCGCCCCATGTCCTTACAGCAGTAAGGAGTTCCTGAAATTAGAGGGGGGAATGAAGCCAGATTTAAAGCTAGGTAGTGAGTGTAGTCAGGCAAATCGGGTCTAACATCGAGTTTCATAAAGAACATGGAGTCCATAAGGAAAATGGAGTCAGCCTGAGTCCTGGAAAATCACAGAGCAACTCCAAGAGAGAGAAGATGGTTAATGTTCCCAAGTTTAGGGCTCATCTTATGGAATGTTAATGAAACAACTTCCAGTAAACAGAGATGCTAGATGCTAATCAACTAGCCCTAAACCCTTCCCGTAAATCTCACACCCACCATGGGCCCTCCTTTTGACATTCCTGTCCTAGGAATGACAGAGATAGGGAACATGAAAGGGACAAAAGAAAGATTTCAGATATAAAAGGGAGAAAGTTTCCCCTCCCTTTGGATTCCTGGTTTCCGGGTCCCCTTCTCCCTCTGGGGGAAGTCTTTTGCTATCCTTTAAATAAAGCTGTCCACTTTCCACTCTACGCTTGCCTCGGAGTGCTTCTTCGGCGTTATTCTTCAGCGTTCGGGGAGCAAGAACTCGTCACGGTAAAAAGCGGTTTCAGTGGCTCATGCCTATAATCCCAATGACTCAGAAGGCTGACGCAACGGAACCTAAACTTCAAGGCCAGCCTCAACAACTTGGTCAGACCCTGTCTCAAAAAATAAAAAGGGCTATAGCTGTAGCTCAGTGGTTAACTGCCCATGGGAGTTCAATCTTCAATACCAGAAAACAAAAACAGAGTAGTTTTGCAAGCCTTGGCACCATGCTGAAGGATTCTATGTCCTTATGTGTCACTGAGGAAACCATGCCATTACCAGACCCATTTTAACACGGGAGAACATGAGCCACGTGTTCCAGAGTACTGAGCTGACTATTGGCTGGGGTGAAATGTGAACCTACACAGTATATGCCTTTAACCACTTCAGCATCTTCAGGACTTACTTGCAAGTCAGCTTTAAGTGAAAGAAATGGTATGTGCAAACTGCAACGTCAGGGAGCCAATAAACTCTCAGTACATGGTAGCTATTGCTTCACTACTGTTCAAGACAGGGATGGTTGAAGGACAGTAGGGCTCCTTGGGTCACTGGCAGGGGAAGGTGTTCATGCACAGGGCAGTGCACCTGCAAGGTCTTGGTGGGTGGACAGCTTGGGTTTTTCAAGTGGGAGAAAGGTTGGGTCTGGCCAAGGGGGGTTCATGAGTGAGAAAGGGAGCCTGGGCAGGGGCGTGTTGTGAGGCACTGGAGTTACAGACCCCTTAGGAGTTTAGATTTCATCCTAGGGCAAGGGGAAGTGAAGTCCTGCAGGAGCTGTGAGAAATGGGAAGTTTAGGCTGGCACAGTGGGGCGTGCCTCTAATCCCAGAGACTTGGGAGGCGGAGGCAGGAGGATCTGAGTTGAAAGCCAGCCTCAGCAACATAGCAAGGCACTTAGCAACTCAGTAAGACCCTCTCTTTAAATAAAATATAAGAAAGGGCTGGGGATGTGGCTCAGTGGTTAAGAATCCCTGTATTTCTAACAATTTTGGCACCCAAGGTGGGGCTTCATTCATCACTGGGACTCCCTCCTTAGAGGAGATGTCTTGTTGTGGTCTCAGAGTGGGGAAGAAACCTGAGATCCCTGAGGCCAACAATGGACTCAAAATCAAAAGCAGATCAGTGGGTTTGGGCTGTAGCTCAGTGGCAGAGTGCTTGCCTCTCACACACATGGGAGGCACTGGGTTCAATCCTCACAGCACCACATAAAAATAAACAAATAAAGGACATGCTGTCCATCTACAAGTACAAAAAAATTAATTAATTAAAAAAAAAAGTGAATCAGCAACATAGGGGAAGGGCCCTAGCAAGCATCCCAGCGACCAGGTGGGATGTGTGTGGACCAAGGCAGGAAAATCTGTTCTCAAGGAAGAAGTACTTCCTCCGTGGCCAGGACATCCTGGAGGTCCTGTGGGACTGAGATGCGAATGCAAGAAAACCCCCACCAAAGTAGGGGAGTGACTGTGTGCAGGGACATGCAATCACACCAGGGAGCCAGGTGGGGTAGGCAAGAGGTCCCCAGTAAAGGGGATTGAGCAAATGGGGGATGGGATGTGTAAGACCTCCAGTAAAGGGGTTGTTACAGAAACCTACAAGAAAAGGGGGAATAAAAATTCTAGTCCTAGAGACAGGGAAGGACAATGGAAAGAGTCCTAAGCAGGGAAAATGAACAGTGGTGATGGCGGGAATAAATCTGTCCCCATAGAGGACAAGTGGCCACCTGAACATTTTAGAGTCCATCATGGCTGACAGACTCTTCCTAATGTTCCCAACTTCCCTTTTTTTTTTTTTTTTTTTTTTTTTTTTTGTAGTATCAGGGATTGAACTCAGGGGCACTCGACCACTGGGCCACATCCCAGCCCTTTTTTGTATTTTTATTTAGAGACAGGGTCTCACTGAGTTGCTAAGTGCCTCGCCATTGCTGAGGCTGGCTTTGAACTCGCGATCCTCCTGCCTCAGCCTCCCAAGTGCTGGGATTACAGGCGTGCGCCACCGCGCCTGGCCCAACTTCCCTTTTCATGTGTAGGTCATACTGTAAAAATCTGTGTGACAGGCTCTATTTTAATTTCTGAAGGGTTAATTTTTTGCCTTCTACCTGTAGGGATTTAATACCTGGTAAAGAGCTACCAAATCTTTTTTTCTTGTCTGTTTTACGTATACCTGTGCATACCCGGGTATCGTATGCTGTGCTTATATATGTGCTGTGTCTAATCACACACATGGTATCAGAATTCGCTTACAGAGGGCTGGGGTTGGGCTCAGCTGGAGAGCGCGCACCTAGCATGTGCGCGGCCCGAGTTCGATCCTCAGCACCACGTAAACATAAATGCATTGTGTACAACTAAGCCAAATAAATAAATATTTTTTTAATTGGCTTATAGATAAATGAGTACTCAAATCAAATGAATGGATCCAGTGCATTTTTAGTTGACATGACTTAAATAAAACTTTTAACAACAAGGGTCAATCTAAATTGGTAAGAGTAAAGATGTCTTTGAAATTAGAACTTACATGTTTTTCTAAGTGGCTGGCCAGTCAAGAAAACATGAGGGGGCTGGGGTTGTGGCTCAATGGTAGAGCCCCTGCCTCCCATGGGTAAGACACTGATTCAATCCTTAGCTCCACATAAAAATAAATAAATAAATTTAAATAAAATAAATTTAATTTTTAGTTGGCTACAACTAAAAATTTTTAAAAAAGAGAAAACATTAGTTTCTATACAATGTTTAAAGTGCAATGTCCATTCTCTTTTTTTTTTTTTTTTTTTGTGGTACCGGGGATTGAACTCAGGGGCACTCGACCACTGGGCCACATCCCCAGCCCTTTTTTGTATTTTATTTAGAGACAGGGTCTCACTGAGTTACTAAGTGCCTCGCCATTGCTGAGGCTGGCTTTGAACTCGCGATCCTCCTGTCTCAGCCTCCCAAAGTGCTGGGATTACAGGCGTGCGCCACCGCGCCCGGCTCAATGTCCATTCTTTTAAACATTTTTCTTTGGGGGGCTAGGGTTGTGGCTCAGTGGTAGAGCACTCGCCTAGCACGTGTGCGGCCCAAGTTCGATCCTCCACATAAAAAAAATAAATAAAGGCATTGTGTACAACTAAATAAATATTAAATAAATAAATAAATATTAAAAAAACATTTTTCTTTGACAGAAACAACTAATTTGAAGTGTTAATTAGACTTGTCTGATACCTTGGTTTTTATGGATAACCTAAGTTAAACATGGATAAATTAGATTTAACATAATGGATAAACATTTCTAAATGTGTTGGTTAGAAGAGATGTCTGATTAGTTTGCAAAGTGAAAATACTAAAATATCAACTAAGTATAAATTCAAGTACTTTGGCATCTTAAATTCATAAGGTAACATATTTGGGTTTATTAAATGTGTTTTTTATATATTGGTAAATTTTTTATTCTCCTTTTTTTTTTTTTTTTTTTTTTGGTACTGGGGATTGAACTCAGGGGCACTTGACCACTGGGCCACACCCCCAGCCCTTTTTTGTGTTTTTATTAGAGACAGGGTCTCACTGAGTTGCTAAGTGCCTTGCCATTGCTGAGGCTGGCTTTGAACTCGCGATCCTCCTGCCTCAGCCTCCCAAAGTGCTGGGATTACAGGCATGCGCCACCGCGCCCGGCTGTATTGGTAAATTCTTTTAAAAAAATATTTATTTATTTACTTTAGTTGTACACAATGCAATGCATTTATGTTTACGTGGTGCTGAGGGTCAAACCCGGGCCGCGCACGTGCGAGGCGAGCACTCTGCCGCTGAGCCACAACCCCAGCCCAATAAATATATATATATTTTTTTTTGTACCAGGGATTGAACTCAGGGGCACTCGACCACTGGGCCACATCCCCAGCCCTTTTTTGTGTTTTTATTAGAGACAGGGTCTCACTGAGTTGCTAAGTGCCTCGCCATTGCTGAGGCTGGCTTTGAACTCACGATCCTCCTGCCTCAGCCTCCCAAAGTGCTGGGATTACAGGCGCGTGCCACCACGCCCGGCTCCAATAAATATTTTTTAAAAAGTGGGAAAACCCTTTTATCACCAGAGGATTTGCAACAGAGTGTGTGCGGAGTGAACATGAGCCAGACCCGCCCACCTCCCAGCACTCTGGGCCACCTGTCACACTGTGTGCTCTGCAGAAGCCATCTGTATGGGTACCCACTCATCTATTCACTAACCTAGTGGCTCAGAACAAGGTGTGCTATCTCATAGTCTCCATGACTCAGAAACCTGGGTGCTCTTGTCAGAGTCCTCTTTTTCAGAGCCTCTTGGTAAGCTGACATTCAGATGTCGGCTGGGGAAGGGTCTGCTTCCAAGCTTTCACATGGTGTTGGCAGCAGTCGGCTCTTTGTGGGCTGTGGAATTCTAATATGAGAGAGAATAGGTTTGTGGGGGACACTAACTTTGAGTTCCTCAGACAGCTGAGTGGCTGGGAAGAGCTTTCAGTCCAGGGAAAGACTGGGGCTCAGTGGAATGCCTCTCTGGATAGCCAGGTCCCCGTGAGCCCACAGGCGGTCCTGAAGAATGGAGTGGTTTCTTTAAGAACCTCCACAGCAAGAGTGGACCCTTGCCCAGATGTCCCACTTTACGAGCTGTGTCACCAGGGACCTTCCCAGGACTCACGACTCATGACGTCATATCTAGAATCCAGCAAGCAGGTGTCACTGATTCAGACCTACTGGGGCCACTGAAAATGATTTTCACAGAAAATCTGGTGAACTAGGGGAACACGGCCATGCCCTCTGAAGGCACGTGAAGGCCTGTTCCAATAGTGCTCAAGTGGGATAAGGACAGGTAGCACTCAGGACCTGCAGACCCGTATGTCACCCCAAACTGAAATCTAAATCACTGTTTTTGGGTTTCCTAAGTGGTTCATTTCATAGCTATTGCTGCACACACAGCAAACCCAAGACAGCATGCAGAAGCCGGGTGCAGTGGTGCACACCTGTAATCCCAGCACTTGGGAGGCTGAGGCAGGAGGATTGCAAGTTCAAAGCCAGCCTCAGCAATGGCGAGGCACTTAGCAACTCAGTAAGACCCTGTCTCTAATAAAATATAAGAAAAGGGCTGGGGATGTGGCCCAGTGGTCAAGTGCCCCTGAGTTCAATCCCTGGTACCAAAAAAAAAAAAAAAAAAAAAGAGAGAGAGAGACAGCAGGCAGAGCTTTTGGTCTGGAGAGTGACTCATGAGTAGTGAGGTTTCTAGAGTCAGTTGCACAGCCATGACTTTAAGCATCACACTTGTGTTGTCTCCCAGTAGGTCTGTTACTTTTTCTTTATATTTTTAAAATTGTTGATAGACCTTTATTTTATTGATAGGCAGTGCTAAGAATCGAACCCAGTGCCTCACACATGCCAAGTGAGTGCGCTATCACTGAGCCACAGCTACAGCCCCTGGTCTGTTACTTTTTTTGTGTTTGTGTGTGTACGGGGGATTGAACTCAGGGGTATTCAACTACTCATCCACATCCCCAGCTGTACTCTGTTTTATTTAGAAACAGGGTCTCACACTGATTTGCCTAGCACCTCACCTTTGCTGAGGCTGGGTTTGAATTTGTGAGCCTCCTGCGTCAGCCTCCCCAGCGGCTGGGATTACAGGTGGAAGCCACTGTACCCAGCTAGGTCTGTTCCTTTTTTTTTTTTTTTGGTACCGGGGATCAAACTCAGGGGCACTCGACCACTGGGCCACATCCCTAGCCCTCTTTTGTATTTTATTAGAGACAGGGTCTCACCTAGTTGCTAAGTGCCTCGCCATTGCTGAGGCTGGCTTTGAACTTGCGATCCTCCTGCCTCAGCCTCCCAAGTGCTGGGATTACAGGCGTGCGCCAGTGCGCCTACAGTCTATTACTTTTTAAGAGGTCAAGTGGGGCTGGGGTTGCGGCTCAGCGGTAGAGTGCTGGCCTAGCACGTGCGTGGCCAGAGTTCAATCCTCAGCACCACGTAAAAATAAACGCATTGTGTACAACTAAAACAAATAATAAATAAATATTAAAAAAAAAAAAGAGAGAGAGAGAGAGAAAGCCGGGCGCGGTGGCGAACGCCTGTAATCCCAGCACTTTGGGAGGCTGAGGCAGGAGGATTGCGAGTTCAAAGCCAGCCTCAGCAATGGCGAGGCACTTAGCAACTCAGTGAGACCCTGTCTCTAAATAAAAAATTCAAAATGGGCTGGGGATGTGACTCAGTGGTCGAGTGCCCCTGAGTTCAATCCCCGGTACCACAAAAAAAAAAAAAAAAAAAAAAAAAAAAAAAAAAAAAAAAAAAAAGAGAGAGAGAGAGAGAGAGAGAGACAGCATAGTGGAGTTAGCATGGGTTTCCCTGATCTCCTGGTTTTGAAAGAGCCAAGTATTTGAATTTTTATGTGACTTTTGTTTTTATAAATGTGGAAAAACATTTCCAGAACATTTCAATACAAACTTAGTTCAACAAAATATATAAGTTGGCTATACAGACACATCTCAACCTAGGATGGACTGTGTCCTGAGAAACCCATTGAAAATATCCTGTTTCTCATGTGCTTTCCCTGTGGGGCCAGCTCACAGCAACAATGCACACAGTGTGAGATCAGTATGTAAGACGTGGGCTTGAGCTCAGGGAGAGGCATCTACTTTCTGTCCACGTGGTGCCATTCTCTCTCCCTCCACAGGGTCCAGCTGATGGTGGGGCTGTGGCATGGGCCCTGTGCAGATCTTGCAGAATGACCATACAGACACTAGACAGACATCCCTGAGGTCCAACTGTGTGCCAGGCCCTTTCCTGCTGGCTGGAGTATACACATTCATCTCAAGCTCATGTGCAGTAGGGAGAATTAGCATACAAACAGACCAAAGAACAGGAGAATTACAGAAGCTAGGATTCTGAGGAACAGTCAAGGGAGGTGGCAGAAAGCAATGAATGTGACTTCACATTGGTAGCTGGGAAGGCCTCTCCAAGGAGGTGAATCAGGAAATGACCTGAGCATTTGAGAGCAATAAGGTCAGGAGAGAAAGGCAGGGCTTGAGGTCAGGAACTGGGTCATACTGGCCCTGCAAACTGGGGTGAGGTGTTTGGCTTATTCTAAGCCCAGTGAGAAGCCAGGAGATGAACTCAATGCACCATAGATTCAGGCCGGGAGAGCTGACACTGGGCAGGTGATGTTCTGTTGGGAGCTTCCTGGATGCAGAAGGTCAATTCAGAATAGTAAGGTGGGACGGACACATGGTCAGCCTTCATGCTGGGAAAGTGTGAGCTTCATCTGTGGGTGTGGAGACCATGTTGGACTCTTTTAAGAGGCTCTGCTGTGAGCCGTCCATGGCAGGAGAGGGTGTGACTCCCGAGGTGACCACTGCAGGGAGGAGCACAACAGGCAGACTTCCAGGGCATTTGCACTCACTCTACGCCCTGTATGCCTGATTCCAGCTACCCAGGGCTGAGGGACTGTCTTTGTCACCTTGGTCTCTTCAGTAATAGAAAACCTAATCTGGGTACTTGTTTTTTGTTGTTGTTGTTTTGGCAGGACTGGGGATGGAACCCAGGGCCTCAGCATGCTAGGCAAGCACTCTGCCTCTGAGCTGCATCCTCAGTCCTTTTTGAGACAGGGTCCCACTAAATTGCCCAGGCTGGCCTCAAACCTATGCTCCTCCTGCCTCAGCCTCCTAAATACTGAGCTCAGTACTTTGTAAGGAATATGTTAATTTAGCTGCCACTTTTAGGGTGAAAGTCCAAGATCAGATAGCCCCATCTGTCCCCTGGTGAGTGCCTCATGATAGATGGCAGAAGAAATCACACGGTAAGGCAGGAAGCCGGAGACCACAAGGGCCAGTCTCACCTCATAAGAACTCACTCTGCTAGACCAGCGCCAAGAGGCAGTGTGGCGAGTTGGTGTGGCACGTGCAGCACGTGGTCCTGGGTGCTCCTGCGAAGGACAGCTACAGACAACACGCAAGTTCAGCTGAACTGACAGTTTATTTACATTTTGGGGAAACAGTTTCCAAATTTTTCAAAAAATCACAGAACCCCACAATCTAGAAGATCTGGATCCACATACTCTACCACCTCTCTTCCTTGAGCTCTGGAGAGCGAGCCCCGTCCCCATGGCAGCAGAAGCTGTACAGTGACGAAGGCCATGATATCCGGAGGCACAGGAGCACTAGCGGCAGCATCGAAGCCACAGACCAGGCCACTGGATCGGCCTTCTCAGTCCTAGGACAACAGCTCAAGGAGGCTGAGAATCCAAACACCTGGGGATCATGTGCTGCCAGTGAGCCTGGCCACAGATCACAGGTCTGCAATTCCTGAGGAGTTCTGGAATTTTCCTCCCAGGAAACACGGTTGCTGGAATTGTGTATGTCTCCCAACAAGTGTCTCAGGCCCTCCAGATAACTAGACCCCATTCACATTACTTCACTCAGTACTTCTGCACGCACGCACTCTACCCAACAGGCCCTGCAGGGTTCATCTGGAACTTACCTGCATACCCTAGATTTTAGAGATCTGGCTTCTGAGCCGATTCTGCAAAGGCTTCTGAACAAAGCTGGAAGATATGGGCGATCCCTGGGAATGAGAGACCTTTTGCTGTCCCTAGACACACAGAGGCCCTCACACCAACCACTCCCTTTTTCAAGCTGAGCTCTGGACCCACAAATTAGCCAGCCAGACAGTAAGTCTTTCCCTAAGGACTCGGGAACCGTGCAAATGAGGCCAACCTTGACTACAGCTATTCTCTGCCATTCTCCTGTGCCCATGAAGGCAAGACAAAACTTAGGGAGCCCCACAAAAGCTATTTGCTTCATTCATAGCACCATCTTCCCATACAAGGGATCAGAACCCCCGTATGACGGGGTCAAACTCTACGGCCCGTACTGCCCATATTCCAGAGCACGACACATTGGCCTGTGCCACGGCACGGAAAGTACCACGCGTGGCATTAACAGCATCTGTGAGGATGGGAAATGTCTCTGAGGAGCCCCAGCTTCTCCTGGCCAGAGCTGGGCCATGTATCTGCCGAACTTGGCAAGGGGAGGAAAAGTGGCCTGCTATGGGTGATTCTCTTCTATCAAGGGAGGGGTCCTGAGGTCGGCTTCCTTGCACACACTGGGTGACGCAAACACACTGTGGGGACCTGCCAGGTGCTGGAGGCGAGATGGCTTCTGTCACAGAAATTGGCAATGATAACTATGTCAATAGCCCAAGGCAGGTCAGAGTGCAAACACAGCTCCCAAGAGTTCCCCACACACCTGGGACACTGGGCCATCTCCCCAGGCACTGGTGGGGTGTTCAAGGCTTGGCTTTCTCCAGTTAGCATCCTCGTAAAGGCCATTGTTTTTTTGTTTTTTTTTTTTATACCAGGGATTGAACTTGGGGGCACTCAACCACTGAGTCACATCCCTAGCCCTATTTATTTTGTATTTTATTTAGAAACAGGGTCTCACTGAGTTGCTTAGTTCTTGCCATCGCTGAGGCTGGCTTTCAACTCATGATCCTCTTGTCTCAGCCTCCTGATCTACTGGGATTACAGGCATGCACCACTGCGCCCGGCCCTTTTATATTTTTTATTTTAGGGTCTCACTAAATTGCTGAGGCTGACCTCAAATTTGCAATCCTCTGATTTCAAAGCCAGCGTCAGCAAAAAGCTGGTGCTCCTCCCATCCCCCTGCCAAATTTTTTGTGTGATCCTCCTGCCTCAGCCTCTCTGGTTGCTGGGATTACAGGTGTGCACCACCACACCCAGCACAGGGCCGTCTTGATCTCCTTTCTGGAATGAATCTTCTTGTGTTGAGAGCAAGGTGCTAGTAACTGAAGGCTTTCTCACTGCCCTGACCTCCTAAGGCCTTTCTCCAGCATGGATTTTTTTATGCTGAAGGAGGGTAGAACTGTGTTTGAAGGCTTTCCCACATTCTGTGCATTCATAAGACCTCTCTTCAGTGTGAAATTGCTGGTGTCGGTTGCGGTAGGACCTGGTGGTAAAGGTTTTCCCACACAGGCTGCACTCATAGGGCCGCTCTCCAGTGTGAACCTTCCAGTGCTGATACAGGCCTGAATGGGTCACATAAGTCTTCCCACATTGCTCACACTCAAAAGGCCTTTCTCCAGTGTGAACTCGCTGGTGAAGAATGAAGCTGTCGTTATATTTGAAGAACTTCCCACATTCCCCGCACTCATAGGGCTTTTCGCCATTGTGAACTTTCCGGTGTCGAATGAGCGTGGACAGAACACTGAAGGCTTTCCCACATTTGCTGCATTCATAAGGCCTTTCTCCAGCGTGAATCCTCTGGTGCAGAGCAAGTGCATCTTTGCGGTTGAAGGTTTTACCACATTCACTGCATTTGAAAGGTTTTATGCCTGTGTGAACCTTCTGGTGCTTCCTCAGTTTAGAAGGGTAGCTGAAGGCCTTCCCACACTCCCCACACACATGGGATGTTTCTCCAGGGTGAATTTTTCGGTGATATATACAAGTTGATTTCTCCTCAAAGGCAGTTCTGCCTGTTGGGCACCTGAAAGGTTTCTCTTCAGAGTGAGCTATCAGGTGGTCAAGGAGAGCAAAGGCCTTCAGGAAGCTTCTCCCACAGCTGCTGCACTTGAAGTGTCTCTGAGCAGCACTGGCTCCCTGCTGCGGTGCACAGCTGGAGCTGGATGGGAAGACTGCCCTGTGCATGGTGCTCCTGCACAGCTTCCCAGGGGTGGCTTGGTGCTGGAGGAGGCCTGTGATGGCTGGGCCATCCTTCACACACCCTGCATACACAAAGGACTTCTCTGACAGGTGGACTCTGCAACTCTTCACTTGCTTGGGAGGGGCCTCGTCATCCTTCATTCTACACAGACAACCTGAAATCAAGGAAAAGCCAGTTGCTGGAGTTGGGCTGGAGGGAGGAGTGCACGTCACACATTCCCAGAAAGGACTCCACACAACTGCTATGAGGTTGCTGGGAAAGGTCTAGAGGAAGAAAGGCTGGACCAGCAGAACTGGACTCTACTGACCACAGAATCAGGAAGACCTGGACGGAGATGAGGACACAAAATGGGGTGCAGTTCAGGGAAGAGAGCCGTGGTTACCAAGACACTGTCTCCAAAGGTTGTCAGCAGGGCCTTGGATGCTGGTGACATTGGAGCACTGTGAAGAGGCAGGTGTTTACCCCAGCAAATTGACTACAAAATAGCAGTTGGTGTTCAAGAACTAGTTAAGGACATATACACATCTCAAGTCGCATGTGGAGAGGTCACTAATGGAGAGCTTTGCCCAGGCACAGAGAAAGGAAAATGTGAAACACAGGCCAGTAGGTGAGGTTATCTAAAGCCTGAGAGTCATGGTACGGAGAAGGCAAGACTGCACAGTGTCCAGAGGGAAAAGCAAGGTGGGAATAAGTTGCAGTCACTGACCTCAACGCCAAAATGCCAGTGTACACAGGTGTCCGGCATGCCATGAGCCTGTCAATGAAGCCAAGGCATCCCCTGCTCCACTCACCAAAACTACGACCCTTTTGGCCTCTGCTGTGCTAACCGGAGTCACATCCACCCACTGGACACCGAGGAATCCACATCACCACACAGTTGTAGGAACACATGGGATCTTGAAGGGGCAAGTCCTGGAGGTGATAGGAAGAAGCTAGCCTAAGCCATAGATGACTCACCCTCCTACCTACTGACACCACAAAAAAGCACAAGTTGTCACAGCAATGAGGAAGGAAATGTGGGTATTAAAACTCAGGGCAGGGGCTGGGGTTGTGGCTCAGTGGTAGAGCGCTTGCCTAGCACATGCGCGGCCGGGGTTCGATCCTCAGCACCACGTAAAAATGAAGGCATTGTGTACAACTAAATAAATAAATATTTAAAAAAAAAACAAAACAAAACAAAACAAAACATAGGGCACAGGGGCGCATGTCTGGAATCACAGTGGCTCAGGAGGCTGAGGCAGGAGGATGGCAAGTTTGAGACCAGCTATGGCAATTTAACAATACCCTCTCTCAAAATAAGAAATAAAAAGGGGGGCTGGGGTTGTGGCTCAGTGGTAGAGCGTTCGCCTAGCACGTGACCGGCCCGGGTGTCGATCCTCAGCACCACGTAAACATAAATGCATTGCATTGTGTACAACTAAAGTAAATAAATAAATATTAAAAAAAAAAAAAAAAGACGGGCTGGGGTTGTGGCTCAGCGGTAGAGCGCCCGCCTAGCACGTGCGCGGCCCGGGTTCGATCCTCAGCGCCACGTACAAATTAAAAAAAAAAACCCATTGTGTACAACTAAAGCAAATAAATAAATATTTAAAAAAAAAAAAAAAAAAAGAAGAAGAAGGAGCTGGGCCGGGCGCGATGGTGCAACCTGTAACCCCAGCACTTGGGAGGCTGAGGCAGGAGGATCACGAGTTCAAAGCCAGCCTCAGCAATGGCAAGGCACTTAACAACTCAGTGAGACCCTGTCTCTAAATAAAATACAAAAGAGGGCTGGGGATGTGGCCCAGTGGTCAAGTGCCCCTGAGTTCAATCCCCAGTACCAAAAAAAAAAAAAAAAAAAAAAAGAAGAAGTTGGGTGCAGTAGCACATGCCTGTAATCCCAGCCACCAAGGCAGGAAGATCACAAGTTCTAGGCCAGGCTCAGCAACTTAGTGAGGTCCTATCTCAAAAAAAAAAAAAAAAAAAAAAAAAAAAAAATTAGGGATGGGGATGTGGCTCAGTGGCTAAACACCCCTGGGTCCAATTCCTGGTACTAAAATAAGAATAATAATAATAGTAATAATAATAATAAAATAAATAAATAAAAAGATCTCAATAACATGACTAAACATCTCAAAGAACAAAAAGAAAAAAGCGATTGAAACCAAAGATAGTAAAAGGGAAATAATAAAGATTAGACAGAAATAAACAAAATGGAGATTAGAAAAATAAAATTGACCAAACCAAAATTTAGTTGGTGTCAATCCCCAGTACCAAAAATAAAGATTAAATTAAAAAATAAAATACCGGGGCTGGGGATGTGGCTCAGCGGTAGAGCGCTCGCCTAGCGTGTGCGCGGCCCGGGATCGATCCTCAGCACCACGTAAAGATAATGCATTGTGTACAACTAAAAGCAAATAAATAAATATTTAAAAAAATAAAATAAAATACCAAGGAATAAATTAACAAAAAAAGTCAAGTTTTGTACACGGAAATCTTAAGATGTTGAAAAAAAAACTAAAGAACTATACAAATGGGAAGACAGCCCACATTTATTGATCTAGAAGACTTGCAATGGCAATATTCCCCAGAATGATCTACTGAGTCAAGCTCATGCTCCCACCTGGTCCAGAAGGGCCCTGTAAAATTTCTTGTGGAAAAAGAAAGCACACCTTTGGCAAAGAGGGCCATGTCCTCAGCAGTAAAAGGGCCAGAGAGTCAGAGCTGTGTGGGATTCGGGGGCTCAAACGGTGAGACAGTTGGCACCCCAAATCCCTAGGCTCTGGAGCCCAGATGTTTTCAGGCTACCGAGACGCTGTTCAGAAGGAGGCAGGAAAGGGCATGCACAGCACCTGAACCGGCCCCGGGAGAGCAGCCCCTGGGTGCAGCTTCGGCACGGACAGAACCCAGGGGCAGCGCAGGTGTCGGTGAGCTGGAGGCAGCACTCACCCAGCGAGCTGACAAGCGCGAAGTTCTCCCGCATCACGTCCCGGTACAGGCTCCTCTGGGTCACAGTAAGGAGGCCCCACTCCTCCGGGGAGAAACGCACGGCCACATCCTCCAGCATCGCCAGGCCCTGCAACGACGGACCCGCCCGAGACTGCGGTCAGCAGTGGCGGGGGAAGATCGCGGGACAGGGCAGGCGCAGGTCCTCGCCCTGTCCCAACGCACGCCCCAGCATCGTTTTCCCCACGAGCCTCAGCCCTTCCCAGCACGCAGGCCCTTCCTCCCCGTCCCCAGGCCCGGCCTCACACGGCTTCGGCCCGCGCCACCGACGCTTCGGAACGCTCGGCTACCCGCGTGGCCACAGGCTGCCACCGGACGGCGGCCGCGGTCCACGCCAGGACCCCACCGCCCGCCTCGCACGCGGCCTCCCAGCGGCCACTGGCCCCGCGCGGCGCCCTGTCCGCGACCCCGCCGGTCCCCGCGCTCACCTGCGCCCGGCGGGCCATGGGAACCAGCGCGCCGAGCGGGAGCCCCGCTCCCTGCCCTCAAGAGCCGGCCTCCCGCGCCCGCGCCCCAGCGAGCTCTCCGCGGGGCCGGCGGCCACTCCCGGCGCTCGGGCCAGGTCGCCGGCGCAGAACCAGGCCGCCCCGCCATGCCGGAAGTCCCGCCCCACCGGCGCGGCCGTTGCCCAGGCGACGGGAGGGCGCGGCGTGCGCACCGCCGGGTGGCGCCCGGGAGGGCCGGGCTGCTGCCTTCCGGCGCGACGCGGTCCGGCGGCTGCCCGCTCTTCCAGTCCCTTCCCGAGCCTGCACTCACGGCTGCTCGTCCTGGCGTCGCTTCCCGGTACCTCGCTTTGGTCTCGCTTCCCCACTTCACATTTCCGGCCTCGTGCTTCCCAGGAGACCACCGAGCCTTGCTAGAGAGGGTCCAAGGTGACCGCTTCCTCTCCGTGCTCCACTGGGCGCGGCCGCCGGGACGTCCCCGCTGAGAAGACGCTCGAGTCCTGGGAGGGGACGCGCTCCTGTAAGCCCAGCAACTCTGGAGCCCGAGTCGGGAGGATCGCAAGCTCCAGGCCAACCTGGGCAACTTAGTGAGGTCCTGCCTCAAAATAAAAAGGGCTGGGGATGTAGCTCTGTGGTAAAGCACCCCTGGATTAATACCCAGCACCAGAAAAAAAAAAATCGCAACTGAGCAGGGGGCTGATTTACATCAATTGACACAGCCTTGCTAAATCTCATTAAGTTCCTTGTGTGGAAATTAAGACAATTGGTAAAAATGGTACACTGAAACTTAGTGGGAGTATCTGGTTGGACCTAGATTAAATGAGTTCCCAAGGCACTCTGAGCCTCTCTTGCCAGCAGTAGTTTGCTCTTCAGTGTCTGAGCAAACTATCCCTGTTCCGCTTGAAAACCTGTGATAAACTCACCTGGGGCATATGTCCATGCTCAGCGAGAACCACGTGACCTCTATCTACGGCTGCTAGACCATAATCAGGTTATACCCCAGTTTCCACAGGGGGATGTCCACACCTGACTCAGAAGAAAATGACTTCACGCCGGGCGTGGTAGCGCACGCCTGTAATCTCAGCACTTGGGAGGCCGAGGCAGGAGGATCGCGAGGCACTTAGCAACTCAGTGAGACCCTGTCTCTAATAAAATACAAAAAAGGGCTGGCCGGGCGCGGTGGCGCAAGCCTGTAATCCCAGCACTTGGGAGGCTGAGGCAGGAGGATCGCGAGTTCAAAGCCAGCCTCAGCAATGGGCTGGGGATGTGGCCCAGTGGTCGAGTGCCCCTGAGTTCAATCCCCGGTACCAAAAACAAAACAAAAACAAAAACAAAAAACAAAAAATGACTTCACGTGGAGAAATTTCAAGACTGCCATTAATGCATCAGTGGGAAACTGGAAAATGTGTGAGAGGATTCTAAGGTCAAGGAGGGTGGAATTTAATAACAGTGCTGAAATTGTTGCGATTTACTACAATTTCCAATTTGATGTTCTTGCTCAGCTGCAGAAGGCTTAAGAACTGGACTCACTGGTGGCCTGAAGTCAATGAGATACAGACACCAGAGCTTCCCTGGTGTGAAGAAGAGTGGGGGGCCTGAGACTTAGAAGGACAGGCTTGCTGGACTGGATTTATCCCGTGAATTGTCTGGCACTCCAGTCATTAGGTGAATGCTGGTATCTCTGCTGTAATCTCCAGAACCTGTGCTACATTCTTACATGGCAAAATTAATTTGGAGATGGGTTTAAGGTTGCTAATCAGCCGACTTTAAAACGGGGATTGTATCCTGGATTGTCCCTCTGGACCCAGTGTGATCATGTGCACCCTGGAAAGCTGAAGAGAAGCAGACTCTGTGGTATGCGCCTCTAGACCCAGCTGCTCAAGGACTGTGGCGGCAGGATGGCTTAAGCCCAGGAGTTCACACCTGGGCAACACTGTGAGACACCATCTCAAAACAAACAAACAAACAAACAAACAAAAAAAAAAAAAACAGGAGTGAAAGAGACACAATGAAAGAAAGAAAAAAAAAAACAAAAAACTGAGGAGTGATTGAAAGCATGAGAGGAAACCAACTGGCCATTATTGACTCGGGATGGAGGAAGGGGACCATAAGCCAGGGAATGCAGAGGCCTGTGGAAGGTGAGAACAGGGCACCATGACAGACAGCAAAGGTATGTGGAATTGTCTCCTGCACGATGGCTATGACTGGAGAATTAGTCTGCAAGTGAAAGTTTCATTAACGTTACAACTCTAGACCCCAAGGAGGAGGATACAGCCAGAAACAACTGTCTCAATATGTTCTTTTTTTTTTTGTGGTACTGGGGATTGAACTCAGGGGCACTATGGGTCACATCCCCAGCCCTTTTTTGTATTTTATTTAGAGACAGGGTCTCACTAAGTGCTGGGATTACAGGCATGCGCCACCGCGCCTGGCTACAATCTTGTATTTCTTTTTTTTTAATTTTTATTTTTTAAACAGCTTTATTGACATACAACTGACATATAATAAGCTACATATTTCAACTACACTATACACCTTTTTAAAAAATATTTATTTATTTACTTTTAGTTGTATACAATGCCTCTATTTTTATGTGGTGCTGAGAATTGAATCTGAGCCGCGCACGTGCAAGGCGAGCACTCTACCACTGAGCCACAACCCCAGCCCTCCCCAACCCTTTTTGTGTTTTATTTAGAGACAGGGTCTCGCTGAGTTGCTTAGGGCCTCACTCGTTTGCTGAGGCTGGCTTTGAACTTGCCTCAGCCTCCCAAACTGCTGGGATTACAGGTGTGCACCACCTCACCTAGCCTAGGTAGTTTTTAATGGGTAACATTAATTCCTTATAAAATAAGTTGAAGATGTGAGAAGGTGGCATTTCTAGGATGTACAAGAGAAGATGAGTCAACTTCTAGAAATCACCACCTTGAAAAATGAAGTCCTGGGCTGGGGTTGTGGCTCAGTGGCAGAGCACTTGCCTCGCACGTGCGCGGCCCGGGTTCGATCCTCAGCACCACGTAAACATAAATGCATTGCATTGTGTACAACTAAAGTAAATAAATAAACATTGAAAAAAAAGAATGAAGTCCATGAATAGGCTTCATGGGGGCCACAAACCTGCGAAATTCTGTGCAAAACGTGTGTGGTGTGCATTTATTGTGGGAGAGGTTCTTTGGTGCTGAGAACCACTGACTGGTACGACCGTGAGCAGCAAAGCAAATCCATATGCACCAACCACTTCCTCTGTCTCTCTTTAGTACTTGAGGAATGTGGTTGCTAAGTGTTTTTGGTTTTTTTTTTTTTTTTTTTTTGTACCTGGGATCGAACTCAGGGGCACTCAACCACTGGAACACATCCCCAGCCCCCCCCCCCCTTTTTTTTTCGTGGTACCGGGGATTCAACTCAGGGGCCCTCGTCCACTGGGTCACATCCCCAGCCCTTTTTTTGTATTTTATTTAGAGACAGGGTCTCACTGAGTTGCTAAGTGCCTTGCCATTGCTGAGGCTGGCTTTGAACTCGCGATCCTCCTGCCTCAGCCTCCCAAGTGCTGGGATTACAGGTGTGTGCCACTGCACCCAGCCTCAGAGGTTTCTTAAAACACTATGTGTAAGTTGACAGTTCCTCAAATCCAAAACACCATGATTGTCCTTTAGTTAAAGTTAGTTAGTTAGTTAGTTAAAGTGGAGCCCAATATGGTCCATTGATAGATGGTCTTAACTCAGGTACAACGCTTTCTCTCTCTCTTTTTTTATTTTTTTTGGGGGGCGGTTTACTGGGGATCTAAGTTGAGCTCTACCACTGAGCTACATCCCCAGCTCTTTTTTATCTTGAGACAGGGCCTCACTAAGTTGCTGAGGCTGGCCTCAAACTTGCAATTCTCTTGCCTCAGCCTCCTGAGTTGCTGGGTTACAGTTGCACCACTCCATCCAGCTTCAAGTACAACTCTGGATGGACTCCTTGGTGCACTGGCCCACACTGGTTACTTCCCTAGACACTGAGTACATAATTGGTACAGGCATACCAATACCTGGCAGGACCCACACCACCATGCTGACCCTGAAGTCAGTCACTACACAAGGAGGCTCAATGGAAGCCCCTGTGGTGGTGTGCAGCCTGTCATGCTTGACTCCACTTCTCTGACTATCCACAAAGTGGTCAAACTTCCTTTTTGAGTGGGGACCAGAAGAAAGAAGGCTCTGAAAGAGATTCAGGCTGCAGGGAAGCCTACTCTATCACCTGGCTTGTGATTCAGCAGACTCAACATTTGAAATGTTTGTGGCAAATGAGAATACTGTATGGATTGCAGAAGCTCAGGAGGCTGAGGCAGGAGGATCGTGGGTTGAAAGCCAGACTCAGCAATTTAGTGAGGCCCTAAGTAACTCAGTGAGACCCTGTCTCTAAATAAAATACAAAAGTGTTGGGGATGTGATTCAGTGGTTAAGTGCCCCTGGGTTCAATCCCCAGTACCAATAAATAAATAAATGCATACACACATACATACTGTATGGAGCCTCCAGCAAGTAGCAAAGCATCAAAGCATAACAGGATTTAGGAGCAAGTCTACACCTTCTCTGCTTCAGAGAGAGCTTCTAGCTTGCTACTGCACCTTTAATAGCAAATGAATGCCTAGCTATGAGCCATAAGGTTAAGGTAACCATGTGGCCTTAAAGCCATGGGATACCGCGTGAACTGGGTATGTCCGACCCTCAGCCCTGAGGCAGCTGGGTATGTGCAACAATCTGACGTTCTGTGAAAATGGCCTATTAGAAATCAAGCCTGGCCTGGGACTCGGCAGGCCCGCATCAAGACTGTGCCGGGCTCAGTGCCAGAGCACTGTCCAGCATGGGCGACTCCCTGGGTTCAGTCTGTCCCGTACTGAGAAGAAAAAAGACTTGAGGAAGAAGAGAGGGTACGTTTATAGCAGAGAGGGGCCATGACACCACCGAGCCAGGGACCGACCAGTGGGATCCGTTGGGCACACTGAAAGCCCAGCCCCCAGACCTTACCGTCAACCCTGAGGTAACAGCTGCTGAGGCTGCTTTCAGGGCTACTCAAAGGGAGGCAAGGAAAGCGCCCGCACACAGTCCCAGCACCCAGGGCACCAACCAAGCAAGCAGCTAGTGGTCCAGCATTGGGGGAAGTGGTCCTCCCCACCTTCCAGGGGCAAGGCAGTGTGCTGAGGAGGGCAGGAGGGACTTACTCAGCGAGCTGAGGCGCTCAGGGCTCTCCAGCACCACCGCGTGGCACAGGCGCCTCTGAGCCCCACTGCGAAGCCTGTCCTCCTCCTCCTGGGAAAATGCCCGGCCAGGTCCTCAAGTGTCGCCAAACCCTGCAAGGGATGGGTTCAGCTGATCCTGGGGGCAGAGGATATGGACAGATGGACACTGCCAGGCCCACCGTGTCATACTTCCCCAAAGGCCCGAGGACAGTGCACACATCCTGATACCACCTTTTCCCTAGACTTCTGTTTTAGTCACCTTTTCACTGCTGTGACCAAAAAACCTGACAAGAATAAATAGAGAAGGAAAAGTTTATCTGGGCCTTCACAATTTCAGAGGTCTCAGTTCATAGATAGCTACTCCACTGCTTTGGGCCTGAAGGGTGATAGATGGGCTACCCACCCCCCCTAGAGGTTTCCACATCCTGAGCAAAGCAACCTTGTTTCTTCCCCGGCAGGATGTTTCTTTTCCCCTGGCAAAGAGCCAATGGCGTTGGGGTTGCTCTGGTGCACCTCCCACCAGAAATCCCTATATAGGGCCCTGTTCGAGAGACTCAGAACACACAGAGACATACACATCAGCTCCTCACTGCTGAGAGGAGGAAGCCACTCAGACATCAGCTCGGCCCTGCAGAGAGGAGGAAGCCACTGCAACAGCTCCAGACCCATCGCCTTCAACCGACCGCAGCTGCCCCAGCCCACAGCTCCAGACCCACCACCTTCAATCTGATGGCCACTCCCAGCTGACAGCTCCAGCCTCCAGCCAGACAGCAGCTGCTTTAGCTGATAGCTCCGGAGATCCTAGCCGGTGCGACCAAGCACCCACCTTCTGTTCAGAGCTTGCACACTCCCCTCTCCCTGACTCCCCTCTCCCACCAGAGCTTGCACACTCCCTTCTCCCTGACTCCCCTCTCCCAGCACCTCTTCGACCTTCAACCAGAGCACCTCTTCTCTGGTTTTGCTACCAGCCACAAAGGCTGTTGAATAAATCTCTTGGCTGCACGGCTGTTCCCGGTGTGATTTTTGCCCTTCAAAGTGAGGTAGAACATCCGGCAGAGGAAAGCAGCTCAGGACATGGTAGCCAGGAAGCAGAAAGAGCTCCGCTCAACAAAGACACAATAAAGTCCCCAAAGGCAGCTGCCCAGTGACCCACCTCCTCCAGCCACTCCCTTCCTGCCTACAGTTACCACCATTCAAGTGGATTAATGCACCAATTGGGTTAAGGCTTTCATAACCCAATCACTTCACCTCTGACCTTGTATTGTCTCACACCTGAGCTTTGGGGGACTCTTCATATCTAAGCCACAACAGCCTCTACCTCCAAGGGTCTGGTTGCCATTGGTGCCTCTTATTTTACTATTATACACTGTGTCCAGCCTGCAGCAACAATAGGCAGGTGGACCAGCCTCCCAGCAGCTGGGGAGGCTGAAACAGGAGGATGGCAAATTCAAGGCCGCCCTGCAGAACTTAGTGAGGCCCTGTCTCAAGTAAAATTTAAAAGGGTCTGCAGTTGTAGCCAGAGGCTTGCCTAGCATGCAGGAGGCGCTGAGTTCAATCCCCAATAGGAAGGAAGGAAGGAAGGAATGAAAGGAGAAAAAAGGGAAAAAAATGAATAAAAGGAAAGGAATAAAAGGAGAAAACAGGAAAGCCCTAGGCTCCGGGGACAGCAGACACACAACCCAGGCCCTGCAGACACTCTTACCTGCATCGCGGCCACGCCACGGCTCCATCCCAAGCCACTCACCCTTGAGGAGCCTCGGCTCCCACCACCTCTCTGCATCCCCCTCCTGACGCAGGCCCCTCCACGGGAGCCACAGCAACACCAGCACCTTCCTGGTTTAAGAGCTAGACATCTGTTCTCGCCGTCCAGCATCTCCTCGCCCAGACCCTTGGGGCGTTTATTGCCGGCCTGACTCCAACACCGAGACTTCTGGTCCACTCAGAAGTCTCCACCCAGTCCGGGAGCCTGCGCCCACGCAGTGCCTTTCTCCACGGGCGAAAACCCACGCCGGGACCTTCTTCCTGAAACCCGGACTGAGCTCCCAGCGGCAGTGGTTACCCCGCCCTTCCCAGAAACCGCGTCGGAGAGCACGCATGTCTGCAAAAGGACGCGAGCGCGCCTCCAAGGTCGGGCCCAGCGGCGCGGGCTCGCAGCGCCAGGGGAACTACATTACCCAGAAACCCGGCCCCGCGACGCCCTGACGCTGGGCGACGCGCAGAAGGCCCCAGTCTCAGGCCAGCTAGCCCATAGAGGCAGAAGAGATGGAGGGCTTACCCGGATGAGCGCGGGCAGGAATGGGATTTGACCGCTGAGTTTGAAGTTTCTTTTTGAAAATGTTGTTTAATACATTGTCATACAGCTTTGCAAATATACTGTCCATGAATTGCATGGATGGGCAAATTGCAGAAAATGCTTCAATAAAGCTATATTTAAAAAATAAGGGGCTGGGGTTGTGGCTCAGCGGCAAAGCGCTCGCCTCGCACGGGTGCGGCCCGGGTTCGATCCTCAGCACCACGTAAACATAAATGCATTGCATTGTGTACAACTAAAGTGAATATATAAATATTATTAAAAAAAATAAGAATAGGCGCCCAGGGCGATGGCGCATGCCTGTAATCCCACCCTCCCAGGAGGATCCCAAATTGCAGGCCAGCTTGGGTAATTTAGCAAAACCCTGTCTCAAAATAAATTTTCAAAATGGGCTGGGGGTGTAGTTCACTGGTAGCCCCTACAGGGACCCAGGGTGATTAAAAAATATGGCAAAGAGCCGGGCGCGGTGGCTCACTCCTGTAATCCCAGCACTTGGAAGGCTGAGGCAGGAGGATCACCAGTTCAAAGCCAGCCACAGCAATGGAGAGGCACATAGCAACTCAGTGAGACCCTGTCTCTAATAAAATACAAAAAAAGGGTGTGTGTGTGGCTGGTGATATGGCCCAGTTGTCGAGTGCCCCTGAGTTCAATCCCCGGTACAAAAAATAATAATAATAAATTAAATATATAATATATATATATATATATATATAATGTATATATATTTGGCAAAGAATAGAGATTCATTGTTAGAATCCAATATCCCGGGCTGGGGTTGTGGCTCAGCGGTAAAGTGCTCGCCTCGCACCTGCGAGGCGCTGGGTTAGATCTTCAGCACCACATAAAAAAAATAAAAAAATAAATAGAATCCAATACCCAACATGGATTTTTTTTAAAAAAAATATTTATTTGTTTGTTTTAGTTGTACACAATGCCTTTATTTTTACGCGGTGCTGAGGATCGAACCCGGGCCGCGTACGTGCTAGACGAGCGCTCTACCGCTGAACCACAACCCCAGTCCCCCCAACATGGAATTTTCCATGACAAATAAAACGGAAGCAGCCGGGCAGAATGGCTAAGATGCCTGAGACAGGAGGATCCCAGGTTCGAAGCCAGCCTCAGTAACTTATAGGAAGGCTCTAAGCAACTTAGACTGTCTCAATATAAAAAAGGACTGGGGATGTGGCTTAGTGGTTAAGCACCCCTGAGTTCAATACTTGGGGGGGGGGGGCGGAGGAAGTATTCATCCCCAGGGAGCGGGGGACGCGCATCACGGGCGGCTGTCACTCCACAGGACGGGGAAGCCGAACCTGCTCCTTCCCATCTCAGGCCCCCGCAGGGCTCTCCCTATGTAGCATTTCACTCTTACCTGTATAACCTAATCTACCTGTGTGCAAAATTGACAGCATTAAAATTTATTCATAGCTCATAATATGTGCGAATATGTTAGAAAGTGCCCATTACTAGACGGTCTGTACATTACTCCACGAGCACTACCATGACAAGCCAATCAGCGCCACTGGCGCACCAAAAACCACGGCGCGCCCCCTTTTGCTAGGGCATTTGGTGTCAGAAATCCTCGCTCATGCTCATCTGTCCCTCTTCAGCCGGGCAGTCTCAGGTCACAGCCTTCGTCCCTCTCCTACTCTCACCTGCAGTCTCCTTCCACCCTCCTCCAGGCGCGACGCGACTCACGTTACCCGTGGCGCTGTAGGGCGCCGCGCGTCGTCATAGCAACACTGGCCTCAGGCCCCTGATTGGTCAGCATCTCTAGTGTTCCCGCCCTCGTCCGGCCCGTGGTCTGAGAGCGACTAGGGCGCTGACCTCGCGGTACGGAGAAGTCGGGGCCTTACCCACCACAACCTCTCGCTTCTGATTGGCCCTTCAGATCTGACGCGCTCTCCCTTCCTTCCACCAGGCTTGGGGCGGGGCTTCATGCGCGCGCAGGGAAGGCGGGACCAGTTGCTATAGCAATGAAAGCCCCGCCTCTCTTGCCTGGTGTGATCCCCGCGGGGGCGAGCGAGGAGGTAAGACTGTGGCTTAGTATGCAGGCGAAAAGTGCGTCAGAGAAGAGAACTGAGGAAGGAGGGAAAACTAGGCTGCCAGGGCCCAGGGGGAGGTGAGCAGGGTTTTGAAGAAAGCTCCCGCAGTCCACCCTGCGTTGTTGGGCAGCCTGTTTTACCATCTGTCCGTCTGGACATTGCACCTCCCAGTGTCCAGCGAGGTCCCTCTTGCCCCCTGGTTCCTCAGACTGACGACAAGAGAATGCCCTGATGGCCATGGCCATGTCGGGTCTGGGAAGGAGCCTCTTCGATCCTCGTTGAGAAAAGGCTGGTGGGAATCTGTATTAGTCAGGTCTCTCTAGGGGAACAGAACCAACAGGAGGTATGATTATTATTTTTTCTTTTTTTTCTAATTCAGCTATTTTATTGGATGTGCTTTGCATTCTTGGACGAGGGGGTGTCTTCAGTCACGCGGAACACTTGATTCTGGTGTTTCCCCCTTGGCATGAGATGCAGGAAATGTTTATTCAAATTCCTTTCGGATCTTTATTTCATGAGGCACATTATTAAGTATTGTTAATATCAGTCTACTTCCTCCGTGATGTATTTTTTTTTTTTTTTTTTTTTTTTTTTTTTTTTTTGTGGTACCGGGGATTGAACTCAGGGGCACTCAACCACTGGGTCACATCCCCAGACCTTTTTTTTTTTTTTTTTTTTTTTTTTTTTGTATTTTATTTAGAGACAGGGTCTCACCGAGTTGCTAAGTGCCTCCCCATTGCTGAGGGTGGCTTTGAACTCGCGATCCTCCTGCCTCAGCCTCCCAAAGTGCTGGGATTACAGGCGTGCGCCACCGCGCCCGGCTCGTGATGTATTTTTTAAGGACAACTCCTCTGTCAAGTTTCCTTTTTTGTAAAACCAAAACAAATGCATAAGGCAACGATCCCATCAATCTTCAGAACTCTCCGTTCATAGCTGCTTTAAAACTTCCAAATGAATCAGGAGTTGGGGGAGGGGATGTAAAAATTGGGAGGATTTCCAGATTGATTCCCAGACTTGGCTTCACAGAAATGTCAATCCGTAGGAATCCCAACCGGAGATCTCAAGAGCACAAGGCAAAAAGGCAGCGGCCGGCAGATGAATCACAGTTGTCAGTCCTGCATTTGCACAAGTCCTGTGATTTCCCCCTCGGCGATTTACACATGCACATACACGCGCGGGCACAGACGTGGATCTCTATCCACGGGACCGCTTCACGCCTCCACGGGAGGGAGACGATGGGAGAGCCGGGACGGGGGCAGGAATCCTCTTCTGATCGAACTCGGTTCAGCAAGTGCATTTTCCGAAAAGCTGCTGGACAAACGGAGCCGCGCGCTGTGTGGTGCGGTGGGGCGAAGGGGGGGGGGCTAGCTTTTCCCTCTTTTCCTAAAAAGGATGACTGCTACGAAGTTCTCCCCCCGGGCCCCTCTTCCGCTGCACCCCACCCGCGCACCCCGCTTCCGGGCTGCGCACCCCTTCTCCTCCTCCTGCTCCTGCGCGGCGGCGCAGGCGGCGTCCGCCTCCTCGACTCCGGCCGCACAGCCCGCCCCGAGCGGCCACGGCTGCCGGTGAGGACACCAGAGCGGCCGGCGGGAAGGGGGCGGGCGCGGGGGGCGGTCAGGAGGTATGATTATGAAAAGGGGGTTTATTAGCTTGGCTTATGCGACCAGAAGCTGGATAGTCCACAATGGCCATCTGCAGGCTGGAGCGCTGGAGGAACCAGCCCGGTCCAAGATGCTGAACCCTCAGAACACAGTGATCAGGGTGCTGCACCAAACCAAGACCGAAGGCTTCTGGAAACTCCCTGGAGAATCACTGGCAGAGTCCACTTTGGAAGAGTGAAGGAGCAAGAGACTCATGTCCTCAGACGATCCCAGTAGCAGTCAAGAATGCAGTCAAGAAGAATCCAGCTTGCATCTGCTGCCACTCCCTTGTTCTTCAGCTTTGATTCCATCCAAGCCTCCAACCTATTAGACTGGGCTGCCCACGTGTAGGGAGGGTCTCCACTTCAGTTAGCTATCCCACATACCAGTCATTCCTAGACATATCCTCATTGATACACCCAGAAGCCTCTTAATCTTCTGCATCTTTTAATCCAATCAAGTTGACAATTGAAATTAACCATTATAGATCACAGACCGTGGAGCCCCTGACATCCCTGCTGGCTTGTGGGGAAGAGAGCTGGGAGACAAGACTTGGGAAAGGTTTGGGAAAATGAGTTTGGCAGGGGAAGCAGTGTGGTGGCCAGAGGGATGAGTCAGTCTGCTAAGCCCTCATCTGCTATGTGAGGTCAGTCCTTGTTCCTGAGTTCCCTAACCCTGGTATGTAAAAGTCACTTAACAAATTCTTGTGGATAAACAAATTCCCTCAAATAGAGAGTTTATTGGGGCTGGGGTTGTGGCTCAGCGGCAGAGCGCTTGCCTTGCACATGCGCGGCCCGGGTTCGATCCTCAGTACCACGTAAACATAAATGCATTGCATTGTGTACAACTAAAGTAAATAAATAAATATTAAAAAATAGAGGGTTTATTGTCACCCATATTATAGAAGAGAGAACAAAGGCCTGGCCCATACAGGCCTCTTGGACACCTGTGCCAGAGTCTGAAGCTGACTCCACTTTCTGGGCATCAAGGCACCACAAACCTGGGGCCAAGTGACAAAGCCATGGGACCAGTGGTGGTGTCCAGTGGGCAGTGGGTGAGCAGAGGGAGGGTGCAACTTCAGAGCCCAAGATTAGAGGGAAATGGGCTGAGACCTATGGGCAGAGGTGAAAAAGTACCCCTATGGTCCTGTGCTGGGTGGTTTCGGGAAGCCCCTTTGTGGGCAGTGGGCAAGGAGGAACCAAAGTAGTGATCTACAGATGGATGCTCAGCAACCCCTGGGCTCTGTCATCAGCCTCCTTTTAGGGGAGGACAGGATAAAGTCCAGGCTCCCAGGCTGGAAACAGAAGCCATAGTAGTTCCTCCGAGGCAGCTGGTTAGGACAGGGAGGGGACAGCCCTGCCCACTCCTCTGGTCACCACCTGGCCTCCCCAGATCCATTTGTCTTTCTGCAGGATGTGCTCCTACCTCAGTGCCAGCTCTGAGTGCACGTGAGGATACAGCCCCGAGGTTCCCTCCTCCAGGACCCTGCAGGTCCTCCTCAGCACACCCTCTGGCTTCTGTCCACTGCCAGCCAAGGACCCCTTTCTGGTCACATCTACTTCTGCCCACCCTCACTCCCAGGTTGGGGTGAAGGGGAGTCGATGAGGAGGGAGACCTCAGAATCCCAAAGATGTCCAGGTGGTGGTCCCTGGAACCTGTGAGCCTGCTACCTTACCTAGCGAAATGGACCTTGCAATTGATGAAATCAAGGGTCTGTGGATGGGAGATTGTCTTGGATGATCTGTCCGGACCCAACGTACCCTCACAGTCCTTAGTGAAAGAGGGTAGAGAAGGGTCAGAGAGGTTTGTAGATATTTTGCTGATGGCTTTGAAGAAACTATGCCAAGCCAAGGAAGGCAGCTGTAGAAGCTGGGAAACTAAGGAAACAGATTCTTGGGCTGGGGTTGTGGCTCAGTGGTAGAGCGCTTGCCTACCATGCGTGAGGCACTGGATTCGATCCTCAGCACCACATAGAATTAAAACAGGAAATCTATATCTATACATACGTAAATCTATATCTATATCTATACATACATAAATACACACACACACACACACACACACACACACAGATTCTTGCATGGTCTCTAGAAAGAACTAGGACTGCTGGGGCCTGGATGTTAGCCCAGTGAAATGACCTGGGCTTCTGGACTGCAGAACTGCAGGATAATGAGTGTGTTGTTCCAAGGCATCGAGCTGGGCATGGTTTGTAACGGCAGCCAGAGAAAGGCACAGGCCACCAGCCCTGCTCCTGCCAGGCTGGTTCCCTTCCTGTGAGGCAGGGCTGTGGCTTCCCTGTGACCCCGTGTCTGACCCCAGCTCCCGTGGGTGATGCTCACAGTGGTGTGGGGCAAGACCTGGTCTGGGAAGACACACCCTGGACTCCCTGATGTCCCTCCTCTGGCTTTCCACCTGAACCCTGCTGAAGACATGCTTGGCCCCAGGGTGTCAGAGCCCTGGCAAGCCTTGGGCACCCACAAGCATTCCCAGGCTGCCTCTCAGTCATTGTGGTGCCATCACTTCCCAGGAACCATTCCCCAGTAACCTCTCGGCACCCACTGCATTCCCAGTGCACATGTGGGCCTGCCATTACCCAGAGCTTCCCCATCCCAGGTGAGCTCCCCAACACCAAACGGGGGTTCTAAGGCCTGTGGTAAGTCTGTGCACAGGGTAGCTGCCATCGGCCTCTCCTGTGACAAGAAGCCACCTTCCCTGAAGGCTGCTGTGGACTGGAAGGCCCCAGCTTCCACTGGAGCTAGGGGAGATGCTACGCAGAGCTGATGGAGCCGTGGAGAAGGAAACTGGCCCCTGGCACCAAACTAAAATGCTTCTTCACAGCAAAGGAAACAGTCAAGAATGTGAAGAGAGCCTACAGAATGTGAGGAAATCTTGGCCACATGCACCTCAGATAGAGCACTGATCTCTAGGATATATCAAGAACTCAAGAACTCAAAAAACTTAACACCAAACAAACAAGTAAGCAAATAACCCAATCAATAAATGGACAAAGGAACCGAACAGACACTTCACAGAAGAAGAAATACAAATGGTCAACAAATATATGAAAAAATGTTCAACAGCTCTAGCAGTTAGAGAAATGCAAATTAAAACTAGACTGAGATTTCATCTCACTCCAGTCAGAATGGCAACTATCAAGAACACAAATAACCATAAATATTGGTGAGGATGTGGAGAAAAAGGTTCATTTGTACATTGCTAGTGTGACTGCAAATTGGTGCAACCACTTTGGAAAGCAGTATAGAGATTCCTCAGAAAACTTGGAATGGAACCATTTGACCCAGCCATCCTACTCCTTGTTATACTGAAGCGTGAGCTCAGCAGGGGAGGCAATACTAAAAATCTGCATACTACAGTGACACAGCCACATCAATGTTCATAGCAGCTCAATTCACAATAGCTAAGCTATGGAACCAAACTAGGTGCCCTTCAACATATGAATGGATAAAGAAAATGTGGTACATATACACAATGGAATATTACTTAGCTGCAAAGAAGAATGAGATTATGGCATTTGCCAGTAAATGTATGGAACTGGAGACTATACTGGTAAGTGAAATAAGCCAATCCCCAAAATCCGAATGGCCTCTCTGATATGAGGCTGCTGATTTACAATAGGTGCCCTGGGGGTGGGAGGATGTTGTACTGGATTGGACAGGGTGGAGTGGGGGCGGGGAAGAGAGGGGAGATGAGAATGGGAAAGACAGTAGAATGAATTGGACATAACTTCCTATGTTCATCATGAATACACAACCAGTGAAACTCCACATCATCTACAACCACAAGAATGGGAAGTTATGCCCCATGTATGTATGATATGTCAAAATACATTCTACTGTCACATATAACTAAACATATAGCAAATAAATTGGCCCCTGGAAAGTAATCAGGGCAACAGGGACTCTGCCAGGCAAAGAGAGGGGCCAGAATCACTCAGGCTAGCCAGGGAAGTCCAGGACTCCTCTAGTCACATGCTTGTGTCTGACTCAGGGGCGACCTTGGCTTCTGTAAGCCATGGTGACCACAGCTGCCCCACAGCATGTTGGGAGGTTTGCAGAGCCATGATCCAGAGGTGAAGTCAAGTTTGGGACTTATAAACAGGGTAACAGCCAGTCTTCAAGAGATAGTGCCTTGCTGGGCATGGTGGCACATGCCCATAATCCCAGGGGCTCAGAAGGATCCTAAGTTCAAAGTCAGCCTCAGCAATTTAACAAGGCCCTAAGCAACTAAGAGAGACCCTGTCTCAAAATAAAATGTAAAAAGCCCAGGGGCAGTGGTGCATGCCTGTAATCCCAGTGGCTGGGGAGGCTGAGACAGTAGAATTGCAAGTTCAAAGCCAGCCTCAGCAACTGCAGGTGCAAGCAACTCAGTGAGACCTTGTCTCTAAATAAAATACAAAGTAGGGCTGGGGATGTGGCTTAGCAGTTTAGCGCCCTCTGGGTTCAATTCTCGGTACTAAAGAGAGAGAGAGAGAGAGAGAGAGAGAACCCTAACCATTGCTGTTCAGCCCCACCCCCCCCCAGCCCGAGTCCTAGACAGGGGGATAAATGTATTCCTGTGCCCATCCTGCAGGCAGTAGAGTGAAAAGAAAAGCTCACACACTCGGTGTGGGCGTAGTTGTCCCTGCAAGGGGCAGTGGAGGGGCATGACCACGGGGTATCGACAGCAATTTTTCTCTCCAAAGATAGGGCCCCGCGACCCACAGTGCACTCCAAGGAGGAGTGGATCAGAACCTTCAACCCTGGTGCCGTCTGCGGATTCCTGCGCTGGAGGAGCCTATAATCAAGGAGATAGCTAAAGATCGCGGTTAGCTGAGAGCCATAAAAGATGTTCTAGTTTCCACCTGATAGTAATACATTATCCAAAGACTCTTTGTATGCCCGTGAACACTGCGTGACGCACCTGTAAGCTCGAGCTGTAAGCACGTGTCCTTGTTAAAGCGATATGTATATAACTGGGTGAGGTTTGTTAGTGTGTGTGGGAAGAAGAAGGTGGTGGTTGGAGTTAGAGCGTTTGGAGTGATTGCTGGAACCGGAGAGAGAAGAAGAATAAAAGACCTTTTTTCATTTTCATCCTGCCTCCGAATTTTCCTGCGGCGTTGGTTGCTCCAAGGCGGTTTCCGCTTCAGGCAGCAACACTGCGCAGCACTCTTTCAAGTTCAGAGCTCCTGTATGGATGTCGGTGGTGTAGTGGCCAGCTGGACTCCACAGGCAGGAGGACCACAGGTTCTCCCAACAGGGATGAGGTTCAGAAATGACCCCCAGGAAAGCCCTTACAAACGTCAGGCCAGGGCACCCTCAGCTGGACAGCCCTGGGAATCAGCCACAGCCATCTTCAGGTGGCCTCCCATGAGGGTCAGGTGTGTTCCCGGGGGACCTGTGTGGGACGGCTGCATGTTTGCTGCTGTCCGTGGTGTACCACCATGGGTGCCATGCCCAGTCTGAAGAAATGGGTGCTGGCAATGCACCCGCTAAGGCCCCCTCCCCCGAGACAGGGCCTGAAGCGCGGAGGCACTCATCGAGGTCCCCACACCCTCCCCCCCCGCCCCGCACCCGCGGGGTCCAGCCGGGGCCATCCCCTGTCCCCCAAGTGCGGTCTGATGGGTCGTCCGGCGTCCCCTCTGGCCCGGCGGGGTCCTCAGGCACGCCCTCGCGCTCCAGCGCGCCCACCGCTGTCCCTGGCAGGGCGTCGTCCAGGTCAGGGCCGGTGGGGCGCGGCGTCCAGGGCGCCCCCGGCGTGGGCCGCGGCGGAAACCAGGAGAAGCCAGGCGCAGGGGCCAGCGCCACGAGCTGCGGCCGCGCGGGGGCCGGCGGAGGCGGCGTGGGGGATGAGGAAGAAGATGTAGACGCCGGAGACGACGAGGCCCGCGGCCACCAGCACGGCCAGCGCCACGGCCGCGTTGAAGGCCCAGGCCGGGCTGCTCAGCGTCAGGCGGCGCGACAGCGGGCGGCCGAGGCGCAGCGGCGGCGGCGGCGGCGGCGGGGGGCGCGCGCGGCGCGGCTCTTGCGCGGCCCTGGCGGCGGCCGCAGGTAGAGCAGCCCGCGGCGGCGGTCGAAGCGCACGGAGCCCTGGCGCGGCGGCGCGCGCGCGTCGCGGGGCAGCAGGCCGGGCTGCGTGGGCAAGGCGGGCAGCCCGCCGCGAGGCGCCAGGCGTGTGGGCGCGCGGCACACCGGACAGGCCACCGCGTCGCCTCCGCCAGCCGTGGCCAGCGACAGGCGCGCCAGACACTCGAGGCAGAAGACGTGGCCGCAGTCCAGGCGCTTGGGCAGCTTGAACACGCCGTCGAAGGGCGACACGCAGATGAGGCACTCCATGGGAGACGCGGGGGGCAGGATGGGGCCTGAGCCGGGGCTGCCATCGCCCTCGTCCTCCTCCGCGTCCTCTTTCTCGCCTCTGCCCGGGGAGCGGGGCGCAGAGAGTGTGCCGGGGGAGCTGGGGCACGCGCCGTGAGTCGTCCGCGGGCGGCGGAGCCAGGGAGGCCGTGGGCAGGGCATCTGGACCCGACCTGCGGGGAGAGGGGGGTCAGGCGGGGAAGGGCAGCGCAGGCAGGGCGCCTAGGAGGAGGCCCAAAGAAGGGGCTGCTCTGGAGGGGGTTACCCAGAACAGGCAGTGTCTTCAGGTGAACCGGGGCCAGGGCGTCAGGGATGGGCCCTCGATGGTCTAAGAGACGTCCAGGGAGGACCGGGTAGAGACTGAAGCCGTTTGCAGATCGTGAGGACCCAGTACCTCCGGGGAGGAACAGGTGTGGGGGACCAACGCAAAGTGCGACTCCCAGACCTGGGAAGCACACCTGGCTGCGGAACCCAGGACTCCAGGGAGGACCCACTAGGGTCAACTCCTGAGAGAAGGATCTGCAGCTCAGGATCAGTGAAGGATCCCTATCTACAGGACACTGTCAAGGGCTGCCCACGTAGCAACTAACTCCCGCCAGCCAGCAACTCTCCCTACCTTGCGATGCCTCCTTCTCTGGCTGGTGGGGGTGTCCCTCCCGTTCTGCCCAGCCTCAGGTCTGCCTGCTGCTGTGTATCCGAGTACCCCTCCCTAGGGGAGGGTGTCTGACCAGGGTCCACCCCCTACAGGTCCCACGCACCTGTGGAACCCGTCTGTCCGGCTGGCTGCCCCACCCCCAAGGCCAGGCCTGCCAGGAACAGCAAGCCTGAGTTGGGCGGAAGTTGGGGGCGGTTGGATGGTGATGGCACCTGCAGGCAGGAATGCGACCACCCTTTCAAAACCTCTATCTTGTGCATCTGTAACACCAGCAGCTGGAGTTTGCAATAAGGATTAGAGGTCAGCCTGAGGAGTTTAGGGAGAAGTTCTCAACACAAGGGGCTGGGGATGGAGCTTCAAGTGCGAAGTCACAGGTCCAATCCACAGTGAAACCGAACACTCTACTGCGGAGCCACCAGATGAGCCGCAGAGGCAGGCTCCTGCTTCCCACTGCATCCTTCTGTGAAGAGCACCGCTATGCAGTGTACAGGACCTGACCTACATGCCACAACCGCAGGGGAGTGAAGCCAGCATACATCTAAGAGGTGGACAGCTGGACTGACCGGCTTGCACACAGGGCTAGGATGACTGTGGCCCAGACACCAGACCTTCTTTTACCACTACCTGGGTGTGCTTCGAGGGAGCCTGACCTCAGGATGGTCCACAGCTACCCAGGCATCACAAACAACCAAGCCCTTCCTGACCAGAGCAACATGATATACCAGGTCCTCATGTCATGGACGCCCTCTCCCTCATTCCCAATACCTGCTGGAACACTCTAGGCCACCTGGCCAGTGCCCTGTGACCCAGGTTCCACAGGCTGACAGGTATGCCAGGGCACTGAGCATCCCCGCCACACAGCACCCCCGAAACACAGGCAACAGGTGGGTGTAGCTGTCCCCAAGGGAAGACAGTTTATTGGTCAGCAGCTGGGAAATCAGCGGTTGGACTTGGCCACACGCTCCAGCTCGTCCTTCTTCTTGATGGCATAGGAGTTAGAAGAGCCCTGTAAGGAGACATCTGATTAGCTCCAGATGTTGGGACCCCCCCCCCCCCCCCCCGCCGCTTGCACCGCCGCATGCCCTGAGACCCACATTCCAACCCACCTTGGCG
Organism: Tamias sibiricus; assembly: GCA_025594165.1. Lineage (NCBI taxonomy): Eukaryota > Metazoa > Chordata > Mammalia > Rodentia > Sciuridae > Tamias > Tamias sibiricus. The sequence goes on along the minus strand of CM046672.1, from coordinate 66,567,736 downwards.
GCATTAATGAGCTCATCTGCCAGGCACTCAGCAATTGTCTTGATGTTCCGGAAGGCTGCCTCCCGGGCCCCTGTGCACAGCAGCCAGATGGCCTAGAGAGCACAGGGGTCAAATTAGGCCTGCAGGACTGTGGCCCTCCAGTAACTGGGCCCAGCCTCCACAGAGCCTGGCTAAGTGGACAAGACACAGAGGGAGGCGACATCCTGCCAGACAGACCAGACAGAGGGCTGGGGAAAAAAGTGTCCAGAGACACACCCCCATTCCATGATAAGACTTTAGACCTGCCATAACAATATGTGATGCATGCTCTTGACGCGGACCTTTGATTGACAAGGTAAAGGGCACATTGGGACAGATGAATAGGTGACATACTATATTGCTATTCAATTCCTCAGTAGTGAAATGATGGGAACAGATAAGCCTTGCTTGCAAGACATCTGCTCAAATGCTTAGGGGAAAAACTGTTAGAATTACTATAACTGACTCTACCTAGTATAAGGAGAGGGAACAAACAAACAAACAAACAAACCACACAACCCCCCCCCCCCCCACAGTGCACCTGTAGTGTACACTACAGTTATCACATACTCTATACAACAGAAACAAGACGGAACCAGACTTTGGATGTGCTCTGAACAGGGTGTGATTCCAGGAAGGTTTCCTGGAGGAAGTGAGGCTTCAGGTAAAACACGCAAACAGGGACAACCCTTTCTGCCCCAGGCAGGACTTCACCCCACTCCTGGTGGCTATTCCTGCTCTACCTGCACAAGGCCCCAGGCCCACCTGATTCACACGGCGCAGTGGGGACACGTCCACAGCCTGCCTTCTCACTGTGCCAGCTCGCCCAATGCGTGTTGAATCCTCCCGGGGGCCGCTGTTGATGATGGCATTCACCAGGACCTGCAGAGGGTTCTAGCAGACAAGGGGGGCCATGAGCTCAACATCAAGCCACCACGTGCTCCCTCCCCGACTCAACCCTAAAACAGCGTTGCCACAGAGGTGACGAGCCTGCCATGCATGCCATGGTGCTTCAGCATGTGGTATGGGCACAGCCAGCCTTGCCTGCCAGAGACCTACCTCACCAGTGAGCAGGTGGATGATCTCAAAGGCATGCTTAACGATGCGCACAGTCATGAGCTTCTTGCCGTTGTTGCGGCCATGCATCATCATGGAGTTAGTGAGGCGTTCCACGATCGGGCACTGTGCTTTGCGGAAGCGCTTGGCAGCATAGCGTCCTGCACTGTGGGGCAGGTACTTGGCATACTTCTCCTTCACCGCAATGTAATCCTGAGGCCACAGGGGATGAGGAACAGTCAGGAACAGGATGGACCTCAGCCCAGGACCAGAGGATACCCAGCACCCAACACTGCATTCCCAGACTGCCTCCCCAGGAGATGTGGACGTGCGCCCAGCTTGTCTTGAAAGAGAAAAACCTATATAAGTGGATTTCCCTCAGTGTCACAAGAGCATTCGGTTCACAATGGAGTGAAGCCCGTGGTTTGTTTTATTTAAAAAATTCAGACAGGGTCTTTCCAGTTGCTGAGACTGGCCTCAAACTTGCAATCCTCCTGCCTCAGCCTCCCAAGTCACTGGATCATAGGCATCACCGTACCTGGTACCGCTTCAATTTTGATAACTAAAACATATCCGGATGTTGCTGAGTGTCACCCAAGACAGAAACACTGTTTTAGGAAAAAATGTCAGTGGAAAAAATAAGAAGAGGCCAAAATGTTAGCCTTGCATACACAGGATGGCAGAAGGAAATCAGAGTTATGTGTATGCAAACTAGACTGCAGTTGATATTTCCATTACAAAATGTGCCCAAGGCCACTCTATTATTTCCATGTGAGAACATAAATGTCATTTATCCAAATTATAAGGGGCAATGAAAATAGTTTTTTACATTTTTAAAAAAATATTTATTTATTTGCTTTAGTTGTACACAATGCGTTTATTTTTACATGGTGCTGAAGATCGAACCCGGGCCGCGCGCACCTGCTAGGCATGCGCTCTACCGCTGAGCCACAACCTCAGCCCGGTTTTTACATTTTTTAATACCTTTATTTTATTTATTTTTATATGTGGCAGTGAGGCTCAAACCCAGTGCCTCACACATTAGGCAAGTGCTCTACCAATGAGCTACAACTCCCAACCCCGTAGATTTTTTTTTTTTTTAGATATTTATTTATTTGTTTTAGTTGTACACAACCTTTATCGTTATGTGGTGCTGAGTATCAAACCCGGGCCGCGCATGTGATAGACAAGCGCTCCACCGCTGAGCCACAACACCAGCCCAACCCCACAGTTTTTACATTAAAAAAATTTTTTTTCTTTAGTTGCAGTTGGACACAATACATTTATTTATTAATTTTTACGTGGTGCTGAGGATCAAACCCAGGGATGCACATATGCTAGGCGAGCGCTCCACTACTGAGCCACAACCCTAGCTCTAGTTTTTACATTTTTTAAAGCGTTGTACCAAAAGAAAACCAAAAAAGTAATTGAGACCCAATGTGACTGTGAGGCATAAAACATACCATCTGGTCCCTGATGAAGAAGTTTGGGCTGGTGGGATGCTATGGTACAGCACTTGCCTATCATGCAAGAAGCCCTAGATTCCATCCCTTGCACCACAAAATACAAAGCTGCCTAAATAAACCCATGGAGGGAAAGTGAAGCCCTCCCAGACACCCAGAATGAAAATAATCCTGTATCCTTTAGGCACAGTACATAAGTCCTGTGGTATCTTCAGAGGGAACAAAAATGCTCTAATTTCTTTTCATACAAAAAGGGGAAAAAGTAAACACAACTCAGACATCTTTATACCAATGCAGGCACAAAATATCATTTTTATTATCATTATTACTTCTTTTTGGTACTAGAGATTGAACCCAGGAGTACTTAACAACTGAACCACATCCTCAGCTCTTTTCATTTCTTTTCTCCTTTGAGACAGGGTCTAACTAAGTTGCTGAGGGTCTCAGTTAGTTGCTGCATCTGGCTTTGAACTTGTGATCCTCCTGCCTCAGCCTCCCAAGCTGCTTGCAAAACATAACTTTTAACAATAATTTATTAAACACAGGACGAGCCCACAAAAATACAATTTCTTAAGGTCCATGAAATTCCTGAAACAGGAAGCTACGTGAGGGCTGAGGGCATGCTCAGCAAAGTGCACACTAAAGGTCCCGCGTTCCACCTCTGCACCAAGAGGTAGAAGTGGGAGTGGGCGGGTGGCAGAAACCCTACCTGTAAAACTGTATGAGAATAAGAACAGAAGTACAAGTACTTACAATTCCTGATTTCAAAATGTTACAAAGCTACAGTAATCATGACAACATAGTATTGGCATAAATATAAGATATACAAACCAACAACATAATTCAGAATCCAGAAATAAACCCATATATTCCCGGCCAGCTGATTTTCAACAAGGGTGAAGACCATTCAACTGGTTAAATAACAGTCTCTTTAACAGATGATGCAGACCACATGAAAAAGAACTTGATGCTGGGCTGGGACTATAGCTCAGAGGCAGAGTGCTTGCCTATCATGTGTGAGGCACTGGGTTTGATCCTTAGCACCAAATAAAAAATAAATTTTAAAAAAGCATTCTTTCCGTCTGGCGCCTGTAATCCCAGCACTTTGGGAGGCTGAGGCAGGAGGATCACGAGTTCAAAGCCAGCCTCAGCAATGGCGAGGCACTTAGCAACTCAGTGAGACCCTGTCTCTAAATAAAATACAAAAAAGGGCTGGGGATGTGACCCAGTGGATGAGTGCCCCTCAGTTCAATCCCCAGTACCACACACACACACACCAAGAAAAAAAAAAAAAAAAAAAAAAAAAAAAAAAAAAAAAAAAAAAAAAAAAAAAAAAAAAAAGCAGCATTCTTTCCATCTACAACTACAAAAACAAAATAAAACAAAACAAAACTAGATGCTTCCACTTTAAAACATGGAAAAATTTTTGTGTGTGTGTGTGTAGTCCCAGGGGTTGAATGGTTATGTGTATTTTGCTACAAAATACAACAAAATCATGCAACAGTATATGTGACACTTCTGAAGAACCTCCACATAAAACTGTAGTAACCTTCAAGCAAGATATAAGAGTGAATGTAATGATTTAAGGATTTTTAAAATATATATAATGTTGACCCAGGTTTGATCCTCAGCACCACATAAAAATAAACGCATTGTATACAACAAAAACAAACAAATAAATATATATATATAAAAAAAAAGTTGACTTAGTGGAACAATCTCCAAGTTTCAAAGGTTCCCTCCTAGAAGAATCCACATCTCCTCCCAACCCCCATTAGGGAAGGCCAGCCATCAAGCCCTCACCTGCAGGGAAATGTCATTGATTTGCACATCATCGGTGCTCCACTTCCCGAAGAGCTTGATGTCTGGGGTCTCTGCAACTGCAGGTGCGGCTGTCTCCCACTCCGTCATCCTGGGGACAGGGTGAGAGCAGAAATAAACAGAGCCCACCACCGGGAGCACAGGCTCCAACTCCGGTGGGATCAACTCTTAGGCTGACCCCATCCTGTGGGAGTTAGAAGGAACCAAAGTAAACTGTGAGCATCTAGGCACACCAACCCCCACCCTGAGGCTGACCCTCATCCTAGGGGTGAATCGAAAAGCTAGGAGGGAACATTTTCCCAGGCTTACGAAAAGCACTGGGCTGAAAGCAGACATCTGTCTCACCCAGGAGCCCTTGTTCCAAGACCTGACGGTCACCTTGTCCACAACTGCTGCACGAAACACTACAGTGGCCTAGCAGACGATGCTAAACACCCTGACAGAGCATCTGATGGGAATCAAATACCAGCCATGCCAATTTTACCCGGGTAAAATAAGCTGCTCTGAACCGTTTCCTCATCCGTGAGGTGGTAACGCTATCTGACATTGAGGACTACCGTACGAATCCTGAGGTAGAACCAATGAAAAAGTTTCCACTCTGGTTTGATATTAGGAAAACTCTAAGGGTTGCTATGAAGAAAAGGGTTACAGGTAACAAATGGTTATCACGGGGATATGAAAGCGGGAACTTCCGGCCTCTATGTGCAGCCAAAAACCCCACATCAGTCTCCCGGAGCGCTGCCTCGGCGGTGGAGGACCAGGGCGTAGCACCAAGTGGCTTTGGCCGCGAGCGTTTCCGAGCACCCGTTTGCCGGAAGGGGGAGCCGAACACGGAAGGCGTAGGCCCCGGGGCCCCTACGCCGTTCTCCGGAAGACCCTGGGCCGCGCCAGGGGACCCAGACCCCTCTGCAGCCTAACCTGAGAGCAGAGCTGGAGAGTCTCGTTCGCTCCGCGTGCACCACGCGCCACCCTGGTACAGACAGGAAGAGGCCGTGCGGCGCAGACAGTCGCTTTTAAATGGAGGGAAAACTTCCGGGTCACTGGGGGCAACAGGCGCGCACAAGAGCATAGCGCGCTCACGGACCAATCAGGAGCGAGGATGAAAAGAAGCATTCACATCAGAAAAACGCGAACACTCTCCGCGCATGCGCACTCCCAGAAGCGGGCCCACAGCTGGGACCTGTGCACAAGTGCGGAGACGCCTGAGACCAACGCCGCCATATCTAAAGAGTGCAGAAGTCCGGGCCGTGATCGCTCAGGCCGGGCAGTTGGCTCTGCACCTTGTCGTTCTTTGCCGCCCTCACGACTGCTTCCAGAGGACACACGCGCCGCGCCTCCGCGTTGGTGGAGTGAGGTCTGGCCCCCACCATCCTCCGCAGTCCCCCGGTCGCCACGCGAATTCCCCATCTACGCGCGGGTCTCTCCCCACTGCTGGGCTCTGGGGGTCCCCAGCCGCGGCAGTGACCTGCCGCCGGGCTTCCCCTGCTGCCGCGCCCTCTGCTACCCCAGTTTCGCGTCCTGGAGGACACCAGGTTCGCGGCTGTGAGAGCCACCCACATGCTGGAGCAGTGTGACCCATCTCGAGGTGGGGGAATCGGCGCGGGGCAGAGCTGGCAAGCTGGGTCCCCTGGGGGTCGCCCCTTATTCTGGTGCTCATCACCGGGACTCTGCAGCCCCGGCTCCTGGGGTGCCGTTTTGAATTAGGCTGATTTCTACTTTTGAGACCAAAACCTTCTGTAATGAGGGATGGGACTGTTCCCCTATCCGGTTCCCATACAGGCCCTTATCTCCCTAGCTATTGCTTCTGCCATCTGTTCCCAGGAGGATCTCTGAACAGGTCAGCCGGGGAGGGGCTGACAGTGTCCTTATAAAGAAGATGGGTTACGGATGTAGCTCAGTGCAAGAGGCGTTCAGTGCCCAAAACCACAAGGGAGAGAAGAGGCAAAGATGGGGGATACAACCATGTGACTATAAAGGCACAGATTGAAGTGATGTACCCATAAGCCATGGAACATGGAGCCTCCAGAAGCTAGAAAAAACAAGGAAGAGAGAGAGGCACAGAGACTGTGCCCTTACACCACCTTGATTATGAACTTCTGACCTTCAGAACTCAGTAAATTTTTTAAAAAAAATGTTTATTTTGCTTTAGTTGTACACAATGCGTTTATTTTTACGTGGTGCTGAGGATCAAACCGGGCTGCACACGTGCTAGGCGAATGCTCTACTGCTGAGCTACAACCCCAGCCCCCGGTAAATTTTTTTAATATATTTATTTTAGTAGTAAATGGATTTTTTTTTTTTTTTTTTTTTTTTTTTTTTTTGGTACCGGGGATTGAACTCAGGGGCACTCGACCCCTGGGCCACATCCCCAACCCTTTTTTGTATTTTATTAGAGACAGGGTCTCACTGAGTTGCTAAGTGCCTCGCCATTGCTGAGGCTGGCTTTGTGATCCTCCTGCCTCAGCCTCCCAAGTGCTGTGATTACAGGTGTGCGCCACCACTCCCGGCTTGGATCTTTATTTATATGTGGTGCTGAGACTCTAACCTGGGGCCTCACACATGCTAGGCAAGTGCTCTACCACTGAGCCAAAACCCCAGCCCCAGCAAATTGTTGTTTTAAGCCACCAAATTTGTGGCAATTTATAACTGCAGACACAGGACACTAATATACCCCAGATACTGAAAAGCTTCCTTTGCCATGTTTGGCCTTTGCTTCCATGTCACCTGAGTGACATTCTTCCTGATAACCTCATGGTGAGGACCTGAGATGCCATCCTTTCCACCTCATTCCCTTGCCCCCTCTAGTTGGGAATCATTCTGGGGTAAGCAGCTCCCATATGGACAATTAAGAATCTAGGGGGTGCTGGGATTGTGGCTCAGTGGTAGAGTGCTCGCCTAGCATGTGCGCGGCCCGGGTTCGATCCTCAGCACCACGTACAAATAAACGCATTGTGTACAACTAAAGCAAATAAATATTAAGAAAAAAAGGAATCTAGGGGGGCTGGGGTTGTGGCTCAGCGGTAAAGCGCTCGCCTAGCACGTTTGCGGCCCGGGTTCGATCCTCCGCAGCACGTATAAATAAACGCATTGTGTCCAACTAAAGTAAATAAATAAATATTTTTAAAAATTATTGAAAAAAAAAAAAGAATCTAGGAACCAGATTGCTTGCTCTTCAAAACAAGCTTATGAGGTGGACATACCCATTTTATAGTCAGGGAAACCCAGAGAGGTGAAGTAACATTGTCCAGGTCAAAGAGCAGGAGGTGGTGAGGCTGGGAGTCTCAGATGGCTACCCCATGGTGTGATCTCTCCTACTTCAGCTGTCTTTCCCACAGCTCTGGGGGGCCCCTGTAACATACACAGTGCCCATGACATATTTGTTCTGTGAACAATGAGTGGTCCTTTCCCCTGGGTATGGCATAACCCAGGCAGGGACTCTGTCCCTAAACCTTTGCCCTCTTCAAAGGAAATGCTGCTTGTCCAGTAACCATGTGATCAGGGGCTGTAGTTACAGGAGGGCTTGTCCTGCCTGCAGGCCTGCTGGAATAAAGGTGCAAAGGAATGAACAGGCATACGGACTCTCCAGTTCTTGTAGGACTGCCCTGTCTCTCCTTGCCACAGCGCCACGATTGACAGGCTGACCTTGCCACTGCCTAGGCCTCCTGCTGCCTGTGGGGTGTGTCTAAGCATGGGCTTGGGTGGGGGGCAGTTGCCTGAGCTAGTCCACCGGCTGTGTGATCTGGCTTAAGCCTCTTCTAGGTTCAGTCTGCTGAGCTGCAGTTTAGGACCCCATGTTGTCAGGATGACTGTGGATCTTGAGAGCTACAGGGAGAGTGCATGTGCTGGGGTGGTGATGAAGAATGGCATCCAGTCCAATCCCCACACTTAGGGTTATCTGGTAGAGAATATGGGATGCTGGCCAGGTATAGTAGAGCACACCTGTATTCTTAGCTACTGAGGACTGCAAGTTGCAGGCCAACTTGGGCAACTTTGAACTTATCTCAAAATAAAAAATGAAAAGGGATGGGAGTATAGTTCAGTGATAGAGTACCCCTGGGCTTAATCCCTAGTACTGGGGGTGGGACAGGAGAATCATGTGCTGGAAACACAGGCATAAGTACACAGAAGTACTACTGTGGTTGAATTGTGCTTGATGAAGTTGAAGGCAGAGGCTCTGGGCCTGAGGCTTGCCCTTACTCTGCTCACATGGGACACGGGTCAGAGACTTTTTAAATTGTCAGACCCTTTTAGTTTCCTTTTTTTTTTTTTTTAATTAGAGACAGGGTCTCACTAAGTTGCTAAGTGCCTCGCCATTGCTGAGGCTGGCTTTGAACTCGTGATCCTCCTGCCTCAGCCTCCCAAAGTGCTGGGATTACAGGCTGTGCGCCAACGCGCCCGGCTGTATTAGTTTCCTGTTGTAACAAATTACCACAAATTTAGTGACATAATACAACACACATTATCTTGCAGCTTAGAGGTCAGAATTCCAAAATGAACCCTACACTGAGGTTAACACAGTGGGGGAGGACAGGCAAGAAGGTACCCTTTGACTGCCTCACCCGCTGACCTAGATGCCTTCGACTCCTGCTGAAATTCCTTATTTTCTTTCTTTTTTTACAGCTTTCAAGATTCTTGATTTAGGGCTAGGGATGTGAGTGATAGAGTGCTTTCCAGCCACACACACACACACACACACACACACACACACACACACACCAAAAAAAAAAAAATTTTTTTCCTGAGAAAAATTTGGCCAAGCCACTGTGGTTTGCTTTCATGGCTCCTGGTACTGTCTCCCCTCCTGGGAACTACCAGCCTCCATTTCACCTCTGCTTTTGCAGATCCTACAACGAGGACCCCCTGCTGGGAACCGGACCCAGGATAGTGGCTCCAGTTCAGCACCCCAACAAGGTCTGTGTGTGGCGGGTGGGCCTGCCATGGCATCCTGCACCAGAGGGAAGCCCTTTCAGTGCACAAGAGCTAGAGGTCTCTCAACTCAAAGCTCTTCTTTATGCCTGAGTGCCTAAGTCTTGTTTGTGTGTGGAGGGCAGCAACCCAGGCCTTCAGCCAGTGGCAGAACCTGCTCCATTCATTAACCCCCCCTCCCCTAAGGTTTTTGGAGATAAGGTCTTAGGAGGCACCAGGTGAACATGGGGGCCAGTGGTCCTCCAAGTGCCCTCCAGCAATCACTCCAATCTGGAGAAGTACTGGCAAGTTCTATGCAGAGTAACAAATCAAGCACTGACCTTGTGCCTGGACAGGGAGAACAGACCCCTTGGCAGGGTGCTCCACGTCCAGACTCCACAGGATTGAGAAAGGGAATGGAGTAATCTGAGGGTTTTGATTGGTGGCACTCTGCCTGTTCCTTACTGGCTAACAAAATTAGCCTGTGGATGCTTGCGTCGCATACACAAGGCCCTGGGTTCAATCCCCAGTACTACACACACACACACACACACACACACACACACAGCCTCTGGAGGGCAGGGTACAACGACGGCAGGAGCCATGAAATAGATGGGGACAAGATGAGGGTGTCAAATGGGTAGGACGTCTGACCAGTTCATTCTTTCCAAGACCAAGGAGGCAAGTAGCGTTCTCACCACTTTTGTGGCTAGGAGGCCGTGATTCTCCAGCGAGGGTGTGCATATTAGAATCACCTGGGGAGCTCTGGTGTCCAGATGAGGCCTCCATTCTGATTTTGTCGGTCCAGAGAGCGCGCGCCCGCGTGCATCTTGGGACATTTCAGAACTCCCAGGTGTTCTGCGTCCCCACCCAACTCGTACTCCACCGAGGCTGGAAATGGGAGGCCATTTCTGGGTCCGAAACCCTCGGAAACGTGCCTGGGCGCAGGGCCAACCAACATCTTGCAGGCCAGTCTCCCGCTTTGCTGGGCGTGCCGGGCGCTGTCTCCTTGGCGACGACGCAAGTTTGCGCTCTCCTTCTGGGGGTCGCACTACCCTGTTGCCAGGACAAGCGAGCCGCCCCCCTCGGTTAACTAGGAAAGGGACGCAGCGGAACTACGTTTCCCAACAGCCCTGGCGCCGTCCGCCATTACCCTTGTGGGGGCCCGAGGATCCGGGAGGAAACCTCTGCGTTGCGTGCGAGGCAGGGACCAGGGGACCTGTGCGGGCCACCCCTAGCGAGTAAGTGGTGTTCTGCGCGGACCTGCGACCCCGGCTTTTCGAGGCGGGGACCTCCGGGCGCTTTAGCGCTGCGCCATCCCCCGTCCCCGTTGCTCCCCCCGCGCAGGGGGCGGAGGCGGCGGCGGGAAGCGCATACTTCCGGTCCGGTTACTCTGGGTCCGGTCGGTCCGCGGCACTCGCGCCTTCAGTTCCGGAAAGATCCGCAGTCTGTAGTTCTGGCTTCCGCGGCCCACGAGGACTGGCCGGGCGGCCCCCAGCGCTGGTAGCCAAGCCCATCTCCTGGCCGACCTCCCTGCGCCCCCGGTGGCGCCTCCTGGCCGTTGCTCTTCACTTCCCCTCCGCGTCGCCAAGCCCGGCGGCTCCTCTCCCTCGGTCGGACCCAGCTCCAACGTCCACGTGCACGGGCCGAAGAAGCCGCCCCTCCCCGCGTTCCAGCGCCGCGCCGCGCCGCTGCACGTTCCCCACGGCTTGTTCTCCTGAGGTGACTCCCAGCTCGCTTCTTGCCTTCACTCCGACCCCGGCACAGGGGTCCAGTGAGGGCTGGAACTTGCTCGTCCCTGGGGGCCGGCCCGGAAGGAGGGCGGCACCGTGCGGAGGACGGGAACAGGTGCAGAAGGGTCGTGCCGGCACGCAGGGGCCTCTTCTGCCCGACTGCGTCCGCCTTCCTTCCCACCGCGTGCACGTGCTGGACCGACGGGCGAGGGGGGTACTGTCCCTGGGACTGTCGGGGAGGTTGGCCTGTGACCCAGGGAGGTGCGACTGCCGTGGACTGGGCGCCTCTCCACATCTCAACCTGCCCTGTAGATCCTCTTGGGCTAACAGGACTTCCCGGGCCGAGTACCAACCCCCTGGGGGGGTTTGAACCTCACTAACCTTCTTGGGTTTCTCCTCGCCCCTTGGTTCTGCAGGGCTCAGTCTCGAACACCGTGATCTCTCGCCTCCCCTGTGCTCTAAGGTGGTGATTCTGCATCCTGCTCTCAACACCAGCAGCCCTGGGGACACTTAGAAAGGGTTTGCATGGAAAAGGGACCTAATCAGAAGGGCACTGTCAGAGCAGCCTGGGACAACTGTAGCGCAGGACAGGGGACATGCTTCCCAGCTCTGGGGACCTGGAACCCAGATTATTCTTGCCATGCGTGGTCTTGGATCCTGGGTCCAAGGTCAGAAGGTTTTCCAGGTTCACCTGGGGTAGTTGGATGGTGCAGCTGGAAGTAGGGCATGAAGGCCTGGGTTGGGTTGTGGGAGGCAGGGTTTTTTGTTTGTTTGGGGTTCGATCCCCCCTTCACTATTGGGGGTTGAACCCAGGGACACTCTTATTATTGAGCTACACCCCCAGTCGTTTTTACTTTTGGGGGGCACCAGGGATTGAACTCAGGCATTCGACCACTGAGCCACATACCCAGCCCTATTTTGTACTTTATGTTTAGAGACTGTCTCACTGAGTTGCTTAGTGCCTCACCTTTGCTGAGGCTGGCTTTGAACTGGAGATCCTCCTGCTCAGCCTCCTGAACCACTGGAGTTTTGTTTTGTTTGTTTGTTTTTTGGTATTGGGGATTGAACTCAGGGTCACTTGACCACTGGGCCACATCCCCAGCCCTTTTTTGTATTTTATTTAGAGACAGGGTCTCACTGAATTGCTAAGTGCCTCGCCATTGCTGAGGCTGGCTTTGAATTTACGATCCTCCTGCCTCAGCCTCCCAAAGTGCTGGGATTACAGGCCTGCGCCACTGCGCCCGGCTGGCAATTTTTTTTTTAAGACAGAGTTTCACTAAGTTGTTGAGGCTGGCCTCTACTTGCAGTCCTCCTGCCTGGACCTCTTGAGAGTTGGGATTACACATGAGCGCCAGCACTCCCACAGGGCAGGTTTCTTTTGTTTTTTCATTTGTTTTCTTTCTTTGTTTCTTTTTTTGTATCGGAAATTGAACCCAGGGGTGCTTAAGCACTGAGTGACATCCCTAGTTTTGGTGGTGATGGGGATTGCACCCAGGGCCTTGTGCATGCTAGACAAGCACTCTCCCAACTGAGCTGTATCTCCAGTCCCATCCCTAGCCCTTTTATTTTTTATTTTGAGACAGGTTCTCACTAAGTTGCTGAGGTTGACTTTGAACTTGTGATCCTCCTGCATTGGCCTCCTGGGTTGCTGGGGTTATAGGTGTGCACCACTGTACCTGGCTGCAGGTTCTTTTTTTTTTTTTTTTTTTTTTTTTTTTTGGTACCGAGGATTGAACTCGGGGGCACTCGACCACTGGGCCACATCCCAGCCCTTTTTGTTTTTGTTTTTGTTTTTTTTGTTTTTTTTTTTGGTACTGAGGATTGAACTCAGGGGCACTCGACCACTGGGCCACATCCCCAGTCCTTTTTTGTATTTTATTAGAGACAGGGTCTCACTGAGTTGCTAAGTGCCTCGCCATTGCTGAGGCTGGCTTTGAACTCGAGATCCTCCTGCCTCAGCCTCCCAAGTGCTAGGATTACAGGCGTGCGCCACTGCGCCCGGCTACCTTTTTGTATGTTATTAGAGACAGGGTCTCACTGAGTTGTTGCTAAGTGCCTCGCCTTTGCTGAGGCTGGCTTTGAACTTGAGATCCTCCTGCCTCAGCCTCCCAAGTGCTGGGATTACAGGCGTGCGCCACCGCGCCCGGCCAGCCCTTTTTTGTATTTTATTAGAGACAGGGTCTCACTGAGTTGCTAAGTGCCTTGCTGTTGCTGAGGCTGGCTTTGAACTCTAGATCCTCCTGCCTCAGCCTCCCAAATGCTGGGATTACAGGCGTGCGCCACCCGCGCCCGGCTGCAGGTTCTTTTTAAAGCACATGGGTGAGCACATAGCAGATGTTCACCCGTGGGAGCTGGGCACCAGGGGACTTTTCTGGAAATACTGTATACATATGACTGAGATTCCTCAGTCTCCACCTTCCATGTTCAAGGCTGTTTCTGCCAGGTGAAGTCTGCTGCTCTTCCCAGGAACAGCTGGCATCCTCCTGACAGCTTGTCCAGGCATCAGACAACACCTGTTCACAGGCCAGCCTTCTGTCCACTCTGTGAAGGGTGGCGGGCCAGTTTCTATTAGATTCCTGTGGCTGATTACCACAGTTGGATGGCTTAAAACAACACATTTATTCTCAGAGTCTTGAAGGCCAGAAGTCTGAAGTCAAGATGTTGGCAGTTCCACACGCTCCAAAGACTTCAGGCAGGGTCTGTGCTTGCCTGCAGCTGCTGGAAGCTGGAGCAGTGTGGAGGCATCGTTCTATTCTCACAGTCCTCTTCGCACAAAAACTCTCCCTGCCTCCTTCTTATCAGGACATATGTCTTTGGAATTGGAGTCTCTGCAGGTTATTCAGGATGATCTTCAAGATGTTTAGTTGTTGGGAGGCTGAGGCAGGAGGATTATGATTTCAAAGTCAGCCTCAGCAGGAGGGAGGCACTAAGCAACTGAGACCCTGTCTCTGAATAAAATACAAAATAGGGCTGGGGATGTGGCTCAGTGGTCGGGTCCCCCTGAGTTCAATCCCTGGTACAAAAAAATAAAAGAAATCTGCTAAGTAGAGTCACACCTAGAAGTTCTGAGGATCAGGGAAAGAACTTACCTTTTTGGGTACTGCTTAACCCACTAGAGCTTTCTTTGGAACCTGCCCAGTCCTGGGAATCCTCACATCCCAGGCTGTCCATCCTTGGACCTGTCCACCGGCTGGTGGTCAGGCTGCCTTAGGTGTCACTCCCACCCTAGAGAGGCCTCAGGCCTCTGGCACCTGGAGGTCAGGAGGTCAGGCTAGCTGCTGACCCAGGCTCTGTTCTGGCTTTGTTGTGGAGACAGAGACTGTGACCCCTCAGGGGCAGCACTGGCCAGAAGTCCTGGGGCAGGAGCGTGGCCACTCCCTCACACTTGGGGCACTACAACCTGGTACTGTGTCAGAGAGACCAGGATGCTGGCTGTGGTGCTTGTGGCTACCAGACTGTGGAAGCCTGGTCTTTCCCCGGCTGGTCTGAGCTGGATGGAGCCTAGAGTGACACAGGTGAGCATCTGCCCTCCGCCCGTGCTCCTGGTGCGGAGCTGGAGGCCTCCCTGGGGGTGGAGCTGCTCTCACGCGCTCCCCTGTGTGGGGCCTGTGCTCCCAGCCTGACTGGGTCTCTAGGCCGGTACCAGAAAACCCAAACAACACATCTCTGTCCTGTGCAGTGCTGTCCCTGTGGGCAGGGATCAGTGACAGGGTTGGTGCCCGGTGGGCCTGTGCCCTTAGGCTGCAGCCTGGGCATGGTGCAAGCAGGAGCTCTGCTAGGTAGACATCTCCCTTTAATTTTCTTGAGACGTGAGTCACATGACAGATCAACCCTCCCCCCGCCCCCATACTGGGGATTGAACCCAGGGTGCTTTGCCACTAAGCTACATCCCCGCCCTTTTATTTTTTGAGACAGGGTCTCACAAAAGTGCCCAGACTGGCCTCAAACCTGTGATCTTCCTACCTCAGCCTCTGGAGTAGCTGGGATTATAAGTGTGTGCCACCATGCCCAAGTTAAATCAACCATTTTAAAGTGCATAATTCAGGTTGGCTTTTTTTGTGTGTGTGTGTGTGGTACCGGGGATTGAACTCAGGGGCACTCGACCACTGGGCCACATCTCCAGCCCTTTTTTGTAATTTTATTTAGAGACAGGGTTTCACTGAGTTGCTAAGTGCCTCGCCATTGCTGAGGCTGGCTTTGAACTCGTGATCCTCCTGCCTCAGCCTCCCAAAGTGCTAGGATTACAGGCGTGCGCCACCGCGCCCGGCTTCAGGTTGGCTTTTAATATACTTTATTTTAAAAATTTTTTAAATATTTATTTATTTGCTTTAGTTGTACACAATGCAGTGCATTTATATTTTACGTGGTGCTGAGGATTGAACCCGGGCCGGGCACGTGCTAGGCAAGCGCTCTACCCTGAGCCACAACCCCAGCCCTTAATATGCTTTTTAAAAATATATTTGCTTTTTAGTTTTACACAAAGCCTTTATTTTTACGTGGTGCTGAGGTTCAAACCCAGGCTGTGCACGTGCTAGGCAAGCGCTCTACCGCTGAGCCACAACCCCAGCCCTTAATAAACTTTTTTTAAAAAATATATTATTTATTTGCTTTTAGTTGTACACAATGCATTTTTATTTTCACGTGGTACTGAGGATCGAACCCAGGCCACGCACATGGTAGGCAAGCGCTCTACTGCTGAGCCACAACCCTGCTTAATATACTTTTTTAGTTTCTAATATTCTCTGTATTGTGTAACCATCATCACTGTGATCCCCAGACATCTCCATCACTCCAAAAGGAAGCTGCAGACCCAGTAAGCAGAACTCCCTTCTTCCCCCCTCAAGCCCCTGGCAACCACTGATCTACTTTCTTTTTAATTAATTAATTAATTAATTAATTAATTTGCTTTTAGTTGTACACAATGCGTTTTTACGTGGTGCTGAGGATCGAATCTGGGCCACACACGTGGTAGCCACAACCCCAGCCCTTTACTTTCTTTCTCTATGAATTTGCTATTTGGATGTTTCATGTAAATGGAATCGTACAGTGTTTGGTCTTTTGTGACTGGTTTCCTTGACTTAATGATGTTTTCCAAGGCCCCACCACTTTGTAGCATGTATCAGTATTTCATTTCTTTCTTTCTTTTTTTTTTTTTTTTTGGTACTGGGGCTTGAACTCAGCGGCACTAGACCACTGGGCCACATCCCCAGCCCTTTTTTGTATTTTATTAGAGACAGGGTCTCACTGAGTTGCTAAGTGCCTCGCCATTGCTGAGGCTGGCTTTGAACTCGCGATCCTCCTGACTCAGCCTCCCAAAGTGTCATTTCTTTCTTTTTTAAAAAATATTTATTTATTTGCTTTAGTTGTACACAATGTGTTTATTTATTTATTTATTTATTTATTTATTTATTTTGGTACCGGGGATTGAACTCAGGGGCACTCGACCACTGGGCCACATCCCCAGCCCTTTTTTGTAATTTTATTAGAGACAGGGTTTCACTGAGTTACTAAGTGCCTCGCCATTGCTGAGGCTGGCTTTGAACTCACGATCCTCCTGCCTCAGCCTCCCAAAGTGCTGGGATTACAGGCGTGCGCCACCGCGCCCGGCTTCAGGTTGGCTTTAATATACTTTATTTTAAAAATTTTTTAAATATTTATTTATTTGCTTTAGTTGTACACAATGCAGTGCATTTATATTTTACGTGGTGCTGAGGATTGAACCCGGGCCGGGCACGTGCTAGGCAAGCGCTCTACCCTGAGCCACAACCCCAGCCCTTAATATGCTTTTTAAAAATATATTTGCTTTTTAGTTTTACACAAAGCCTTTATTTTTACGTGGTGCTGAGGTTCAAACCCAGGCTGTGCACGTGCTAGGCAAGCGCTCTACCGCTGAGCCACAACCCCAGCCCTTAATATACTTTTTTTAAAAAATATTTATTTATTTGCTTTTAGTTGTACACAATGCATTTTTATTTTTCACGTGGTACTGAGGATCGAACCCAGGCCACGCACATGGTAGGCAAGCGCTCTACTGCTGAGCCACAACCCTGCTTAATATACTTTTTAGTTTCTAATATTCTCTGTATTGTGTAACCATCATCACTGTGATCCCCAGACATCTCCATCACTCCAAAAGGAAGCTGCAGACCCAGTAAGCAGAACTCCCTTCTTCCCCCTCAAGCCCCTGGCAACCACTGATCTACTTTCTTTTTAATTAATAATAATTAATTAATTAATTAATTTGCTTTTAGTTGTACACAATGCGTTTTTACGTGGTGCTGAGGATCGAATCTGGGCCACACACGTGGTAGCCACAACCCCAGCCCTTTACTTTCTTTCTCTATGAATTTGCTATTTGGATGTTTCATGTAAATGGAATCGTACAGTGTTTGGTCTTTTGTGACTGGTTTCCTTGACTTAATGATGTTTTCCAAGGCCCCACCACTTTGTAGCATGTATCAGTATTTCATTTCTTTCTTTCTTTTTTTTTTTTTTTTTGGTACTGGGGCTTGAACTCAGCGGCACTAGACCACTGGGCCACATCCCCAGCCCTTTTTTGTATTTTTATTAGAGACAGGGTCTCACTGAGTTGCTAAGTGCCTCGCCATTGCTGAGGCTGGCTTTGAACTCGCGATCCTCCTGACTCAGCCTCCCAAAGTGTCATTTCTTTCTTTTTTAAAAAATATTTATTTATTTGCTTTAGTTGTACACAATGTGTTTATTTATTTATTTATTTATTTATTTATTTATTTTGGTACCGGGGATTGAACTCAGGGGCACTCGACCACTGGGCCACATCCCCAGCCCTTTTTTGTATTTTATTAGAGACAGGGTCTCACTGAGTTACTAAGTGCCTTGCCATTGCTGAGGCTGGCTTTGAACTCACGATCCTCCTGCCTCAGCCTCCCAAAGTGCTGGGATTACAGGCGTGCGCCACCGGCGCCCGGCTCAATGTGTTTATTTTTACGTGGTGCTGAGAATCGAACCCGGGCTGTGCAGGAGCTAAGCAAGCGCTGTACCGCTGAGCCACAATCCCAACCCCCCCCCCACCTTTTTAAATAGTTGTGTATGGACTCATTGAATTTATTTTTGTGGTACCGGTGATTGAACTCAGGGGTACTTGACCACTGGGTCACATCCCCAGCCCTTTTTTGTATTTTATTTAGAGACAGGGTCTCACTAAGTTGCTAAGTGCTTCGCCATGGCTGAGGCTGGCTTTGAACTCTCGATCCTCCTGCTTCAGCCTCCCAAAGTGCTGGATTACAGGCATGTGCCACCATGCCTGGCTTCATTTATTTGTTTTTATGTGGTGCTAGGATCGAACCCAATGCCTCACACTTCCGAGGCAAGCGCTCTACCACTGAGCCACAACTCCAGCCCAGTATTTCATTCCTTTTTTTTTTTTAATATTTATTTTTATTCACTTTAGTTGTACACAATGCAATGCATTTATGTTTACGTGGTGCTGAGGATGGAACCCGGGCCGCGCACGTGCAAGGCGAGCGCTCTGCCGTTGAGCCACAACTCCAGCCCATATTTCATTCCTTTTTTAAGGCTAACTGATATTTCTTTTTATGGTTATACCTCTATTTTGTTTATCCATTCATCATATGATAGACATTTGGGTTGCTTCCACCTTTTGGCTATTGTGAATAATGCTGTTAAGAACATTCAGGAGTTCAAAGCCAGCCTCATCAACTTAGGTCCTAAGCAACTCAGTGAGACCCTGTCTCTAAGTAAAAGTTTTTACAAAGGGCTGGGGATGTAGCTCAGTGATTAAGTGTCCCAGGTTCAATCCTTGGTACCAAAACAACAACAAACAAACATTTAGGAGCCAAGGTGGTAGTGCATGCCTATAATCCTAGCAGCTCAGGAGGTTGAGGCAGGAGGATCACAAGTTGAAAGCCAGCCTAAGCAACTTAGAACTTTTCTCAAAATAAAAAATAATAAAGGGCTGGTGTGACATCTCTCAACCAGGAATCGAGCTGGGTGCCACTCCATTAATTCGGGACAGTTTTGAATCTGAGTTCTTCCTCGTTTACGCAAATGAATTTGAGCTCGAGCTCCTTCTAATTAAATGCCTGGAAGTTTGAACTTGGCTCCTCTTTACTGATGAGATGCCACCTTTATGTGACTATAGAGGAATTAACTTTGTCTGCTCTAGATGTATTTCTGCTGCATGGCCACCAGGTTTGAATACATTTAATTATCAAAAATAAAACCAGTTCTATGGCCCTGTGGAATCTAGCCAGAAGCTAGCTAAACCAGCAAGACAGGTTTTTTCAGCTAAAGATTAGCTTTTGCAAATAGCCCCTCCCTACAGGGCGCTGCATTACCCATTGAAAAGCTAATAGTCTTTTTGTGTGTCTGTAAAGGACTCTTCCTTATCCTTTAGCAAATTTGGGATTTTGGCAACCACATATCTTTTCTTTCTGAGCCCCAAAATAAAAAGTTATTATAGGGACACAGTAGAAGTCAGAAAGTCTAGGCCCAGTTGAAGTTTAAAGAAGATACTAGGGCAATATAACTTTATGAGCAGGCATGCCTAGAGTTGAGGAATTTTTTAAACATTAGTTTAGATAATACAAGCTTTAAGATTTTTTTAGAATGTTTTCCTCTGCCTATAGATAAGATTAATCAGTGCTTAGGATCAATATTTGATTTTCCCCTGATTATAGGACCCCAGAAATTCCTGAGATTCTTTAATGTAACCTCCTATAGTTGACATGTGAACTGTTGTGTTTGCTGGAATGTATAAAAACCATTGCTGAGAAAAGTAGAGACCGAAGGATTTCTGCAACCTGACTCGTGTGCATCATCTTCATTTCGCTGACGTTCCCCTCCAGCATCGGTCGGATTTACCTTGACATTTCCACGGAAGCCGGCCTTCTGCAGGCTGGCATGTGTCTCAGTGGTTAAGTGCCCCTGGGTTCAATCCCCAGTACCTATCCCCCACCTCTCAAAAAAAAAACCACATTTGGATACGCATTTTGGGGGGGTTACTGTTTTTATTTCTCTTGGGTGGATCCCGTGGAGTGGAATTGCCAGGCCAAGTGGCAGCTCCTCGTGTGACTGGAGGACTGACAGCCTGTTCTCCATGGTGACCATGCTCCGTCCCACCAGCTGCGGACCAGTGCCGCCTGCACCTGCCTGCAAGTCTCCGTCAGGGTGTGGAAGGACCAGATGAGGCTGGCCAGTGCACTCACTGGGCGTGCAGCCTGCTGGGCTTCCTGCTGGCCAAAAGACAGGAGCGGCCCCTTCGCCTGTCCCAGATTTTTAAAAAAAACATTTATTTATTTACTTTAGTTGTACACAATGCAGTGCATTTATGTTTATGTGGTGCTGAGGATCGAACCCGGGCCGCACAGCTGCTGAGCCACAACCCCAGCCTGCCTGTCCCAGATTTGTGGTGGCACTTTCTGTTGTCACTGAGGGTTGGACCTGGTGGGCTCTGCCACTGAGGTACACCCCAGTCCTTTTCGTTGTTATTTTAGGGTCTCCCTAAGTTGCTGAGGCTGCCAGGAAGCTGCCACTCTTCCTGCTGCAGCCTCCCCAGTCGCTGGGATCACAGTGTGTGCCAAGACACCAAGCACAGGTGACACTCTCCGGCCCTCTTGCCTGTGCTCTACTTGTGTGACGAGTCTGCCCACACTGGGCCTCCCCAAGGGCCCCGAGAGCCTGGCTGTGACGCTTGGGCAGTCCCCGTGTGGTGCATACATGCTTCTGCCGTGGGTGGGGAGCACCGTGGGCAGGCGTGGATGCTGTGGTGCTTCTCAGTCTTCTTGGGAAGCTACGTAGTACCTCCAGGTGGGCAGGAAGAGGGCATCGAGCTGCAGGGGCACCAGCTGACGCCAGCCTGCAGCTGTGTCCTCAGACTCGACTCCCCGCAGTTGCGAAAGGGGTGCATTAAACGGAGCGCCCCTTCCCCAGGCTGGCATGCCGGCTGGTCAGTCTGAGGGTTGAGTGCACAGTCCACTGTTCATCGTCCTCATGCTCAGACAAGCCTTTGCTTCCAAGTGTGTGTCTTCAGCTCAAGCTGGCTCGCTTGTCGGGAGAAACCAAGGCACCAGAGAAGGAGTCTCCACCGTGGGGGAGGTTTTGAGTTTCCTTGACATTGCCCTGATTAGTGTCCCCCCTGGGGGGAAGAGCCTGCAAAGACCAAAACGTTTGGGTGGGTTTGGATGTGGCTCATGATGTCTCAGTAAACACAGACCTTGGGTGGCTTTGAGCTGCAGCTAGGGTTGGGGTGGCCTCACATGCCCTGGGCCTAAGACCAGTCTCACCCAGGCCTGGAGGGGACAGGAGGGTTACCACGAGTGACCAGAGCAAGGCTGTTTGAGAAACCTCTGGGGTTGATCCTTACTGTCACCTTTGTTTACTTGGCAAATTCCCAGGACCAGTTACCAAACGTGAGGCCACCCTTAACTTAGGGCCACCCACCTTTCCAAGCCCAGGCAGGCCACCTCCCACAGAACAGAGCCACACAGGGCCCGGCTGCTCCCCAGGCTCTTTGTGACCTGAAGAACTTGTGCAGCTCCGCACCTTGGTCTTTAGTCAGCTCAGTGTGCTTAATTTCCACCCAGAACCTTTGCTCCGGGCACGACCACCAGTGCAGGTCTGAGTGATCCACCAGGGATAGCAGGTAGCAGCATCCTGGAGGACGGTGTCCGGTCACTCTGCGGTGGCCCTGGCCGGAAAGTCCATGTGTAGAGATTTGGTTAAGTGCTTCTCAGTTCCCTTGAGTTCTCCCTCAAGTCATTCAGGCTGCTGGACAGCCCAGACAACTACTTTTTAGAGAATTCATGAAGCTGTCAGGAGCAGCAGCCGCGGAGGGGGAGAGGCGGTACGGCAGTCGCACCGAGGGAGCGCAGACCTCTGCGACGCGGTAAAGCGCAGCTGCCCTCCACCGAAGGAGGCAGAGTGCGTGGCCAGCACACCCTCGAGGACCACAGAGCCCTGGGAGTGGGAGTGGCGGGGCACCCACCAGTGTTACTGGCCGTCGAGGTCCGCATCCAGAGGCTGCACTGGACAGACCTCTTTGTCCTGGAAACGACCTACAGAAAGCTCTCCCTCTTTCAGGCAGGCCCTTTATAGGCCAGCTCTGACTTCTGGGGGTTGTCATTGGCTTAGATTGCTTGATAAAACATGCGAGTCCTTGCCAGCTGTGGTGGCGCACGCCTGGTGGAGCCTGGTGCGGTGGTGCACGCCTGTAATCCCAGGGGCTCAGGAGGCTGAGACAGGAGGATCACAAGTTCAAAGCCAGCCTCAGCAATTAGCGAGGCCCTAAGAAACTCAGTGGCACCCTGTTTCTAAATAAAATACAAAGAAGGACTGGGGATGTGGCTCAGGGCTTAAGCGCCCCTGGGTTCAAACTCTGGTACCAAAAGAGTTAAAAAAGGGTCCATCAACTCAGGAGGCTGAAGCAGGACGATCGCAAGTTCAGACTAGCCTGGGCAATAGCAAGACCTTGTTTTGAAAGAAAAAGTAGAAGGGTTAGCTCAGTGGAAAAGTCAATCCCGATTAAAAGAAAGCACGCACCCACTCCACCTCCCCTTCCGCGGGCTGGCTCGTGGGCTGTGGCTGTGCGCTCGGGAGACCTGTGGCCGTGCGTGTGCTCGTGCGTGCGGCTGGGCTCGGGGCACACTGGAAACCGTAAGCTCACACGGTGTTGAGTCTGGCGTGAGGCTGCAGGCTGCTCTGGTCTGTCCCTCACATGGTTCACACTTGTCTCCTCCCCTGTTGGCTGGCTCTCCCCATGAGCAAGGAGCCTGCCACCAGGTGGGCCTCTGGTGTCACGCTGTGTTGCTGCCCGCGAGGCCTTCTCTCTGTCCTGCACATTGAGAGGCCCTCCCCAGGTGAGGCCATCTGAGCCTTGCATTTGTGTCATCTGGATGGTGTTTGAGTCATACACTCTCTTCCCAGTAAACAAGTGTGAGGAGCTCAGGAAAGGCTACTATAGTGGGCAGGAAAATGACCCCCAAGAAGTGTGCATGTCCTTGTCCTCCAGCACCCTCACACTGCAAGGGACAGAGGGGGGAGAATTGACCTTGGGGTGGGGCGATTCTCCTGATACTCTTGATGGGCTCAGTGTGACCACAGGGGTCCTTATACCAGAGGAACAGGGCCACAACTCTGTCAGGAGATGGGACTGCAGATCCTCAGAGCCAGAGGTTTGAAGATGTCTCACTGTTGGCCTCTAGAAAGGAAAAGGCAAGCAAACAAGTTCCCCAGAGCCTCCAGAAGGACTGGCCTCCAGAGCCGGGACAGCACAGATCCGCATTGCTTCAGGCCACCAAGTTGGAGGCGATTTGTCACAGCAGTGATGGAGAACTCAACGGGCCGCAGTGGCACTGGATGTAGTCGCAGCAAGCAGCCCGCCCTCCTGTGTGCACGCTTGCTGGGTGCTCAGGGTGCTGGTCCCACACTCAGCTGAGTACACGTGGGGTTCTCATGCTGCTGGGCTGACGGAGCCCAGGTCCCAGGTTGAAGGGGAAAGGGAAGGCGCCATGTTGGGCCGTGCAACCTGGTCCTGTGGAGCCCTCGGCTGCCACGCGAGCCCCCTTCACACCTGCGGGAAGAGCTGGGGATGGTAGGCGAGTGGGCCAGGCCTAGCTGAGGGAGCCGCGGAGATCTTGTTCCCAGGGACTGGTGGCCAGGAGGGGAGCTGGGGAGCTGAGCCACAGGGCTGTCTGTGCCCGGAGAGGGGCACTGCCAGGGTATCAAGCTAGGGTGAACCTGGGGAGCAGGGAGAGCCAGGAGCGCTGCTCTCTGGGGTCGGGTGGTGACTGGGGCACAGCATACACCTGGGGGCGGGGACAGGAGGTACTGGTGCAAGGTTGTCATGGCCATCGACAGTTGTCCCCTCTTCCCACTGGGCAGAGCTGGGGGCCGCAGGTAGATGTGTCTGCGAGCTTGTCATCTTTGGCCCAGTTCTCCACTCCTCTTGGGAACTGCCCGCCTCTTTCTCCTCTGCTTTTCTAGATCCTACGACCAGGATCTGCCTTGGGGGCTGGCCCCAGAACGGAGGCCCCAGCCCAGAGGCTGTGCAGGAAGGAATGCCGAGGACGGAGGGAGCCTCCTGGGGCCCAGAGGAGAGGCCGCTCCTGGAGGACAGAACTGGGGGATGCCCCGCTCACCAGGGGGACCAGAGTGGAGTCGGGGCTGGAGGCAGGACGACGCCCCCAGGAGGGGGCTCAGGGGCTGCAGCCTGGGTGTGAGCCCCAGCCCAAGGACTCGCCACAGCAAGGGACCTGGTCCTCTGGTGCAGGAGCTGTGGCCCTGCTTCCTCTCAGGACCCAGACCTGGTCACCCCTCAGGGGCCGCAAGCAGGGGGTCGCCACTGTCGGAGCCCAGCAGACGCCAGGCCTCTGGCCAGGCCACATTTCTGGTGCAGCACCCTAGAGTACCCTCTGGGGGGAGCCCCTGTGAGTGACCACTGTGGCGGTCATGTTCGTCAGTGGAACTGCTCTCGGGCACAGCCTCGGGACGTCCATGTTGGCGGTCAACCCTCCCAGACCTGCCCAGGGCCCTGCGGCCGCCTGTCTGCAGCGGGAACCCTCTGCAGAGGGCGGCGGTGCGGGGCGCCCCCACGGCCGGTTGTGGTGGGCGCCTCGCGGAGCGGGGGCCCAGCGGCGGGACCCCCACGGGCGAGCGCAAGCCGGTTGGCCCTCCCGGGCTCCCAGGCCCGCGGTGCGCCTGCTGCGGGGCGGGTGGCCTCCACCGCCCACAGCCACTCTCGAGCGCCTCCACGTGGTTTGGCGTTGGCCTGCCTGCTTCGGAGCCCACCCTGCGGGCACTGCGGAGATGCGGGTGCGGTTGGAGGGGTGAAGCCATGGAGTGCGCGGAGCGCGCCAAGGCCTGGACCCGCGTGCGCCAGCCTCCGCGTGCGCCAGCCTCCGCGTGCGCCAGCCTCCGCGTGCGCCAGCCTCCGCGCCCGCACTGCCGGGCTGGTGGGCGTCAGCTGGGAGGCCGCAGTGCCGGCAGGGGTCTACCCGGCGGGTTGGGGGCTCGTGCTGGAGACCTCAGGGACGCTTCTGACCTGTGCGACACCTCCCCGTGTGCACACCGGTCCCCCACCTGGCGCATGGCGTCTGACCGCGGGAGAGGGCACCGGTCTGCGTCCGCCTCTCAGGCCCTCCACCGACCCCTGGCCCGAGTGCCTCTCCGGTAGGTGAGCAAACGGGAAAGTGGCCCTCTAGGGGTGCAGCCAGACAGTTGTGAGGGCAGGGTTCGAACCCAGGACCTTTCACTACTTGCCTTAGTGACCCGGGGGTGTCAGCCTCTTTCTCCTTTGCTTTTCTAGGTCGCGCCTCCGCCCGTGGATCTTGGAAAGGGTCTGGAGAGCGACCTGGCACGCCTGTGGCCTTCCAGAGGCAGTCGCCGGCCCGCTCTGCGGCTGGCCAGCAGGACCTTCACCGTGTTAAGCCCCCCCGTGGGCGCGCCTGCTCGTCCTTGCGACTCAGGGCCGGCCACAGGTTTGGGGACCACCTCTGCGTGGGGAGGCCTCCGGAGGTCTGCAGCCATCTGCTGCTTGCCACCTTCAAGCAGGGGTGTACGTTTGTGGTTCCAGTTCCCCTCTTCCGCCCTCCACCTCTGTCCCACAGTGACCCACTCAGTGTGGGCCCCAGAAGCCAGGCCTCGAGCCTGCTGACTACCCGTCAGGCCCAGTGATGGGCACTCTCCCCTTAATTGCCCCACTTGGTTGTCCCAGCAACTGGGAGGCTTGGTCGGAGCTGTCTGGAAGGAGGCAGTGCTGGGCCGTAGAGCCTGTCATCTCCAATGGTGTCCCCGAATGGGCAGCCCCAGAGCCAAGCCCCCAAAGCACCCTGTCACTTTCGCCTGTTTCCAAGTCCCTGTCCCCCGAGGCAGGGAGGGTGTGCAGGTCGGTGGGGCGGTGGGTCCTGTGTTCCCCAGCAGGCTTGCAGGGTGTGTCCCAGCCTGCACTGTGTGACCTGGGGTCACTGGACACCCCTGCTCTGATCCTCACAGGACTGTGGGATGGCTCCTGTCCCTGATGCCAGACACCTTCTGCAGAGTGGTCTCTGCTTCTCTGCCTGTCCTCTCCAGGTCTCAGGCAAAGCCCCTCTCAGGGACGGGAGCGGTGCCCAGAGCTCCCAGTCTGGGCCTTCAAGGGGGGTTGTGGACCCAGCCCCAGCCAGCCCCAGGAACGCACCCAGGAGAGGTGTACCTCAGTGCCCTCGCCTCAGCAGCTCTCCCCAGGCTAGGGCTGGGTTGACCCAGGTCTCACCAAGGGCTTGAATCCTCTGCTCAGGGAAAGCACCCTGTGCAGCAGGCCCAGCCACCGTGAGGAGAGCAGTCCCCACTCTGTCCCCCGTAGCTGGGAGACGGTCACCAGTCCTTCCACAGAAGTGTCCTGCGCTGCAGCTCTCCAGGTGCTCTTGAATGTGGCTCTCGTGGGGCACAGGAGATGGGAAGGTTCAGGAAAACAAGGTTTATTTGGCTCAAAGATCCTAGAAACAGCTCAGTCCATGACCAAAGCCCACGTGGGAAAGCCCGGGTCTGCCAGGAGGCAGTAGGGCAGGACAAGGGGAAGGCCACGCCAGAAAGGCAGGGCAGAGAGAACGGCCTTCCACGTGGTCCAGGTGGAATGATCTGGCAAGGTTAAGCCGTAGAACATCTCCGAGCTGCACCTGCCCTGGACGGCTCCACCGGAGTGTTGCCTCCTGGCCGGGCCGGGCTGCGTCGTCTGCACGTCAGAGGCCTGTGGCTGGCTGGCCCAGGAGGGGCTGCTGCTGCCTGGGCTGGAATAACACGACCCTCCTGCCTCCGCCTCAGCCGGGAGCACAGGTGTGTGCCGATGCTTCCAGCTCAGAAAGCCTTCTAGATGCCAGAACCCGTGAGGTCCAGAGAACGGAGCATTGTGGTGCCTCACCTCCATCCTCTGAGGCTCAGAGTACCCGTGAGGTCCAGAGAACGGAGCATTGTGGTGCCTCACCTCCATCCTCTGAGGCTCAGAGTACCCGTGAGGTCCAGAGAACGGAGCATTGTGGTGCCTCACCTCCATCCTCTGAGGCTCAGAGTACCCGTGAGGTCCAGAGAACGGAGCATTGTGGTGCCTCACCTCCATCCTCTGAGGCTCAGAGCGGCACAGCTGGTGTTCTCCGCTTCTGCTCTTGCCCTGTGGGTCTAGTCGTGACATCCTGGGGACCCATTTCCACTTCCTTGTATGCTCACGAACCTCAGCAAGGTCATGCTGGGCAAATGCGCTCTCTGGGGATCGGCTTGGTGACAGTGGCAACTGCCATCAGGCCAGGACCTTCTCTGAGCACTGCGGGTCCGTGCCAGAGCACTGACTGTCCATGCCTGAGTCGGAGTGAGCACTGGAGTGCAGCTCAGTGGCCAGTGCTCCTGGGCTTGATCACGAGTACAAAGACAATGTCATGTAGTTTTCACAGTTCTGGGGGCCAGAGGCCTGACATGAGCATCACTAGGCTGAAATCAAGATATCCTCAGACCCTGGGTTCAATCCCCAGCACCACAAAAGAAAAAAAAAAAAAAAAGATGTGTGCGTGGTGTTTTGTTTGTTGGCACTGGGGATTGAACCCAGAGGTGCTTTACCAATGCGCTACGTATCCAGCGCTCCCTCCCCAACCCCCGGATTTTTTGAGCATTTTGAGACGGGGTGTAAGTTGCTCAGGGCCTCACTAAGTTGCTGATACTTGAACTTCCGATCCTCCTGCCTCAGCTTCCTGAGTTGCTGGGATTACAGGGGTGCAACATCACACCAGCAGGTGTGTGTTTTCAAGACAAGGACACTAATCATGTATATTTTCTTCGGGTGAAGAAGTCGGAGGAGCTTGGCCGGTGATTCAGCTCAGGGTCTCTAATGAGGCTGACATCAACGTGTCAGTCAAAGCTGCAGTCACCTGAAGCTGGTTAGAAGTTAGAAGGGACCTGGACCCCTGAGTCACTGGGGACACAACCTTCCTGGAGGGCCAGTGACCCACTTCAGACTGTCACAAGGGGAAAAGTAAACCTTTGCCATGTGGCACTGAGCTCCTGTGGTCGTTTGTTACGGCAGTGTTGCCTGCTGTTAAAGAAGTTTTTTTTAAAAAGTCAAAGCTAAAATCATTTCTTGTGCAAATGAGACAGAACGAACATGTGTTAAGGATTTTACTTACTTGGTTTTGTTTGTTGGCTGGTGGGTACTGGGGGTTGAACCTCGGGGTGCCTTACCACTGAGTTACGTCTCCAGTACTTTGTTTTGAGACAGGGTCTCACTAAGTTGCTGACGCTGTCCTCGAACATGAAGTTCTCCTGCCTCAGCCCCTCCATTAGCTGGGGTCACAGGTGTGTGCCACCACCCCTGGTGGAGTTTTATTTATTGACTAGAGAAACAGTAAAAATGTCTGCAATTCTTTGAAGACGGAGGAAGGGACCACAAGCCAAAGAATACAAGGAAAGCAGCTGTACCTGTTGGAAAAGGCAAGGAAACTGGTTCTCCCCAGAGCCTGAGCAGGAGCTCAGCTCGGAGGACATCTTTTCTCTTCCTTTCCCCATTTTCTTCTTCTTTCTTTCTCTCTTTTCTTCTCTCTTCTTTCTTTCTCTCTATTTTCTTCCCTTTCCCTTTCTTCCTTCCTTCCTTTCTCTCTCTCTCTCTCTCTCTCTCTCTCTCTCTCTCTCTCTCTGTGTGTGTGTGTGTGTGTGTGTGTGTGTATGGTGCTGGGGATTGAGAGAATCTTTAGATCCAACATACTTGTTTAAAACTTTACACCTGACCCACTGTCTTTTAAATCCGTCTAACCCGGGGTTGGCCAAGGACTGCTGGATTTAACTGTCCCCAGCTTCACAGATAATATTGCCATCCCAGGCCATGCCCAACCATGTCTCTCCATCCTAAATATCAAGGTGGTCGTCCATTCCAGTTAATAACTTTAGATGATTTATATAAATTCTAAATCACAGGTGCTATTAAATACAATGACTGCAAGGGCAGTTCAACTCCTTCAGTCCTAAGACTTCATGTAATAGGCCCTGCCAATATTGGGGCCTATTACAACCCCAATGGGGCCCAAGTTCCAGGCACCCTGTTGTAGGACAGACTCCAACACCGGATCAGCATGCAGTGTTTTTTTTATTATATTTCTCTCAGCCTTTTTATACATCTTCCAGACAAAGAGGGCAATTAGCCATCAGCAAACATTAATAGACAATGAAGGCAAATAGCCAGTAGCAATGACGAGCATAAATTTGCGAATCAGCAATCAGCCAGATAAACTTTCCCTAAAGAATATCTTAAACTAGTTAGGGCTAGAACACTTTGAGCTCCTCTTCTTTTCAATATAGAAGAAACAAGAAAGAAACACCCTCGTTTGCAAGCAATGTTTCTTTACTATCTATTCTATATCTCTTGGCAAGACGTTCCGTTTGCAGACACGCCCACCAAGGGCAACAAAGCCTCGTTTGCAAGAACTGTTGTTGCCAAACTTTCTGATTAGCCTCTTGGCATAACATACCGTTTGCAGTATGTTCACCAAGGGGGTGATAAGTGCCTCGTTTGCGAGAACGCCTTCACCCATTACTTTTGATAAACTACTTGTTTCTTCTCTATCTGTTCTACACCTCTCGGCAGAACGTTCCGTTTGCAGACACGCCCACCGAGGACAACAAGGCCTCGTTTGCAAGGAATCTTGTTGTTCTTCTTCTGATTCTCTACAGCACCCCTCTATCCAGAGGGAACAGAGTCCTGGGCACAACTTGGGGAAAGTAGAAGGCCATTTTTGTAACCACATCTTGATAATTACCCCCTCAAACAACCACTCTAATTATGCAGTGGCCCAGTATGCCCCCTTTAAACAAACAGTACGGTTTCGTGGAAACCATCCTTGGAAAAGTATCAATTATTAAACAGAAACTCAGACTACTGCCAGAACTGACTTTCTGCTTGCAAGTCCCCTTGGGAGACTTGCCCCAGCCCCACCCCCTGCAGAATGCTTGCTAATCCTCAATTATGAAAACTTGACTGAATGGATTCTCATTGACATAAAAAGAAATTTCTTGGGTTGGGGCTGTAGCTCAGTTGGTAGAGTGCTTGCCTCGCATGCACAAGGCCCAGGGTTCGATCCCATCACCAGGAAAGAGAGAGAGAGAGAGAAAGAAAGATTTTTTTTTTTTTTTTTTTTTTTGGTACCAGGGATTAAACTCAGGCACTGGACCACTGGGCCACATCCCCAGCCCTTTTTGTATTTTATTAGAGACAGGGTTTCACTGAGTTGCTAAGTGCCTCGCCATTGCTGAGGCTGGCGTTGAACTCGTGATCCTCCTGCCTCAGCCTCCCAAGTGCTGGGATTACAGGCATGCGCCACCACGCCCGGCTGAAATTTCTTATCTTGATAAGACCTTAGGGGCAACCCCAGACCAGTCCCTTGGTCCCTTCTAGCTTCTGACGGGGGCTACATTAACTAAAACTCTATTCACGTGGGAATTTGAAAATAAAAAAAACGAACTCACATGGGCTGGGGTTGTGGCTCAGCAGTGGAGCGCTCACCTAGCACATGCGTGGCCTGGGCTCGATCCTCAGCACCATGTACAAATAAACACATTGTGTACAACTAAAGCAAATAAATAAATATTTAAAAAAAAAAAAAAACCCAACTCACATGTTTACTATTGAAACTAGTTTTTGGCCTGGCACAGTGGTGCATGCCTATAATCTCAGCACTTGGGAGGCTGAGGCAGGAGGATTGTGAGTTCAAAGCCAGCCTCAGCAAAATCAAGGTGCTAAGCAACTTAGTGAGACCCTGTCTCTAAGTAAAATACAAAAAAGGGCTGGGGATGTGGCTCGGTGGTTGAGTGCTCCTGAGTTCAATCCCTGGTACCAAAAAGAAGAAAAAAAGAAAAGAAAACTGGTTTCTTTCTTTTTTTTAAATTTATTTATTTGCTTTAGTTGTACACAATGCAATGCATTTATGTTTACGTGGTGCTGAGGATCGAACCCGGGCCGCGCACGTGCCAGGTGAGCGCTCTACCTCTGAGCCACAATCCCAGCCCAGAAACTGGTTTCTTTGTGGAACAAATTCCTACTTGTGCCTACCAGCCCACGGGACAGGAACATGTACACTAGTCTATCTAGCCTCAAACATAGATATAGCCCCTAGCAATAAGTCTCTACTCACACCTCTCACATCATCCATTAGCGCTCAGCAGGATATCCAACTAGTCCCTCTCCTGGTGGGGTTGGGAATAATTGCTGGAGTGGGTACAGAGATAGGAGAACCATCTACTCCCTCTCCTATTTTCAGGGTTTGTTTGAAGATCTCTCTAGTAGCTTAGGGGAAATAGCAAAAAGTATAATTATCCTCCAGAACCAGAGAGATCCATTAGCAGCATTCACTCTCCAGAACCAGAGAGGGTTAGATTTACTAACTGCTGAAAGAAGGGACTGTGTCTCTTCCTGGAGGAAGAATGCTGCTTTTAGGCAAACTAACTTGGGATAATTAGAGATGCAGCAAAAAAAAAAAAAATAGCAGATCAGGGCTGGGGTTGTGGCTCAGCGGTAGAGCACTCACCTAGCACGTGCGCCGCCTGGGTTTGAGCCTCAGCACCACGGAAAAATAAAGGCATTGTGTGCAACTAAAACAATTTTTTTTTTTTTTAAAGAAATTAGCAGATCATGTCTCCAGGATTCACTCCAACTGTCAGCATCATGGGGATTGTAGTCAAAAATCTGGAACTGGATGTCTTAGTTACTACCCTTGGTGGACCCCTTTTGATCCTCCTGGCTTTGTTGTTTGGACCCTGTCTTTTAAACCTACTAAGAACATTCGTCTCTTCCCATCTAGTCTGTTGGACTCCAGTTGTACTAGGGCAGGGCTTCAGACCCACGCCACCAAGGACCCAGGCCCCTGCTGTCTCAGCTTGACCAAATAAGGTGAGAGTTCTGTGATTCCCAAATAAGCAGGGATTACAGGCCGCAGCCAGCCTAAAGCAGCTACAGGAGAGGAGACTTCCAGTCCATCAGCCACCCTGAAAGAATTTTAGGGTTATGTCTCAAAAATGCGGTAGGCGTTTAGGGATGTCAGGATGGGGGAGGCAGGGTACAAGAGAAATGTCGGCTGGCGTTGGGGATGGAGAGATGCCAGGCAACAGGACTACTGGGTGGCCCCAAGCTCGGTTTTGAGTAAGTCCTATCACGTGGCAGCTCACCAGGGCAGGCTCATCACCACAGCTCAGTGCAGGGCAAAAACCACCCGAGACCACCGTGCAGCCAAGAGAGCTATTCACCAGCCTTCACGGCTGGCTGGGGGTAGAAGAGGTGCTGGGAGAGAGTCGCAAGGGTTGGCGCACGGTTCGCCCAGCTGCTTGGCCAGCCGCCACCGCAGCCGTCCAGCACAAGGCTCGCAGGCCAGGCCAGGCGGCGGGGCGCCCACCGCAGTCCTGGCCAGTGGCCCCGGCTGCACAGGGCGAGGAGGAGCACGAAGGCCAAGAGCAGGGGTCGCAGTGACAGCGAGGGACGCCGTGGGCCTGAGCGGGAGCGAGCTCTGGGCGCAGGTGGGCGCTGCAGCTGCCCTGGGCCGGAGTTGGTGGGTGCCTCTGGTTGGTGCAGGCTGCCTCCTCGAGGGTTGTGAGCTCTGGACCGGCAGAGCGACCTTTGACCCTAGTGGCTCCTGCTGGGGAAAGGGCAACGAGTTTGCTAAACAAGTTTGCTGGGGACACAAACTTGTCGGCCCAGGCCCATCTACCACTCCGGCAACGTGGCCTCCACAAGTTCTTGATTAGGTGAAGATACAGTAGACAATAGGAGCAGGAGCAGGGCCTACAGTCAGTCCCCGGGAGGGGAGCCAGGCCCAGCACCTGGAGGACACGGTTCTTCAGACCTGGGAGGCACCTGCTCGCCTGCTCCACTTGTACGTCCTTTTTTTTTTTTTTTTTTTTTTTTTTTTTTGTGCTGGCAATTGAACCCAGGGCCTTTTGCATGGGAGGCAAGCACTCTACCAACTGAGCTATATCCCCAGCCCCGTGTGTGTGTGTGCGTGTGTGTGTGTGTGTGTGTGTGTGTGTGTGTGTGTGTATTTTTAGTTGAAGGAGGACACAATACCTTTATTTTATTTTTATGTGGTGCTGAGGACGAAACCCAGTGCCTCACGTGTATCAGGCAAGCGCTCTACCACTGAGCCCCAGCCCCAGCCCTGTACTTCACTTAAAAAAAAAATTGTTTTTTAAAAAAATTGTTCTAATTAGTTACACATGACAGTAGAATGCATTTTGACACACCATACATAAATGGAGTATAACTTCTCATTCGTCTGGTCTATACTTCACTTTCAGTAAATCTGTGTTCTGGCTGCTTCTCTGTCTTGCTCAATTCTTACTCCAGGAGTGAAGAGCAGCATCTCTGATGTCACACCATGACAGGGCCCATGCCCAGGCCATGTGGTCCTGGGGAAGGGTAGGGACTGCCCTACCCACTCCACCTGCAGGTTCAAAGGCCCCCAGAGACCAGGTCTTCTGGTTCTTCAAGACACAATGTGTGGTTTTGTTGAAATAGGATGACTTATTTTTCCATTTAAGTCTGAGATAACTATAAATTCGACGGCCATAGGAATGATACAGACATCCTGTTTCCCCCAACAGTAGCAGCACAATTGAGATACATTGAAACAGTCACGATTGTGAACATCTCGGCCATCACAAGGATTCTTCAAACAGCAGTTCTGTAGCTGCGCATACTTCCTGCCTTCTTCCCTTCCCTAACCTCTGGCAATTAGTAATCTGTGTTCACTTCTACACCCTTGTCTGCTCTGTTTCTGTATTTTTCTACAAATGGATCCATACGGTGTATAACCTTTTCTCTCTTAAAGACAGGGACTTACTCAGTTCCTTAGAACCTGCTAACTTGCTGAGGCTGGCTGTGGAGGGGGGGGCGTCAACAGCCAGCGTCTTACTGGGGGCTTCTTCCTGCCTAGGGGAATCCAAGCCACCCTGAAACTTAAAATCTCAGATAATTAGTGACTAACAAAACAAATACTCAGAAATATATTTACAGGGCTGGAGTTGTGGCTCAGAGGTGGAGCAATCGCTTAGCACATGCGAGGGCTTGGGTTCGATCCTCAGCACCACATAAAATAAATAAATGAAATAAAGATATTGTGTCCAACTACAACAGGGTGCACAAGGACATGGACTCTGAGGGCTGGGGTCAGTGAGCTTGTGGTAGTGACTCTGGTGGGTGGAGGGTGATGCTCGGGGCAGGGTGCACTAGACAGGCCGACGGGTAGGCCGATGGGTAGGCCCCGGGGCAGAGAGCAGGCCAGGCAAGTGGGCAGCAGAGGCTTTCAGGACAGGAAGGAGAGGGGAGCCAGCCTGGGCTCAGGAGGAGACTGGTGGGGGTGCATGTGTGCCTGGTGTTGCCCAGATAAATGCATGCCAGCATTTCCCGCGTCCTAAGGCCTGTGGATTCTTTTCGTTACACCACAACAGCTCTGGGAGTTGACTCACTGAATTTGGGCCACCATGGAGTCCAGGTCTCAGCCAAAGTACTAAACCAGCTTGATCTTCAAGCTGCTCGAGCTGATTCCTACGTCTCATAAGTCATCCCATATGAATCGAGCTGACCCAGGGTGGACACAGCGATGCACACCTGCAACGCAGCTACCTGGGAGTCGAGGTGGAAGAGTCGCAAGTTCAAGGCCAGCATCAGCAACTCAGCAAGACTTGGTCTCAGTGAAAACGGCTGTGGGGTAGCACCAACGGTAGTGCTTGCCTAGAATGTTCAAGGTCCTGGGTCCACTCCCCAGAACTGGGGGGAAAACAATAGTTGCTCCCGGCTGTCATGGCTTGGATATGAGGTGTCCCCCAAGGCCCCTGTAGGAACAGTCAGAGGTGAAGTGACAGAATGATGAAAAGCTGACTAACGGCCAATGTTACGTCCTGTCTTCGTTGGCAGATCCGTAGACGCCACGTTCATTCCCAGTTTATGCTGATGACAGGAGTGAGGCTTTGCAACTCCACTGCAGTGTGACGGGTCCACCCAGAGCACCAGGCTCAGCAGAGGCCCAGGGGTTGGGGAGGGCTGGTTGGAGGTTGTGGGGCCCCTTACTAGGCACCTACCACAGGTAGCCTACATGACAGTAGCTAGTTACTGGGGACGTCAGGCAGCCCAGGTAGTGTCCTTAGCCATGTCACCAGCAGAG
Source organism: Tamias sibiricus (assembly GCA_025594165.1). Taxonomy (NCBI): domain Eukaryota; kingdom Metazoa; phylum Chordata; class Mammalia; order Rodentia; family Sciuridae; genus Tamias; species Tamias sibiricus. The sequence goes on along the minus strand of CM046672.1, from coordinate 66,532,588 downwards.
GCTGGAAACAGGTCTGAGCTGCGTGTCCTGGGTACAGGTCAGACTTGATGGAGAATTGGCAGCTCCCACGCTTCCAGACAGCCCAAGTAACTCAAAGTCCAAACGCAGGGTCCCCCACCTCTGGTGTCACTGTGGGGTGGCTCAATGAGGACAGGAGAGGACTCCACATTTCCTCCCAGAAAGGGAGCCTAGTGCAGTGCCTATCAGTCACCAGTTATCCATTAACAGGACTATTGCTCAAGCCGCGGTGGCTTCCTGTAAAGCCCATCCTTGTCCCCAGCCCCAAAGCCTCTGTCCCTGCCTTCTGGGAAGGACAAACAAGGGACGAGGTCAGTGCCCCAAGCCACCTGACACTATATACAACACCAACACTGTGGAGTGTGGGGTCACCACCATGTCTGTGCTGGTAGCCTTCCTGCTGCTCTGGGGTAAGGTGTTGGGGTCGGGGCCACCCTGGGCCAGGGCTGTGCGAGTGGAGCATCATGGGTGCTGTCTCTGCAGGGCTCACCCTGGACCCGGCAACCGAGGCATTCACAGGTGAGTGCAGGGCTAGGGCCTGGGGACGGTGGGCCACAGACTGTGGGGAGCCCCTGTCCCCAGCACCAAGCTGACCTAACGCCCCCTGCCCCAGTATTTGAGACCAAACCCAGCCTGTGGGCAGAGCCGGAATCGCTGCTGGAACCCTGGTCCAACGTGACACTGAGGTGCCAGGCCTACCTGGGGACCCCGGTCTTCCAGCTGTTCAAGGATGGGGTGATCCAGGACGTTGTGTACCTGCGTGTGCCTGCCGTGGAGCACCAGTTCCCGCTGGGAGCAGTGACAAGTGACAACCAGGGCACCTACCGCTGCCGCTATGGGTTTAGTGATGGAGGATGGACCCAACTGAGCAACCTCGTGGAGGTGACAGGGACAGGTGTGCAGGGCTGTGGATGGAGTCCAGGAGGCAGTGGGGCGGGAGCTGATGGGCAGTGTCCCTGCGAGCCACCTGGCCTGAGCCTGCTTCCCCGGCTGTCAGCTGGGGAGGGCTGGAAGGACGGAGGACCAAGTCCCCAGAGGGGCTGGGGCCCACAGCAGGTCCCTACCTACTTGCTCTTGCCTCCCTTAGAAACGCTCCACCCACCAGTGTCCCTCCCGTTTTCCAGAGAATGAGGTGCTGGTGCAGCTGGGCCACCCTTGTCCTTGTCATGCAGAACACGCACCCACCCTGCCTCTTCCGCAGAGCCCTTGCCCCCGCCTTGGCTCTCCTCGGAGCCGGTGCCCTGGATCACACCCGGCCTGAACACGACGCTGCTGTGTCACGCGGGGCTGCGGGGTGTCACCTTCCTGCTGAGGCGGGAAGGCGACGAGGAGTTTCTGGAGGTGGCTGAGGCAGGGAAGGGCAGAGAGGCCACCTTCCCAGTCCGTCGGGCCGGCAATTACAGCTGCAGCTACCGGACCCACACCGCAGGTGGCCCCTCTGAGCCCAGCGCCACTGTGAGCGTCGAGGAGATGAGTGAGTGCTGACCCGCCAACACCGAGACCCCGCGCGGGCGGGTGCTCGGGACACCGGGAAGGAAGGGTGCTCAGGAGGCTGCCTGGCAGACTGGCGCCGCCGCAGCGACCTCCCTGCCTCGCAGCCACGCCGCCGCCGCCGCATCTGCGTGCACAGCGCCCCGAGGTCCTGCGCCCCGGCGCCCGCGAGAACCTCGTCTGCGTGGCGCCCCTGAGCGGCGTCCACTTCCAGCTGTGGCGGCGCGGAGAGGAGCTGCTGGTCCCCAGGAGCAGCTCCAGCCCGGACCGCGTCTTCTTCCACCTGGAGGGGGCGGCCGCGGGGGACAGCGGTCCCTACACCTGCCGCTACCGGCTGCACGCCGAGGAAGCCGCCTGGTCCGCGGACAGCGCGCCCACGGAGCTGGTGTGGAGCGACGGTGAGCCAGGCGACCGGCAGGGCGCGGGCGGCTGGGACTCGCGGCCCGCGGGGAGCCGGAGGGACAGGTGGGACCTGCGGAAGTGCGGGTCCACACAAGGGCCTTGCAGATGGGTCAGCGAGCGGCAACCTCCAGGCCCCGCTTGGGACGACCGAGTCAGGCGGCGGCTGTGGCATGGGCCACGTGTCCCGGGGCCGGGGCGGGCGGCGGGCGGCGGGCGGCGGGCACAGAGTCCCCGGGCCGCACGACTGGGCGCGCTGAGATTGGCACACAGTGGGCACTGGGCGCGAGCGCCGCGCGAGCGAGTCCACCCGCGCCGCGAACTCCGCGATGCCCACCTCCGACCGCGCGGCCGCCGGGCCCCAGCGCCACGCCGCCTCCTTCCGGCCGCTGTTGGGGCCGGGCAGCGCCGTGCGCTTGGAGGCGGGCGGTCCTGCGCGCGGCGGGACGTCTCTGGCGGGAGCTGGGCCCCGGCAAAGACCGGCCGCGCTCCAGGCCCTGCCGCGCTCCAGGCCCTGCCGCCCTCGGCCAGGTCAGCCGCCTTCTCCTCCGCAGAGACGCTGCCCGCGCCGGTGCTCGCGGCGGAGCCGGAGGGTACACGCCCCGCGCCCGGCTCGCTCGTGCGGCTGCGGTGTCGCGCGCCCCGGGCTGGGCTGCGCTTCGCGCTGCAGCGCGAGGACGCGGGCGGGCGACGCGTGAGCGGCCTGCTGAGCCCCGCAGGGCCCGAGGCCGTTTTCGAGCTGCCGAACGTGTCGGCCGCGGACTCGGCCAACTACAGCTGCGTCTACGTGGACCCGACGCCGCCCTTCGCGGGCTCCGCACCCAGCGCGCCCCTGGAACTGCGCGTGGACGGTGAGCGGGGCGCTGGAGGGGCGTGTGCGTGCCGCTAAGTCTCCCGCCGCGGAGGGGGCCCCGCAGCGCCTCCAGCTCTGGCTAGATGGCCTCGGGTGCGAGCCGTGGGCTGCGGTGGCGTTGACCAGGGGGGCAGGAGCCAGGCGTGCTAGTCAAAGCCCTTTTCCGGGGCCCGCGCCTCCGCAGGCGGGGTCCTGGGGCCAGTCTCCCGAGTTCCCGCGTCCGGGCCCTGTGTTCCCATCACGGTCTCCAGGGGAAGAGGCGGGGCAGAGACCGCGCCCTGCTGCCTGACCCTTGGGCGGTGCACCGCACCGCGGAGAACGCCGTTTCCCGGATGGCTCCTTCCCTTCCATGACGCTGGGGGGTCCCCACAAAACCTCGGGGCAGGCCGTCCTGGGGGACGACGGAGGCGAGATGCAGACGAGACAGCGCGACGACCGGGGCGCGGGACAGGGAGTGGAGAGGCTGACTCGCCTCGGGCACAAGGGGGACGCGCTCGCGGGGCCTCGGGAGCGGCCAGGGCCTCACTGCCCCCTGCGCGCAGGGCCGCCTCCTCCGCCACAGCTCCGAGCCCTGTGGCGCGGGCCGGTGGCCGCGGGCCACGACGCCGTCCTGCGCTGCGAGGGCCACGTGCCGGACGTCCACTTCGAGCTGCTGCGCGCGGGCGAGGAGGAGGCCCCGGTGACGTCCATCACGGCGCGCGCCTCGCGCTTCTCGGCCGACCTGGTACTGGAAAACGTGGGGCCGCAGCACGCGGGCAACTACAGCTGCCGCTACCACTCCTGGGGGCCCGGCGCCTTCCAGTCGGAGCGCAGCGACCCCGTGGAGCTCCTGGTGGCGGGTGAGCAAGGGCGGGAGGCCCGCGGGGCCGAGGGGGCGTGGCGAGCCGCAGACCACGCCCCTTCCTTCCGGAGGGTCTCCCCGGTAGGGGCCCAGGCCCTGCTCCCGCCCCACTTCTCCCGTCTTATTGCCCAGGACGCTGATTCCGCTCTGGACCCGTCTGCATCCCTCCTGCTGCCGCTGGAGGCCAGCAACCAGCGAGACTGGCAGCCTCTTCCTCATTTCTCCCAGCAGTTAATAAATGTCGAGACTGTTTAAAACGTGTCTCTGGCCAGTGGGTTCAGGGAGCTGTTCTTTCAGGACTGAGGTCTGTGTTCTGAAAGTGGATGGGCTCTGGGTTGGACCCCGAGGGTGGAGGACTAACCCTGGGTCCACACTGCCCAAGACCCGTTTCTTCTGCCTCCTCCACCAAGCTGCCTCTTGCTCCCAGACACCTCCGTTCTGCTGGCTGGTAGCTTGTCTCCAGACCTCCCAACCCTGTCTTGACAGGGCAGTCCCCACACCAGGAGGAAGTTTAGAGGATGCATTCTGTGGTCTCCTCCAAGTCTGGCGGGTGGTGCCAGGCCTGCACATCGGAGCCCCATCAGAGCTGTGGGAGCGGCTGGATTCCTGGGTCTTCCATCCTCCCTCAGCTCCCACACCCCCTGTACCACTGTTTGGTCCCTGCCTGAAGCTGGCCTGTGAGGTCCTGGCACACAGTAGGTGCCTTAGCATTATTAAGTAGTGATAAGTTGTTCTGTGACATCTGTAAACGGCTTTACATCTTCCATGAATGATGTGAGCTGTCTCTCTAGCTAGGGGCTTATCCATTTTTAAAATCTTTTTTTTTTTTTTTTTTTTTTTTTTTTGGTATGGGAGATTGAACCCGGGAGTGCTTAACCACTGAGCCACATCCCAGCCTTTTGAAAACTATTTTATGAGCCGGGAGCAGTGGCGCACGCCTGTAATCCCAGCACTTTGGGAGGCCGAGGCAGGAGGATCGCGAGTTCAAAGCCAGCCTCAGCAATGGCGAGGCACTTAGCAACAGTGAGACCCTGTCTCTAAATAAGATACAAAAAAAGGGCTGGGGGTGTGGCCCAGTGGTTGAGTGCCCCTGAGTTCAATCCCTGGTACCACACACACACACACCAAAAACAACAACAACAACAACAACAAAAACTATTTTACTACTTTTTTGAGACAGGGTCCAAGTTGCTGAGGCTGGCCTGGAACTTGCGATCCTCCTGCCTCAGCCTCCTGTGCAGCGGGGATTACAGGTGTGCACCTTCCCAAAGTGTACAATTCAGTGGCTTTAGCATATTCACGAGACCAGGACACGGTATCCGCGAAGCGTCTGGGTGTTCTCAAGTCCCAGAGCTGCCAGTGCCCAGCCATGTGACCTCAGCCCGTCAGTGACAGCCTCCATCCCTGGCACTACAGGGCTGCTCCTGTCCTCTGTGTGGTGTGAGAGCAGATGACACCATGTCCAAGTTACTTGGCAGACTGACCAGCAGTCACAGGCCCTCAGCAGTCCCCTCCTTCCCTGCCCGCCCTTCAGACAAAGTGGCCGAGGAGCCTGGAGCCTTGGCAGATGGAGGCCAGGCACACGGGGACAGAGAAGTGGAGCTGGGTGCCACAGTTAGAGCCAGAAGAGGGGTCGGATGTGGTACGGTGATCTGTCCCTGCTTTATGGAGGAGGCCACTGAGGTTCAGGAAGTCACCCTGGGAGCCGGCTCTGCAGCTGGACGCAGGCGTGGGCCAGTCCTGTCCCTGTGGCCTGCGGGAAGCTGTGGAACCATTCACTGGAGCCCGCCGCCTCTGCCAGGGCTCTCAGACACCTCCGTCTCTCTCCCTGGCCTCACCTTCCTGCTCTGACCTCTTCAGTCTGTGGTCTGTGCATTCATGACAGAGAGGCCATGTGACGGAGAGGCTGGGGGTGACAGCGACCAGTTCACGATATGGCAAGTCAGGTGGTGTCCATGGGACAGGGCCATCAGGGCAGAGGCACGAAGACACCCGATAACAAGGACAGAACCTGGACGTCAGCCACCTGCGCGGGCCTCGGGACAGGGACAGGCTGCAGAGCTGGGACAGGAGCGAGAGCCGCTGGTGGAAGCGGCAATCCCCGAGTGCATGGCCCCAGGGGCGCGGGAAACTCAGCCAGACCCAAGCTGAGCTGCTGCGTGCCAGGCTGGCCTGGGCTCGAGGGCTCTGCCCTGCAGGGCCCAGAGCTGGCAGTGTCTGTGAGGACATGCGCAGTGCTGCGGCTGCCAGGGAAGGACCGGCCTCGCTGCCCGCTGCACCACGTGCACTGAAACGCTGAGCCCTCAGGGCCCTGCACAGATGCCAGGCTCTGCAGTCTTGAGGGACAAAGTAGGAGGCGAGAGGGAGGAGCAGGGGTGAGCGACATCCCAGAGGAAAGAGAGGTACAGGCAGCAGAGGCAAGAGGTGGGGAGCACGACCCCGTGGGGCGGCAGTTCCCGGAGGCCCGTGCGCGAGGCCAGAGAGGAGCAGGTCGGAGCAGCAGGTGGGGCGGCTCGCCCCCAGGCGGCGCTCTGGAGCCACCGTCACGGCTCCGACACAGACAAGTGGCGGCGTTTGTGTGCACACTTGGGAATGACCGAAAGGCTGCTGGGGCCCAAGGTGGTCTGCTGTCGGTGGAGAGCTTCCCCCCAGCGACACCATCAGATCCAGGTGCCAGAAACAGGCCCTGGAGGAAGCGCAGGGAGAGAGTGACGGCAGGAAGGGCCCCTGCTGCGACCCGCGGAGGCTGGGGAGCGAGGACCAGACCGCCTTGGCGGAGAGCCCTGGGTGCGGGAGGCAGGCCAGAGGAGAGGCGGTGTCCGCAGGCGCGGCAGCAGCCCCGTGGACGGGAGAGGCCGCCCGGGAGGCAGGCCCGGCCAGGCTCAAAGGGCGCAGTGGACGCTGCGTGCAGGGCGGAGGCGGTGGTGGCCGGCACCCTGGACCGGGCGGCACAGGAGCGGTGAGAGGAGCAGCCCCAGACAGCCCGGACTTCGGGGCAGCTGCGCCCGACACAGGAGCCTCCCCGAGCCCCGGCCTGGGAGCCATCCAGAGCCACAGCTCTGCTGCCCCCTGGGACTGGCGGAGGGACCTGAAGGGACGCAGGATCCTTTGGAAGCTTCCCAGCTGGCGAACGCTCCGTCCACCCTCCTCCTGGGCCTCCAAGCAGAGTCCCTCAGGCGCCGGGGGCTCGTCATCACCCACCTGCTCTCCACTCAGCGCTCGGGATTCTGAGGAAGGCTCGGTTCTGACCCGAGGGCGACCTGCAGTCGCTGCGGGAAGGTGGTGTGGGTCCTCGGGTGCACCATGGGGGCCGAGCTGGGCTGAAGGCCTTCCCACACCTGCAGGGCTTCTCTCCCTGTGGTCCTCGGGTGCTCGAGGAGGGAGGAGCCCTGTGCGAAGGCCCTGGGGCAGACCTGGCACCTGCAGGGCTTCTCCCAAGGGAGGACTCCGGGTGCCCCACCAGAGCGAGCAGTCGCTGAAGGCCTCGCCGCACTCCCCCAGGCATGCGGCCTCTTCCGGGAATGGCCCTTCCGGTGCGCCTGGAGGGCTGAGGCCCTCTGGAACGTTCTCCTGCGGTCAGCACGCTGGACTTCTGCCCTGGGTGGGTGAATGAGGCCCTGTCCCTCCACCAGCCCGCGGACCACGTTTCTGCGCCGAGGGAGCCTTCTCCTGGGAGGTGAGGCCCTGGAGTGTTCCTGAAGTCCTGCTCTTGGGTGGCAGGCTTTGTCCAGATACCCCCCAAGAGTCCTGCCGGCCTCTCCCAGGCGTCAACAAAGGTGGGGGCTGGGAAAGCCGCTGGGGGGTTCCCTGGCTGGGTCTGATGGCCCGACTCTTGCAGACTGCTCTGCTTGCCGCTGGCCTCTTGGGGCTCAGCTCCAGGCTGCCGTCCTCAACAGCCGCAACAGCGTCACCACGCCTGTCACACCAGGCTGCCCGACCTGCCCAGGGCTCTGGCCACCCTCTCCACGTGGGAAGACGTGAACCACCCTGACACTTGGCCCTGTTGCCGTCCTTTTCTTTTGGTAGGGGGCAGTGTTGGGGGCTGAATTCAGGGCCTCCAGCATGCAGGCAAGCACTCTACCACTGAGCTACACTCCAGCCCTTGGACCCATTTCCAAAAGGAAGCATCTCACTTGGCATCTGGGATGACAAAAGGGTGTCCTCCCACACCACCCACGCTGCAGCATGGGTTCTGACTTATCCTCCCCCACCAACTCTCCATCCTTCAAGGGTCCTGATTTTAGCTTAAGTGTCAGAAGAAAAACCCTCAGGTGGGAATGATCTGCAAGAAGCAAGAGAGGCCATGCACTGGTGGCATATGTGCTATCCCAGCAACTCGGGAGGCTGAGGCAGGAGGATCACAAGTTCGAGGTCAGTCTCAGCAACATATTGAAATCCTGTCTCAAAAAATAAAAAGGGGCCGGGCACGATGGCGCATGCCTATAATCCCCGCACTTGGGAGGCTGAGGCAGGAGAATCACGAGTTCAAAGCCAACCTCAGCAATGGCGAGGCACTCAGCAACTCAGTGAGACCCTGTCTCTAATAAAATGCAAAACAAAAGGGCTGGGGATGTGACCCAGTGGTCGAGTGCCCCCGAGTTCAATCCCCAGTACCAAAAATAAAAAAGTAAAAAGGGCTGGGGCATGTAGCCTAGTGGTAAAGCACCACTGGATTCCATCTTCAGCGCACGCGCGTGCGCGCGCGCACACACACACACACACACACACACACACACACAGCAACTGCGAGAGAGAGGCTTATGCCCATCTGGGCTGCCACGCCTGCTTCCCCAGGCAGGACCCCAGCCCTGAGGAAGGCTGTGCCCCTCACGCCAAGCACCTGCTCTGGCCTGGGGGAGGCACGGCTGGACGAGGGGTCCATCAGGACGCCTATGCCCGCGACAGTCCCCCCAGAGCCCAGAGGCCGTCTGCTGCTGGGAGTGAGAGGGTGAGGTGCCCACCTGGCCTCTCAGGCCCCCGGGAGGCCCACGCCCACCCTCACGCAGGCTGTGAAGGAAGAGCGGGGCTGAGGGCAGCTGGAGAGCGGCACGTGGGAGCCGCGCCTGCCCCACCTGCCCTTCAGTGCCGAGGGCGCCCGAGGGCCGCCTCTGGCCAGGCCCACAGGGTGATCGGAGGAGGCAGGCCGAGGGTGGCGTGACTGCTGCTGAGTCCAGCCAAGCTCAGCGGCCCAGGAACCAGGCCCTGGCCCAGTCTCCGTGTTGCCCGCCCTCGTCTGGACCTGTCTCCCTCCCGGCAAGGTGGGTGCCGTCCCGCTTGCTGCACAGGGCTGCTGGCCGCGGTCGGCTCTTGTCTGGTGCAGCGTGTGGCCTTCATGGCCTGCTTCCGCTTTGGAAGAAGGTACTACAGTGGTCCACTGCGTGGGGAAACAGGCCCAGAGGGAGGCCCGGAGCGCGGTGACAGCGCCCATCAGCTGGCTCCTCCCTGGCCACCTGCTGCCTCTCCCTTCTGTCTGGCCCCTCCCAGAGAGCACAGTGCACACCTGGCCAGGCCGCCCCGGCCGCCCCCGCTGCCTGGGCTGCGGCCCCTCTCTTCTCAGCACCCGCCTCTCCTCGGAAGCCTTGCCCACCCTGTGGAAGGAGCTGGTCCCTCTCTTCTCCTGGTCCCTGAGACATCTGCCTGGGCACAGCTTACAGGGCCAAGGGAGGGACCGGGCAGCCTCTCCCAGAGAGGTCTGTGTCTCGAGGGGCTGGAGAAGTCGTGCTGACAGGACGCCCCTCGTGTCAGGGCCAAGGTGGTGTTTCAGCCACAGCCTGCCTTGCACCCATGAGCCACATGCCCAGCCAGGAGGAGCCCAGCACTGCTGTGGGCCTTAAGGAGTCACCTGTGCCCAAGCTCCGCCTTTGGAGGCTGGTGCACACCCTGCCGCCTGCTACCAACAGGCCAGGCCCACCCTGCGGAAGGAGACTACTCCCTGCTCCGCACTGTCCATGTGGGTACCCTCTGTGCCCACCAGACTCCCTGAGTAACAGGGTCCCTCCCAACCTGGGAAGGTCTGGCCTGCCCAGGTCCTGGAGGTCAGCATGTGGGGTGGACGAGGTGTCCGGGACACCCGGCCACTCTCCCCCACGTCCCTCTCCAGTGCCCACTCCCTTTGTCTGTCCCAGCAGCCTGGGCTTCCTCTGGGGAGCTGCCCTGTGCCCACTGTGTTCCCTGGGTTTGGCTGGCCAGAGATGAGTACAAGACCTGACCAGGCCCGCAGGGCTCAGACAGGGGCCTCTCACTGTTCTGTCTGGGGTGTCACAGGGCGAGGCGTAAGACCAGGCTGCTGGCCACCTTTGTCCCTAGGAGAGAGCCTGACTGAAGAATGAAGCTGACATAGAAAAACTCAAGGGAGAAACAGAGCCAGAGAAAGAGTGAGAGAGAGGGGATTAGGGAGGAGGCCAAGAGGTGGGGGGCAGCGCACACGCAAGGCCCCGATGCGGGCCAGTGGTCTGCCGGTGGTCACAGCCACACCCGAGCCTTCTTTGCCCCAGCCAGTTTGAGCTGGGATCTTGGTCACTTGTAACCAAAACAGACCTGGAGCACCGTGGGAGAGCCTGGCTGAGGTTCAAACCTGAGAACGGGTGTGGGAGGCCCGAGCCCGCGTCGCACGCTGTGGACATGCCGGCCACGCCCCCTCACCTGTCTGCTCCCGCGCCCGGGTCAGGCCTCCACCAGCACTGCCAGCTCCTGCCCGCTCTCGGGGCACTGGGCGCCCACCCAGGCCTGGACCTCGGGGGCAGTGTGTCCAGGAACTGCTCCAGCACCAGCAGCTCCGGCATCGGCTCCTTGGAGCAGGGCTCTGGCCACAGCCACTGGGACGCAGCTCTCGCAGCCGGGCCAAGGCCGCGCGTGGGCCTGGTGCCTCCTCGGAGCAGAAGTGCCTAAAGCACAGGCGAGTGGCCTCTGGGTGGGCAGCGGGGCCCAGGCTGGCCTCCTTGCCTGGGCAGAGATCAGCCTCTTCCTCCACCTTCACCTGTCCCCAGGGCACGGGGTTCAGGGAACACTTGGGGATGGCCATTGGGCAGCAGCACTCAGTGAGACGCGATGGTGGGAGCCTCAGAACCGGGTCTGCGGGACGTCAGCACTTCATCACCACCGGAACGGGCCTGTGAGCGAGACCACGCCACAGACAGACGACCGCGACCACCAGGGGGCGGCCTCGCGGTGCTGAGCACTGGTCCCAGGCTCACCTCAAACAACTCAGGAGGCAGAAGCCTCCTTCCTGGTCAACGCAGAGAGGGAAGGATCTGCTGCAGTCTCCGGGCAAGGGGAGGGCTGTGAGGAGCTGAGCTGCAGACACAGGCCACCCCGAGGCCTCCCTGCCAGGCACTCTGGGCCTCCCGTCCCTCCCAGGCACTCTGCGCCGCTCCCTGTGAAGGGCAAAACATCACACCGGGGACAGCCGTGCAGCCAAAAGATTTATTCAACAGCCTTCGTGGCCAGTAGCAAAAACCGGAGAAGAGGTGCTCTGGTCGAAGGTCGAAGAGGTGGGAGAGGGGAGTCAGGGAGAAGGGAGCGTGCAAGCTCTGGTGGGAGAGGGGAGTCAGGGAGAAGGGAGCGTGCAAGCTCTGGTGGGAGAGGGGAGTCAGGGAGAAGGGAGTGTGCAAGCTCTGGTGGGAGAGGGGAGTCAGGGAGAAGGGAGTGTGCAAGCTCTGGTGGGAGAGGGGAGTCAGGGAGAGGGGAGTGTGCAAGCTCTGGACAGAAGGTGGGTGCCTGGTCGCACCGGCTCTCTGGAGCTGTCGGCTAAAGCAGCTGCTGTCTGGCTGGAGGCTGGAGCTGTCAGCTGGGAGCGGCCGTTGGGCTGAAGGTGGTCGGTCTGGAGCTGTCGGCTGGGGCAGCTGCCTTCGGCTGGAGGTGATGGGTCTGGAGCTGTTGCAGTGGCTTCCTCCTCTCAGCAGCGACAAGCCAATGTTGTGTGTCCGTGTGTCTCTCTCTGTCTGATCTGAGTCTCTCGGACAGGGCCTTATATAGGGATTTCTGGTGGGGGGTGCACTAGAGCAACCCCAACGCCATTGGCTCTTTGCCCCTATAACAGGGCGACCTTTAAGCCTATTGGCTCTTGCCAGGGGAAAAGAAACATCCTGCCGAGAATGAAACAAGGTTGCTTCTCTCAGGATGTGGAGAACTCTGGGGGGAGGGTAGCCCATCTATCACCCTGGTCCCCTCCCAGGTCCCCTCCCAGGCACTCTGGTCCCCTCCCAGGTACTCTGGTCTCCCAGACACTCTGTGCAGCTCCTTGGGTCGCTACCCCCCTTTATTTACTACTTGTCTTGTCGTGTCCGACAGTAACACCTTTCCTCTTTGTTTTGGTGGTGCTGGGAACCAAGCCCAAGGCCTGCACATGCTAGGCAAATGCTTTACCACGGAGCTAGGTCCCTGGTCCCCTACCCTTTCAAATATTTTATTTTGAGAAAAGGTCTCACTAAGTGCCCAGATTGCCCTTGCCCCAGCTTCCCAAGTTCCTGGGATCACGGGTGTGCCCATTTCCCTCTAAACATAGCTGGAGTTGAACACCACAAGATTAATATGTGCTAGCTCCATTATCATTTATTTCAAAATATTTCCTAATTTCTGTTGTGGTTTCTTTCTTTTCTTTTCTTTCTTTCTCTCTTTCTCTTTTTCTTTCTTTCTTTCTTTCCATAGATTGAACTCAGGGGCACTCGACCACTGGGTCACATCCCCAGCCCTTTTTTGTATTTTATTAGAGACAGGGTCTCACTGAGTTGCTAAGTGCCTCGCCATTGCTGAGGCTGGCTTTGAACTCATGATCCTCCTGCCTCAGCCTCCCAAGTGCTGGGATCACAGGCGTGCACCACTGTGCCCAGCCTGTTGTGGTTTCTTCCTGATCCATGGATTACTTAAAACTCTGCTTTTTTTCTAAATGATTTTTTTTCCCCTAGTACCAGGGATTGAACCCAGGGTTACTCTACCAATGAGCTACCTCCAAAACCTTTTTCAGTTTTATTTTGAGACAAGATCTCCTAAATTGGCTAAGCTACTAAGGCTGGCCTTGAACTTGTGATTTGCCTTCCTCAGCCTCCTACGTAGCTAGGATTATAGGGTGCACCACCACTGGCTACTGCTGGAGGCTTTCTAGTTGTCTTTTTATTGATTTCTTTTTTTTTTAATGTTTATTTATTTGCTTTTAGTTGTACACAATGTGTTTTTATGTGGTGCTGAGGATCGAACCCGGGCCGCGCACATGCTAGGCGAGCGCTCTACCGCCGAGCTACACCCAGCCCCGTCTTTTTATTGATTTCTAGATCAAATCTGTTGTGGTCAGAAAATATGCTATGATGGATTTCAGGCCTTTGAAATTTGCTGATGCTTGGTTTGTGACTCGGTAGATTCCAAGTTCAAGGTTAGCCTGGGCAATTTAGCTACAGTCTCAAAATGAGAAAAAAAAAAAAAAAGGTTAGGGGTGTAGCTCAGTGGTAGAGCACTAGCATGCATGAGACACTAGATTTCATGCCTATCCCCCTCCCCGCCGTCACAAAAGTGAAATGACTGGGGCTGGGGATCAGTGGTAGAGCACTTGCCTGGTATGTGTGAGGTACTAAGTTCGATTCTCAGCACCACATATAAATAAATAAAAATAAAGGTCCATTGACAACTGAAAAATATTTTTTCACAAAGTGAACTGACATAATAGGAGAAAACAGTCGTGCATCATGTGTCTAGAACACATGGGTGTGGTGGTGCACACCTGTGACCCCGACGTGGAGGCTGAGGTGGGAGGAAGGGGTTTGGGCTCACAGCACGCAGCAGCCAGCACACACGTCAGTATCAGTTTTGTCAACAGGTCCCCATGAAAGTGACTGCTTTGTACCCAGTTCTGTGTTAAGGACGCAAAGATGAGGACGACGTGGCCCTGTGCTCAGTGCCTTCCCTGGAAGGCAGCCGCGGTGACGGACATGGGTGCAACGTGTGACAGGTGTGCCAGGACAGGTTCCAGCCGGTCGGGTGCCAGGCCCTGCCCGTGCACACAGTCAGCCCTGCCCGCTCTGAGAGCCGCAGTACTGCTCACGCTTTAAAAGCTGGGGAAGCTCAGCTCCTGGGCCACTTGGTCGGCAGGTACAGAGCTGGGCAGAACACAGGTGTCTGCGGTCCCTTCCTCCACGTGGGCTTCCCCTCACGACCGTCCCCACTCTCGAGGAACTGTGAGCAGTGAATGCTGGTGGTAGCCAGTGAGGAGCCACTGCAGCACTGCGGGGGGCGGTCACGTGGCAGAGGCTCTGCCGTGGCCATGCCCTCTGTCCCAGTATTCATCCTGCTTCTCAGAGTCCAGCCCCTTTGTAGGCGGGGGAGCTGCTGACATCCCTAATGGGACAGCACTGCCTTTGAGGCCTGCTCTTCACCTGCAGGACTTTAACACCCGCTCCCATTCCAGGAGGCCAGCAAGCTCCCTCCCTAGTCATCCTGACCCTGACCCGCACATTTCCACAAGGCCCCTGAGGAGGGGCAATTTTCTGAAATCTTCAGAAAATGAGTCAAACATGAATGCCAAAATGTTACTTATGATGGACTTCAAAAGGAAAGCAAAGGCTGGTAATCTCAGCAACTCGGGAGGCTGAGGCAGGAGGACCACAAGTTTGAGACCAGTGTCAGCAATTTAGCGAGAGTTGGTTTCAAAATAAAAACTAAGAAGGGCTGGAGATGTAGCTCAGTGGTAAAGCGCCCCTGGGTTCAATTCCCAGTACCAGGAGAAAAAAAAAAGTAAAGTTAAGTGGCTGAGATGGGGACACTAAGTAAATGAATATATATATTGTAGTGGTTTAAAATAAGCTCAAGAATTTTTGTTTTTGTTTTTATCTTTGTGGTGTTGGGGATTGGAATTCAGGGTCTCACACCTGCTAGGCAAGTGTTCTACCACTGGGCCACATCCCTAGTCGAACATAACATTTTCACATCATTAAAACTTTGTGGGGCTGGGGTTGTGGCTCAGCGGTGGAGTACTCACCTAGCATGTGCGCAGCCCTGGGTTCCATCCTTAGCACCACAGAAAACTAAATAAATAAATAATACACCAACTACAATTAAAAATAAATATTTTAAAAAACAAAACTTTATGAGCTTCTGGATTGTGGATGTTGTTTGGTGGTGGAGTCCTTCCTCAGCATGTGCAAGGCCCTGGGCTTGATCCCCAGCACAGGGAAAAGAAAAAAAAAAAAGAGGGGCTGGGGTTGTGGCTCAGCGGTAGAGCGCTCGCCTAGCACGTGCGCGGCCCGGGTTCGATCCTCAGCACCGTGTAAACATAAATGTATTGCATTGTATACAACTAAAGCAAATAAATAAATGTTTAAAAAAAAAGAAAGAAAGTGGTTATGCCATAGTGTTTAAAGAGTCAGGATAATACTTATATAGACAGTTTAGACAAGTTTTTTGCTATAAAAAAAGATACAATGTTGGAAAGTATTAAGTAGCTGTTTCATGTGGGTCCCTCTGGGCTGTAGGGCTATGAAATTTCTTCTTAAAAATGTATGAATATGGGCTGGGGTTGTGGCTCAGCGGCAGAGCGTTCGCCTCGCACCTGCGCAGCCCGGGTTCGATCCTCAGCACCACGTAAACATAAATACATTGCATTGTGTACAACTAAAGTAAATAAATAAATATTTTTTAAAAAAGTATGAATATGCCCTGGGTTCCATCCTCAGTCCACATAAAAATAAATAAACAGAATAAAGGTATTGTGTCCAACTACAATTAAAAGTAAATGTTTAAAAATTTTTTTTAAATGGCTGAGGATGTAGTTTAGTGGCAGAGTGCCCAGTGTCCCTGAGTTAAATCCACAATGTATGTGAGACACAAAACATATATACATCATACACACACATATTTGTATATATGTTCTTTTTTAATATTTATTTATTTACTTTAGTTGTACACAATGCAATGCATTTATGTTTACGTGGTGCTGAGGATCGAACCTGGGCCACGCACGTGTGAGGCGAGTGCTCTGCCACTGAGCCACAACCCCAGCCCCTGTATATATGTTCTTATATATATTTTATATTTTTTCTATTTTTTAGTTAGATATGGACACAATATCTTTGTTTATTTTTGTGTGGTGCTGAGGATTGAAACTAGTACCTCACACGTGAGAGGCAAGTGCTCTATCACTGAGCCACAACTCTAGACCCACTTTATATATATATATATATATATATATTTTTTTTTTTTTTTTTTTTTTTTTTTTTTTTTGTGGTATTGGGGATTGAACTCAGGGGCACTTGACCACTGGGTCACATCCCCAGCCCTTTTTTGTATTTTATTTAGAGACAGGGTCTCACTGAGTTGCTAAGTGCCTCGCCATTGCTGAGGCTGGCTTTGAACTCGCGATCCTCCTGCCTCAGCCTCCCAAAGTGCTGAGATTACAGGCGTGCGCCACCGCGCCCGGCTCCACTTTATATTTTTTATATATTTATATCTATTTCACTTTTCTAGTGGCTTTTATTTATTTATTTATTATTATCCACGGGTGCTCTACTACTGAGTTACATCCCCAACCCTTTTCATTTTTAACCTTGAGAGGTGGGATCTAAATTGCCCAGGCTCAAGTTTTTTGTTTTCAGAGGGGCTGGTCATTAATTTGCAGTCTTCCTGCCTCAGCTTCTCAAGTAACTGGATCACAGCTGTGTGTCACTGCACCACGTCCAGCCTCATCTCCCAGGTCACTGGATCACAGGTGCGGGTCACTGCACCACGTCCAGCCTCAGCCCCCAGGTCACTGGGTCACAGGTGCGCGTCACTGCACCACGTCCAGCCTCATCTCCCAGGTCACTGGATTATAGGTGTGTGTCATTGTATCACAAGGTTGCACACTTATCACCAGATCTAATTCCAGAAAATATTCATCATTCTAACAAAACTCACACCTGTAAACAGCCACTGCCCATTTCCCCTCCTCCCCAGTCCCAGGCCGGCACTAATCTGTGTTGGTTGATTTGTTTAATATTAACATTTCATATAAACAGGATCATGTATGACCTTTTGTGTCTGCCTTCTTCCACAGAGAATAAAGTTTTTTCAGGTTCATCTACACTTTCGCATGTATCAGTCCTTCATCTCTTTTTATAACTAAGTAGGGCCGGGGTTGTGGCTCAGTGGTAGAGCGCTTGCCTAGCATGAGTGAGGCCCTGGGTTCGATCCCCGGCACCACATACAAATAAATAAATAAATAAATAAAATAAAAATAAAGGTATTGTGTCCTCTACAACTAAAATATATTTTAAAAATAACTAAATAGTATTCCATTGCACAGATATACTACATTTTATCATTTCGTCGACTGATGGCCATTTGGTTATATTAGCTTTTGAGCTAATATGAAAATTGCTGCTGTGAATATTTATGTACAAGTTTTACATGGGCAAATGTTTTCAGTTCTCCTAGATATATATACCTAGGAGTGGAACTGGGAGTGAAACAATAACTTTAGACTTTTTATTTTATTTTTTTCTACTGGGGATTGAACCCAGGGGTGCTTATCCATGAAGCTACATCCCTAACCCCTTTTATTTTGAGACAGGGTCTTGCTAAGTTGCTTAGGGCCTCACTAAATTGCAGAGGCTGGTTTTAAATCTGGGATCCTTCTGCCTCAACCTCCTGAGTGGCTGGAGTTACAGGCATGTGCCATCACACTGGGTTGCCTTTTTTTTTTGTACCAGGGATTGAACCTAGGGGCACTTATCAGCTTACTACTGAGACACATTCCCAGCCCCTCCTAGCCTGCTTTTTACTTTTTATTTTGAGACAAGTTCTTGCTAAGTTGCTTAGGGCTTCACTAAGTTGCTGAGGCTGGCTTTGAACTTGCAACCTTCCTGCCTCAGTCTCCAGAGCCACTGGGATTACAATGCTACCATGCCCAGCTAACTTGACTTTTTTTTTTTTTGAGCTGGGGATTGAACCCAGGGGCACTTAACCTATGAGCCACACACATCCCCAGCCCTTTTGTATATTTTATTTAGAATCAGGGTCTCACTGAGTTGCTGAGGCTGACCTTGAACTCACATCCTCCTGCCTCAGCCTTGTGAGCGACTGAGACTAACTTGACTTTTTTTAACCAACTGCTAGGCTGTTCTTCAAAGTGAAGAACATATTACATACATTTCCATATTACATTCCCATGTGCCGTGGGAGAGGGCTCCAATTTCTCTACATCCTTGCAAAGTTGTTTTATATATTATTTTGTATTTCTATTATTTTTCTCTATATTTTCTACTCGTCACAGTGAATCTCTTTTGTTTTATACTCAGGAAAAAAACCTCAAGTGGAATGTAACTTCTCTTAGGAGATTGCTTTGGCCATATGTTCCTCCTTACTTCAGGACCTGCCTTTTCCTCTGTGCACGACACCCCTGGGTATAGGTGTTTATAGCTTTCTCTTTCCCTGCCAGACAGGACTTGGAACAGTCTCTGCTCTCACAGGAAGCCACCCAGGACAGAGATGCAGGAAGCCTAAGAAGGATCCATGGCCTTGGGCACAGGCAGAACAGAATGACAGTACAACAAGACCCCCATCCTGGTCTGGGGTTGTGGCTCAGCGGTAGTACGCTCACCTAGCATGCGCGCAGCCCTGGTTTGACCCTCAGCACCACGTAAAAATAAAGATATTGTGTACAACTAAAACAAATAACTAAATTTTTTTTTTTTTTTAAAAAAGACCCCAATCCTGAAACCCTTCTGTGGCAAAGGTGAGTTCTAACCCCTTAATTCTCCCACAAAGCTCACCTGGGCCTTTTATTGGCTGGCTCTTGCCGTTGCTCTCCTCCACGTTGGCCTTTGTCCCTGCTATTCTGTCATCCTGAAATTTCTCTCTGCATCTGACTAATTCGGCCTGGTTATCCAAGCCTTGCCTTAGCTGCCAGCTCTGGGAACCGTCCTGACAGGCCGAGGAGGACAGGAGGCTCAGTCCTATTTCCAAAGTGCTCTAGGTCTCTACTAGTCCCCACACTGTAACACTTGTCCTGGATAAACTCCTGGTGAGTCTCAGGCACGGATATAAACCTTCCTCGGGCTAGGCGCGAGGGCTGGGAGGGCTGAAGGAGGAAAACTGTGACCAAAGCCAGCCTCAGCAAGAGCTGGTGCTAAGCAACTCAGTGAGACCCTGTCTCTAAATAACATGAAACAGGACTGGGGATGTGCCTCAGTGGTTGAGTGCCCCTGAGTTCAATCCCGAAATTAAAAAAATAAATAAACGAATAAAGCTTCCTCAGACTCTTTGGGTCACCCCTGTCATGCTGACTGTATGTCAAGATGGTCCCCCCATCTACAGCTCAGCCAGTTAAGGAAGGTGGTTCTTTCATTTCCTAGGCCTTGCTTGTACCCAGCTAGATAAGTGCCCATCTCAGAGGGTGGCATGCAGTTACTGAGGCAACGCGTGACTGACGTCCAGCCCAGGCCTGAGCCACAGCATAGGGGCAGCACATCTGCGCTGGTGACTTCGCAGCCCCTACCACACTAAGCCCATGGGGATGCATCCGTAAGCCCAGCTGGGTGACCCGTGGTCACCCAATTTCAAGCTGCAGACAGCACTCACACACTTGGTAAATTCTCTGGATCACCCAAATTTCGGTACCCCTGACAAAAACCGCAGTCACACAGTTGCGTGCAGACACGCACACTCTCTCACGTGCAGTCCGTCAGTTGTATCGCCGGACGCCCGGGCACCCAATGGCCCTCACCCCCTCCGTCGCCCGGCAGCGTCCCGTCAGTGCGTGGGGCTTAGCGACCGTCCGCACCGGGGAGCTCCGTCACTCTAGCGGCCACACCCACCCTCCAGACCCGGTCACCAGCGCTCCAGTGAGCCGCACCTCATTCCCCGCCTGGCTGCGCGATTCGCACACGCCCCGCGCCCCGCACGCCCAGCCGCGCACGCCAGGTGCAGCAGACGCCGGGACCGAGGCGCTCACTGCGTAGTCCGGCTCCGCCCCGCGCCTACGCGAAGGCGCCCGGTCCTCACGCGCCCCTCCAGGCTGCTCCGCCAGCTCCGGCCTCCCACTCGGCATCCTGGGACGCTGGCTGGTCCTCGGGACCGACCGAGGCCCCAGCATGCCGCGCGTCCCACGCCCGCGAAGTCCGGGACTACAAGTCCCAGAAGGCGCCGCGCCGAGGCCCTGGAGCCCCCTTTGCGAGGGAGCTACAGCCGGGCCATTGAGAGGCCCCAGTTGGAAGAGTTGGGGCTGGAACCCGAAGCGGGCGCGGCGTGTGGGAGGGCGCGGCTGCGTGGGGTCATGGCTGCCTTCGAGGGAGTGGCCTCCCAGCGAGGGGCGAGGCTACATGCTGTGGGGTTGCTGTGAGGGCCTGTCCTGTGGGGGCGTGACTGCCCTGTGGGACGTGACTGTTCTGTGAGGGCGTGGCCTCCTGTGGGGGCGTGACTGCCCTGTGGGGGTGTGGCTGCCTCTGTGAGGACTTGTGGGGGCGTGGCTGTTGTGGAGGTGTGGCTGCCCTGTGGGGGCGTGGATACCCTGTGAGGGCGTGGCCTCCCTGTGGGGGTGTGGCTGCCTCTGCGAGGACTTGTGGGGGCGTGGCTGTTTGTGGAGGTGTGGCTGCCCTGTGGGGGCGTGGACACCCTATGGGGCGTGGCTGACAGGGTCTTGCTAAATTGCTCAGGCTGGCCTTGAACTTGGATCCTCTTGCTTCAGCCTCTTGAATAGCTAGGGTTACAGGCATGTGTCATGTGCTTGGCTCTAAAGTTCACCCTTTTTTTTTTGTACCAGAGATTGAAACAGGGGCACTTGACCACTGAGCCACAACATCCTCAGCTCTTTGTGTGTGTGTGTGGTACTGGGGATTGAACTCAGGGGCACTTGACCACAGGGCCACATCCCCAGCCCTTTTGTGGATTTTATTTAGAGACAGGGTCTCACTGAGTTGCTAAGTGCCTAGCCATTGCTGAGGCTGGCTTTGAACTCGCGATCCTCCTGCCTCAGTCTCCCAAGTGCTGGGATTACAGGTGTGTGCCAACATGCCCGGCCATCCTCAGCTCTTTTTAATGTTTTATTTAGAGACAGGGTCTTGCTAAGTTGTTTAGGGCCTCGATAAGTTGCTGAAGCTGGCTTTGAACTCATGATCCTCCTGCCTCAGTCATCCTCGTGAGCTCTGGGATTACAGGCTAAAGTACACCTTTTTACCTTTGGCCATACTGTATTTCTATGACCTCTGGGGGGCTGGAAATTGATCAAGGCTATTTGTGCAGGTACTCCATGCCTATCTGATCAACCCCCAACAAATACCATGATACCAAGGCTTGGGTGAGTTCTGGTTGGCAATACTGTGTGTTCTGTCACTTGCTACTGGGAGAATCTTTCCAGGACTCTGGCCTATGCACCCTTTACCTGTTTTGATCTGTATCCTTTCACTGTCACAAACCACAACTGTAAGTATCTGTTTTTCTGAGTTCTGTGAGTTTCTCTAGTGAATCATCTACCTGAGGCTGGTCTCAGGACCCCATCATAGTTGCCTGCACACAGCAGGTTCACTCTCCCCCTGCCTACTTTGGCTCTGCTTGGTGCCAGGTGATGGAGGTGCAGAAACAAGTGAGATCCAGGTGTGTGCTAATGGGGCTTCCAGACCAGGCTGGGTTCTGGATGAGGACATAACTAATGACAATGTATGAGCTGCTGTGGGAGGCATAGGAGGAAGGCTGCTGACCCAGTCAGCAGGGGTCACCCTGGAGCTGGTGAAGACAGAGAGCAGAATGAAGAGGGAAGAGCTGTGTTTGGCTAAAATAGGCTGCCTTGGGAGAATGCAAGACGAGCTTGGAAAGATGGGACTGTGGTGGATGAGTGTCAGGGCCTTTGAGGCCCAGCTGGAGGCAGATGTCACTCTGACAGCCAGAGAACCCTTGAGCAACTTACATGGAAAAGTGGCAACAAACAAGTAGAACCTGGTCAACATCAGATTGAGCAACCGCTCCCAGTTCCTGCTCTGCCCTTTGCCTGTGCCTAGAGTCAGCCCAAAGGCTGGACACTTCACTTCACTGTCTCCCAGGCTCAGTAGGAGTCGTCAGTCCAGAGATACACAGAGGTTAAAATTGAAGCAAAGCGCTGGGCGTGGTGGCGCAGGCCTGTAATCCCAGCACTTGGGAGGATGAGGCAGGAGGATCACGAGTTGTTTTTTTTTTTTTTTTTTTTTTTAATATTTATTAGCCGGGCGCGGTGGTGTACGCCTGTAATCCCAGCACTTTGGGAGGCTGAGGCAGGAGGATCGTGAGTTCAAAGCCAGCCTCAGCAATGGCGAGGCACTTAGCAACTCAGTGAGACCCTGTCTCTAATAAAAACACAAAAAAGGGCTGGGATGTGGCCCAGTGGTCAAGTGCCCCTGAGTTCAATCCCCGGTACCACAAAAAAAAAAAAAAAAAAAAAAAAAAAAAAAAAAAATATTTATTTGTTTTAGTTGTGTACAATGCCTTTATTTTTACGTGGTGCTGAGGATCGAACCCGGGCCGCGCACATGCTAGGCGAGTGCTCTACTGCTGAGCCACACAATCCCAGCCCAGGGATCACGAGTTTAAAGCCAGCCTCAGCAATGGCAAGGTACTTAGTAACTCAGTGAGACCCTGTCTTTAATAAAATACAGAAAAGGGCTGGGGATGTGGCCCAGTGGGCGAGTGGCCCTGAGTTCAATCGCCGGTACCGAAAAAAAAAAAAAAAAATTGAAGCAAAGCCAGTTTTTTTTTTTTTTTTGGTGTGTGTGTGTGGGTTACCAGGGATTGAACTCAGGGGCATTCGACCACTGGGCCACATCCCCAGCCCGTTTTTAATGTATTTATTTAGAGACAGGGTCCCACTAGTTGCTAAGTGCCTCGCCATTGCTGAAGCTGGCTTTGAACTCATGCGATCCTCCTGCCTCAGTCATCCTCGTGAGCTCTGGGATTACAGGCTAAAGTACACCTTTTTACCTTTGGCCATACTGTATTTCTATGACCTCTGGGGGGCTGGAAATTGATCAAGGCTATTTGTGCAGGTACTCCATGCCTATCTGATCAACCCCCAACAAATACCATGATACCAAGGCTTGGGTGAGTTCTGGTTGGCAATACTGTGTGTTCTGTCACTTGCTACTGGGAGAATCTTTCCAGGACTCTGGCCTATGCACCCTTTACCTGTTTTGATCTGTATCCTTTCACTGTCACAAACCACAACTGTAAGTATCTGTTTTTCTGAGTTCTGTGAGTTTCTCTAGTGAATCATCTACCTGAGGCTGGTCTCAGGACCCCATCATAGTTGCCTGCACACAGCAGGTTCACTCTCCCCCTGCCTACTTTGGCTCTGCTTGGTGCCAGGTGATGGAGGTGCAGAAACAAGTGAGATCCAGGTGTGTGCTAACGGGGCTTCCAGACCAGGCTGGGTTCTGGATGAGGACATAACTAATGACAATGTATGAGCTGCTGTGGGAGGCATAGGAGGAAGGCTGCTGACCCAGTCAGCAGGGGTCACCCTGGAGCTGGTGAAGACAGAGAGCAGAATGAAGAGGGAAGAGCTGTGTTTGGCTAAAATAGGCTGCCTTGGGAGAATGCAAGACGAGCTTGGAAAGATGGGACTGTGGTGGATGAGTGTCAGGGCCTTTGAGGCCCAGCTGGAGGCAGATGTCACTCTGACAGCCAGAGAACCCTTGAGCAACTTACATGGAAAAGTGGCAACAAACAAGTAGAACCTGGTCAACATCAGATTGAGCAACCGCTCCCAGTTCCTGCTCTGCCTTTGCCTGTGCCTAGAGTCAGCCCAAAGGCTGGACACTTCACTTCACTGTCTCCCAGGCTCAGTAGGAGTCGTCAGTCCAGAGATACACAGAGGTTAAAATTGAAGCAAAGCGCTGGGCGTGGTGGCGCAGGCCTGTAATCCCAGCACTTGGGAGGATGAGGCAGGAGGATCACGAGTTGTTTTTTTTTTTTTTTTTTTTTTAATATTTATTAGCCGGGCGCGGTGGTGTACGCCTGTAATCCCAGCACTTTGGGAGGCTGAGGCAGGAGGATCGTGAGTTCAAAGCCAGCCTCAGCAATGGCGAGGCACTTAGCAACTCAGTGAGACCCTGTCTCTAATAAAAACACAAAAAAGGGCTGGGGATGTGGCCCAGTGGTCAAGTGCCCCTGAGTTCAATCCCCGGTACCACAAAAAAAAAAAAAAAAAAAAAAAAAAAATTTATTTATTTGTTTTAGTTGTGTACAATGCCTTTATTTTTACGTGGTGCTGAGGATCGAACCCGGGCCGCGCACATGCTAGGCGAGTGCTCTACTGCTGAGCCACAATCCCAGCCCAGGGATCACGAGTTTAAAGCCAGCCTCAGCAATGGCAAGGTACTTAGTAACTCAGTGAGACCCTGTCTTTAATAAAATACAGAAAAGGGGCTGGGGATGTGGCCCAGTGGGCGAGTGGCCCTGAGTTCAATCGCCGGTACCGAAAAAAAAAAAAAAAAATTGAAGCAAAGCCAGTTTTTTTTTTTTTTTTTGGTGTGTGTGTGTGTGGTTACCAGGGATTGAACTCAGGGCATTCGACCACTGGGCCACATCCCCAGCCCGTTTTTGTATTTTATTTAGAGACAGGGTCCCACTGAGTTGCTAAGTGCCTCGCCATTGCTGAGGCTGGCTTTGAACTCGCGATCCTCCTGCCTCAGCCTCCCAAAGTGCTGGGATTACAGGCGTGCGCCACCGCGCCCGGCTAAAGCCAGATTTTCTGTTTGGGAATAGTGTTGTGATGGGATCACATGTGCTGTAGTAAACTATGGCATGTTCAGACAGGCTGAGGCAAGAGCGAGCTTTTTTGTTTTGATACCAGGGATTGAACCCAATGGTGCTTAACCACAGAGCCATATCCCCTTTTTATTTTTTGAGACAGGGCCTCACAAAGTTGCTGGGGCTGGCTTTGAACTTATGATCCTCCCAAGTTGCTGGGTTTACAGGCATGAGCCACCATATCTGGCCAAAGGGAATTTTTTTTAAAGAATTTTTTAAATGGATCTTTTTTTAATAAAAATGTATATACATACACGTATATGTATGTGTATAGGTGTATGTATGTATACACACACACACATATATCTGTATATACACAGGATACCTTTATTATTTATTTTTATGTGGTGCTGAGGATTGAGCCCAGTGCCTCACACGTGTTAGGCAAGTGCTCTACCACTGAGCTACAACTCCAGCCCCAGGAGGAAGTTTTTAAAGGCAAAAATGAAGGGGATTACATCAGATATTTTGAAACATAATCTTTCATCACAACGATTAATAGCATGGGTGATGTGAAGAGGTTGGACAGACCTGGCTGGGCAGACACCCTTGCAGAAGGGCTTCTGTGGGAGGCTGCTGTGGCCCAGTGCAGGCTCTGGTCTGGGAGCCTCTTCTGAGAGTTTCCGTTGGGCAGCCATGCGTGAGAAGCCTACTTCCTGATCTCCTGGTTTATTTCTGTTGAAGTGGACAGAAGCAACCCCTTTCTGGTGCTGACCATTGCAGAACTGCCTCTTTATAGTAAATATCTCTGGGCACATGCTGAATGGAAGGAGGTGCTTCTGCCATCCTGGCCCTATTGAATAACCTGAACCTTCTCATCCTGAAAAATGAGTGGCATCTAGTGGGGTCTTCAGCAGGTGATTTAAGGCTCAGTCCCTCATCTCCAAATCTGTGAAGTGGAACAAAAGGCCCTGCATCCCAGGGCTGCTGAGAAGATGCAAAGGGACGACCCACGGAAAGTTCTTGAAGGTGCCCAGCAGAGTCCAGGCCAACACCAGTCATGTGGGAGCCGACACAGGAGGCGTGGGAGCCTGGGGCGACACAGGAGGTGTGGGAGCCGACACAGGAGGCGTGGGAGCCTGGGGCGACACAGGAGGTGTGGGAGCCGACACAGGAGGCGTGGGAGCCTGGGGCGACACAGGAGGCGTGGGAGCCTGGGCCGACAGCGGTCATGTGGGAGCCTGGGGCGACACAGGAGGCGTGGGAGCCGACACAGGAGGTGTGGGAGCCGACACAGGAGTCGTGGGAGCCTGGGGCGACAGCGGTCATGTGGGAGCAGGGGAGCCACAGGTGGTTTTCCTTTTAAAAGGCTGAAACACACAGCATTTCCACATATCAAGCTTACTTTTGGGGGAACAAATCCCCAAAGCTCTATTGGTCTCTTGGTCTTAAGGCACAAACAGTTGGAAAGACGTTGTTCTAAAATAGCACCCCCCCATCCTGGAGATGGAACCCGGAAGTGTTCTACCTCTGAATGATATTTTCAGCCCTTTAAAATTTTTATTTTAAGCGAGGTGTGGTGGTGCACACCTATAATCCTAGCAATTTGGGAGTCTAAGGCAGAAGAATCACAAGTTCAAGACCAGCCTCAGCAATTAGGCGAGACCCTGTCTCAAAATTTAAAAATAAATAAATAAATATAAGGGACTGAGGATGTAGCTCAGTGGTAAAGTGCCTCTGGGTTAAACCTCCAGTGCAAGAGGTAGGATAGATTGGATGGATGGATGGATGGATAGATAGATAGATAGATAGATAGATAGATAGATAGATAGGAAGGATAAGATAGATCCAGTGTTTCCCATTATTTACTGTCCTTCCTGAAGTTCATCTAGATGCTCCAGAGCCATCACTAAACTGTTGATCAGAGTATTCTAAAGTAGAATTCCTCAGCCATACAATACAAAAGGCACAGGCTAAGACAGTCCTCACAAACACACTTTGATAGGTAGGTCTGAAATATAAATATGCCATTCCACTTCATTATTTTTCCTAATAAACATTAAATTTTAAAAATTGAGGTTTTCAAATCTGTGGTGTGTGTTGTCCATTCTTACGACAGTCACTTATACTTCTCATTCAGAGAAAATTTTTATTTCTTCCCTTAGTCTTGCAGAAAAATTAGGGTTCTCATCTCAGGCATGATTCACCAAATGAAGTAAGACCACAGATAAAAGTGACAAACACAGGCAATGAAGAAAACTTCTTCTTCTTTTTTTTTTTTTGGTACTGGGGGTTGAACTCAGGGGCACTCGACCACTAGGCCACGTCCCCAGCCCTTTTTTGTATTTTATTAGAGACAGGGTCTCACTGAGTTGCTAAGTGCCTCGCCATTGCTGAGGCTGGCTTTGAACTTGTGATCCTCCTGCCTCAGCCTCCCAAGTGCTGGGATCACAGGCGTGAACCACCACGCCCAGCATGAAGAAAACTTCTAAAAACAAATATCACTGAGTATCCGGCAATAATGGAAATGGCCGCATCACTGAGATTCCACACGGACTGCACGAAGCCGTACGCAGTTCCCAGCTGAGGTCCAGAACTCTAGATGCCACCACTGGCTGCAGTGCACAGTCCAGCCATCACAAGGCGAGTTCCGGAGACAGTCATCCAAGAGTTGCGTGCTGAACGCCAGCACCACGTGGGACACATGAGTGGCGGCTACTGCACACAGCACAGACAGTGTCCTTCCCTGTTTCATCTGAGAGTTCCAATACTGGAGACATGAGCCAATATGACATACAAAGAAATCCAAACTCCTGTGAAGAATACGTCCCCCATTCCAATAAAGGGAACACTGTGACGTAACATAGACACAGATAATAAGTATCAGCCTTTGTATCAGCTAATTTAATAACTTTGCCTGCTTTTCCATGTGTGTGTGCACGCACGCGCGCGTGTGTGTTTTAAATGAAGGATTCTCTTGGTTCTGTGATCCAAGCAAGCAAGGGCCAAGGCACAGATTAATGAAAGAGTACACATTATACCCCCAACCTTAAATGTGTGGCCAGCAGAAGCCAGCAAGTCTTCTGTCCTAGCAGACCGCCACCGTGAGGGTCATATTCACTGGACTTCTAGTTCTAGCCATGGTCAGCTGGAGTCCACACACCAGGTTTAATTCTTTGCCTTTAAACCAACTCACAGCACACGTCTTCTGGGCAACTGCTACAGACTCCCTGCCAATCCCAACAAACCTTCAAAGACCATCAGCCAAAAGCATTAAATACTGCACCCATAGCAAAACCCACCTGCCCTATGCAAACAAAGCAGCTAAAAATAATTGTTCCCATTGTATTCTCAATACTTGCTATATAAAAAAAATAAAATCACGCAAGGAGCAGGCAACTACAGTGGGCCACGACTACCAGGCATACGGCATGAATCGTGTGGTATTCACCTGCATGTCCCCTTAATCTGGGGCTATAGGGCAGCAGGACTGTCACAGTAGAAGTAGCTGCTGAAGCTCAGTAGGCAGGTGAGCAGCAGTGCCAGCAGCCTGTGCGCCAGGGGACCTGGGTGGCACGGTGCTGGCAGCCCGCGGGGCCATGGGCACTGCAAGGTGCTGTGACTCCTGTCCTCCTCCTCCTCCATCACTGCTACTCCCCTCCTCTACCTTCTTTTAAAGATACTAGTTAGGGGATTTAGGGCCCACCATAAATCCAGGACAACTCCTCTTGAGGTCCTCAGTTTGCAAAGACCTAATTTCCAAGTGAGTTCATTCTGAAGTCAGGTAGACTGGAAGTTTGGGGAAATAGTCAACCTACAACAATTGCCTTATATGGTATTTTAAAAGTGATTAAGTATATTGAGAAGGGGAGCTGATTTTGGATTACCAGGTGGGATTAAGTCACATGTTCCTGCATAAAAGAGAAGCAGAGAGTTTCAAGACACAGGCACAGAACAGAGCAGCGTGAAGACAGAGACAAGACCTGGAGCCACGGGGCCAGGACTCCAGGAAGGGCAGCAGCGCCGCAGTTGGCAGGGCAAGGAGCCGATTCTCCTTGAGAATCTGGAGGTGGTGCAGCCCCACCAGCGTTTTATCTGTTTATTTTTTCTGGTATGGGCGTTTGAACCCCGGGTGCTTTACCACTGAGCCACATCCCCAGCTCTTTTTGAGACAGGGCCTCACTAAGTTGGTTAGGTCTTGCTAAGTTGCTAAGTCTCGGCTCAAACTCGCCATCCTCCTGCCTCGGCCTCCGAGTTGCTGGGATTACAGGCACGTGCCACCAGGCCCAGTCATGCCAACATCCTGATTTCAGCTCAGTTGTAAGGATTTTGGCTATCAAGTCTCTAAGTTCTCTGAAAGAATACATTCTATTGTGTTAAGAAAGCCAGCTTGTGGAAACTAATATACCCTGTCATAGCAGGAAGCAAGAAAGACTCTGAATGACAGGCCCTCAGTGCAGAGAAGCAGGGTGGGCTGAGGGTTTGAGCGAGCACAATTCATCGCAGACAGACCTGCCCAGGCGGACATCATCATGATCCCCTGAGGCTCAAGGACAGCCCATCTCCAGCACCCTGACTCAACGCCTGTGGACAGAAACCACCAGGGACTGAACAACCAGTCCTGGTAGTCAGCTTTCGCCCTTGAGCCAGGCCCCACCCTCTGACCCTGGGCTTGAGCCTGAGAATGAAAACCATCCCCAAACTGGGGGCTCCCTCCTGGACTACCCAAGGGACAGGAGCGAAGCTTGCAGAGGTGGCATGGTGGAGGGGAAGACATGCCTGATGGGCACAGCTTGGGGTGCATATGGGAGCTCCTCAGGGGCACACCGTGCACCTCCCAGTTGGGAGGAGGACCTGCAGGTGACACACCTCTGTGGGGGTTTGGCTCTTTCTGCAAGTGGACCTGACACTCTCAGCTGTGAAAATACTATCTATGTAAACCGGCTAGGACGGCAGCATCACAGAGAGGTGGAGTGAGGTGAGCGGGCAGAGCGTGTAGCTCAGCGGTGGAGAGCTTGCCGGGCACACCGGAGGCCTGGGCTTGATGCCCAGCACACACACTCAAGACCGAGACAGTGTTGGAGAGAATGTGGAGAAATCAGAACCCTATACACTGGCACTGGGATGTAAAGTGATGCAGCCACTGTGGAAAACAGTGTAGCATCTTCTCAAAAGATTAAACATACAGCTGTCCCATGATCCAGCCATTCTGCTCCTTAGCACACTCGAGTGGAAAACAGCTCAGCAAGAACGTGTATGCAGGTGTTCAGAGCAGCACCACTCCAACAGCCAAAGGTGGAGAATGCCCACTTTCCATCAGCTGATGAACAGATAAACAAAATATGACGTAGCTACACAGTGGACTATTATCCAGCCAAAAGGAAGAATGAAGGATACCTGCTACGCTACGGGTGAATCGAAAACATGCTCAGTGAAAGCCACAAAGGACCATTTACTGCACTTATGAGTAAAAGAGACTTATCTGTACATACATGGATTAAGTTATATAGATTCCACTTATAGGAAATGTCCAGGAAAGTCCGCAGGCCAGGGGTTGTCAGGGGCTGGGATGACTGATTAATGCACGCGGGGCTTGTCTGTGGGCTCTGTGACCAACTGCCTCTCCCACCTTCGATGAGCACTGTACCTCCCTGCTCCAGAAACCCTTAAGAGATCCTCACCTGGGCTGGGGTTGTGGCTCAGCGGCAGAGCACTTGCCTCGCACGTGCGCGGTCCGGGTTCGATCCTCAGCACCATGTAAACATAAATGCATTGCATTGCATTGTGTACAGCTAAAGTAAATAAAAATAAATATTAAAAAAAAAAGAGATCCTCACCTCACTCACGTGGAGAGTCCAAGGGACTGCCCACTGTTCCAGCTTGGAGATCACGTCTGGTAGGAATCCGGAAGTCCTGCCAGTGTTGAGGAGGAAGAAATGTTGAGCTGCTGCCCACGTCAGTGGGGCCCTGACGGGGCTGACTAGTGCTCTGCACATGAGGAGGCACAGGAAAGGCCTCTCCCTGGTGATAGGGGCTGGGCAGCGGTCTCTGCCCAGGTGGACCTGGCTGGGAAACATGGGTCAGAGCAGGGACATACCTGGGGTTGGTGAATGAGGATGAGGCACAGACCCAGTGACATGGGTAAGAGATGGGAGGCCTCTCCCAGGGACACCAGGTTGCTATAGTCCCTCGGTATCAGTGCTCAGTAAAGAATCCTCTGCACTGTGCCCAGAAGCCCCCACTCCTCCTGTATGAAGTCCATGGGCACATCTGCCAGTGTCCCTGGATTCTGAAATGTTGCACATGTTGGCCCTGCTACAGGCCAAGCCTGACCAAGGCTGTGCCCAGGAAGGCAGGACGCAGTGGTGTAGAAAATGCACTGTGTTGTGGGGAGGGCCTTGCTCTGAGAGGCCTGCACCAAGTGCCGACGGCACCAGTGTTGTGCTGGGTGCTGGGGCCCACTCCCTGGTGTTATGAACTGGTCTGGGCCCTAGATATCCACGTGGTGAAGTTCTATCCTCTCAGTGACAGTATTTGGAGGTGCGGCTTTAGGTGTATTATTAGGCAGATGAGGTCAAAAGGGTGGGGACTGACACGCTCATAAGAAGAGTAATTTAATTCAATCCCCACTGGCCCCAGCAAAAAGAAAGGGAAAAAAATAAAAAAGGAAAACCAGACCACAACACTCTGCAGCACGGAAGGACACAGCAAGCAGGCCTATGCGAGCCGGGGCGTTCTCACCGGAGCCGAACCCTGGGGTCCAGCATTCAGAACTGTGAGGATGACTGCTTTGTAAGCCTCCTGTCTGCTGCATTTTGTAGCAGCCTGAGCTGTGCCGTGGAGATTCCTCAGCGCCTCCCCTACATGCCGGCTCTGTAGACCCCGGGGACAGCTGGATGGCCTTCACCAGCAGTCCCCTCCAAGGTGACTGTGCCACACCTATGGGATATCTGGTTCCTTCAGGACTGGCAGGGGAGGTCTGGAGGCCTGGATGGTGTCTTGCCTGGTGCCATCAAATGCTTACAACCTGGTCTTTCGTGCCACCACAGGCTCTGGGCGAGGAGACGCCCAAGCCCAGCTCAGAGATCTGACCCACGGTTGGGGGCATGGACCAGGCCATAAGAACACAGTCCCTCTGCCTGTGTGTGGTCTCCCTTGAGACCCCATGGAGGAGAGGCCTGTCCAGGAGCAGCAACAAATTCAGAATTCCAAGGCTGGACAGCATGTTGGTCAGCTTTGTGATGCTGTGGAAGGAACCCAGAGCCTTGCCCATGCCGGGCAAGAGCTGACCTTTGAGCTGCACCTCCAACTCCCCGACTTCCCATCACCACGCCGCAGCTCCGTGCCCCACCTGCACGCCAACTGCAGGCAGACGCTGGCGCAGCGCCACCTTGTCGCTCACTGAGCAGCATCTCCCGGGTCCGAGCACGCGTGCACGGTCCCGAGGAGCTCCGGAGCCCCACACCTGCCTGACGCGGCCCCTGCACCACGTTCTCACCCCGGCCCAGGGCGTGAGGCTGGGGCAGAGTGGGTGGAAGAGCAGCCATGGGAATGGGGAGGGAGGGCACGTGCACCTCGAACCCTGGCGTCTTGGGAAGCTCACGCCTGCCAGGAGAGTGGCGTCCGAGGCTTCTGGCCTGTCCTCCCTGAAGCCCCCTGCGGTCGGAGTCCAGTCCAGACCTGCCCGCAGGCCCTTCCCGATAGTCCCCTCTTCCCCGCCCACCCCTGCCCGGGCCTGCGCCCTCCTGCCCTCCTGCTCACCCTGTGGGGCTCCACTGAACCACAGCCCCCCAACATTTACTTAGTCCCAAGCGTGAGTGCCTTACAGTCACCAGCTTTCTTTCTTTTTTTTTAAACAATTAAGAAATGACGGATTTTTAAAAAACCTTTATTTTTTTTATTTATGTGGTGCTGAGGATTGAACCCAGGGCCTCACACGTGTGAGACGAGCATCTACCGCTGAGCCATGGCCCCAGCCCCATCTTTTTTTTTTTAACCCTATTTTTTTTGGTGGGGTTCTTCTTTTCGTCATTTGTGGAACTGGGGGTCAAACCCAGGGCTTTGTGTATGTGCGGCAAGCCCTCTGCCGCTGAGCTACATCCAGCCCCAGTTACCCGTTTTCTTGACTCTCATTCTGGCCCTGAACAAGGTGATGCCACCAGACCCCCTTTGTGGAAAGGACACAGAGCCACTGAGAGTGAGACCCTCGCCTGAGGCAGGCTTCTGCAGGGAAGTGAGCCCTGGCATCCACCCGCCCAAGGACCAGACTTCAGCCAAGACCCCAGATGGCGGGGCCTGTGAAGACAGCATCCACTCGACGGGAGGACTTGATCCTCCAGTGACGGCATCCATTTGGACAGCGATGGGGTGACCTACGTCCCCTAGCTCTAGGGGCCTGGTGCAGGGGTCGAGGCACCTTCTGTGTACAGCGGAAGCTAGCAGTTGTAGCAGAAGCCCTAGACTGCGGCTCTGCTGGGTGCCCCCAGCACTGCCACGGCCCAGCTCTGGCTTCAGTCTCCTTGAGGGCACACAGGGCCGGCTCCCGGGAGAAGCGACAGCATCACTCCACTTAAGCCCTGTGGAGGACACAGCACCTCATGGAGCAGGCGCCACGCCCTGCCACCTCCGCACCTCAGCACCCTGCCCTGCCGCGTGCCTCCTGCACCACCCAGGCCTCGCAGGTTCCGCGTCTCCTAACGGGGACCATGGGCCGTGGCATGGCAAGTTCAGCCTTGTTAGCAAGGCATGGGGAGCTGCTTCCACTGCTCCCCTCTCTTGAGTACCACCCAAGAAGCACCTCTCCATACACCCCTGACCACCCCAAAGTGAGGCTCCATCATCACCCTCCGACAGGCTGAACACTCACAGAAACGAAATCAAAACTTGCTGCCAGTGAGTGGCAGGCAGGGATTTGGACACTGTGCCTTCCAAAGAACATATTTTTTTAAAAAATATTTATTTGCTTTAGTTGTACACAGTGCGTTTATTTTTACGTGGTGCTGAGGATCAAACCCGGGCCATGCACATGCTAGCCGAGCGCTCTACCGCTGAGCCACAACCCCAGCTCAAGAACATTTTCTGTAGAGGTTGAGTGTCTGGCAGATATACACACACCGATGGAACTACCATACAGTTCTAGAATGTTCTGAGAGGATGGAAACATTCTGGAGTAGTGATGGTTCATGAAGTGTCACCAGCCCCACACAACTCCTGAGCATGAGAAGTACAGCTGGTGTGACAGGAAACACAGCTGGTGTGACAGGGAGCTGCATCTGCAATATTCTCTGTGCTGGGGCGTGAGCCCAGGGCCTCATGTGCACTGAGCATGAGCTCAACCACTGAGCTGCACTCCCAGCCCTGTAATCTGTTTTAGTTGAATTTGATCCTCTTTGCCACAGGGAGAGCTCAGGACCAGTGCATTTCAGCACCATGGACAGCCCCTGGCCCAGCAGGGTCTACTGCTGGTACTTCTGAAACCTCCCAGGAGCTGTCAATTCCTGTGCTTCACAGGAAATGAACGATTAGTCTGTGACCCCAGCACAGTGGCCACAGGAGGACTCTACAGGGGAATATACACAATACCAGGTGGTTCAGAGCTGAGGAGAAACTGGGAGTCCCAGCTGTCCTGAATTCAGGTTCTCAAGACTCCCAGGAGGGAAGGCCTGACGTGGGCACCGGCCTTTTGCTCCTTTCCCATTGGGCAAGGACACTGAGAAGATCCTGGGGCCCTGATCTGCCCAGCGACCATGGCCAACTTCCCATTGTGCTGGGAATAGCAATTGTGGATGATGTGGCAGTCTAGAGGGTCTAGGATCAAGCCCATCTCTACCACTCTCTGCTGAGATCCTGGGCTGCTCACCTTCCTTGGGATGGTGGTTTCCCACCTGTAAAATGGAGCGATAATGCTCCCTGTGGAAGGCTGTCTGCCCATCCATTCATTCACAGAGGCACAGGCAGGGCACAACACCATGAAACTCAGTCTGTGATGAATGAGAAGAAAATTTTCAAATGTGATAGTACATAATGTGGGTGGGTGTGGCACCCATTTAGGATCACAGGGTCAGGGAGGACCTCTGAGGTGACAGGTGAACTTATAACCCCAGCAGGGAGCAGGAAGCATGACAGGCTACATTGCTAGGCTGGCCTTGAACTCTTGGGTATAAGGGATCCTCTGACTTCAGCCTCCTCAATAGCTGAGACTATAGAAGCCCAGCTTTTGTGTTTTATAGAAAGTCTTCCAATATGTTCTGATGGCTTAGACAGCAATGCAATTCACAATGGAATTAGCTTATGCTTAAAGGTAGCAGTGCCCTCACCATTCAGGGTTCAAAATACCCCCGGCCCACTCCTGGCGCTGTGTGGAATGTAATGGAGTAGGCAACAGGAAGCAGGAGACACGGGGGACAGCAGGAGTGTGAGGAGGTGCAGGCCACGCCAGGATGAGGAGGGCACGGCAGCAGAACAAGGGCCACAGAAGCAGGATGTGTTTTGGGAGATCTGGTTTCAGAAGACATCTAGCTTTGTGCCTGCTTCTGGTACCACTGTCACTACCTCCTCACTCTGCCTCAGCTGGTGCCTTGGGCTCCATCAGCGGCCCTCTCTGCTCTGTCTCCAGGCTGCTTGGCTTCAGCAGCTATAATGTGGGTGGGGGGCTGTGGTCTCAGTCCTGACTGGCACGGACAGATTCCTGCAGGAGAGCACTTCCTCCTTTTCACCTCACACACAGCCATGGGACTCTGGGCTCCTTGCTTTGACCTCAGGGAGCCCAGGTCTGGGATTCTGAGAGTGAAACATGGTTAATGAGCCCAGGCGGCAAGTATCAGGTAGGGTCACATGCCCACAGAAGCTCCCGGAACAGACACAGAGACGTGCTGTCTCATGCTGTCTCCGACATGCTCCTCAGCCTCATTCCCACCGGCTGCCTGCCCCTCTCAAATACATGAATCCACACAGATCCTGAATGTGAACGTTCACAACATTGCTTATTCTAGCAGAAGAGTTGAAAAGAACCCAAATGTCCATCAACTGATGAATGGGTCAACAAACTGTGCCATACCCCAAAAGAAGTGAGAAACTACAGCAGTGTGAAGAAGAGGTGAGCATGACCCCTGAACCAATCAAAGCCACCCACTGCTGCATCCTGGCACCCAGAGCCTGCACTCCACCACTACGCACCACGCCAGGGGAAGGCTGAAGAGGATGCTGAAGGAGATAAAGCCAAGGTGAAGGGCAAACCACAAAGATCCTCAGGGTTATCTGCTGAACCTACTCTTTTTTTTTCCTTAATATTTATTTATTTACTTTAGTTGTACACAATACAATGCATTTATGTTTATGAGGTGCTGAGGATCGAACCCGGCCTTGCACGTGCGAGGCGAGCGCTCTGCCACTGAGCCACAACCCCAGCCCCTGAACCTGCTCTTCCAAAGTCAGAGCCCAAGCCTGAAAAGGTCCCTGCAAAGAAGGGAGATAAAGTGCCAAAGGGAAAAAGGGAAAAGCTGACGCTGGCAAGGATGGGAACAGCCCTGCAGAAAACAGAGCTGGTAGAACAGACCAGGCCCAGAAAGCCGAAGGCGCTGGAGACGCCAAGTGATGTGTGTGCGTTTTTTGATAACTGTACTTCTGGTGGCTGTACAGTTTGAAATTCTAGTTTTTATCAAGTTTTATAAAAATGCAGAATTTTGTTTTCCTTTTTTTTAAAGCTACGTTGTTAGCACACAGAACACTTCATTGTTATTTTGGAGGGAAGGAGCATGGTCACTAGTATGATGTCTCCAAAGCTGGCTTGCTGTGGGGGAAAATGCCTTTCCCTGCTGGCTGTGAGAGCCCTCTCCTGGCTCCCAGGAGGGATTCCCTGATGTTGGCACACATAGCCACCCTGGCACAAATACCTTGTGGTATGGAAACCTCAACTTCATCTTTACACCCTTCTCTCCCTCTCTACCATCGGCATAGGCTTGACTCCCCTACACTCAGACCTATTGGGACCTGACTCCCCAAAGCTGGTGTTACCAGTGTGTTGGGCAATCTGGACTTTCCAGTGACATCACTGAGATGGCGTCCCTCAGAAGAGCAGCAGTTCTTTCTCCAGATTGTGGATCTTCACATTAATAATTCTTCCATTTTCATTTCATTTCCTGAAAGTCAGGGTTGGCTCGTAAAAAGTTGTAAACAACATGCCAAATGTGAAACGTTAACCCTCGCACTAAACTTTTCCAATTCTGAGCATCAAATGAAGACTTCACTGGGTTTTATAGTGGCTTTCTGATTTTGGTAGTCCATAAGAAGGAAGTTTGAAAGTCCTTGTATACTGTTAAGGGTTGTCTGCCCATTTCCTGTCTGAAATATCGTGACTGTTTATGAAAAGTGTCTCTAATAAGCTGGATACGGTTTGGCTTGGGGAAAAAAAAGTGAAAAACTGAAGCATGGACTTCAAAACATGATCAGTGAAAAACGCCAGACATAAAAAACCACGTATTGTAAGATCCCACCCGCAGGAAGCATCCAGAAAAGGCAAATCTAGGGAGACTGGTGGTTGCCAGGGGCTGGGGAGGGGTTCGCGGAGGGACCCCGGGCACACTCACACCCCGAGGTGACACCCGCTGCACACACGTGGTGTCCACACTTGCAGGACACACCTTCCCTACGGTGGGCTCACATGGGGTGATGACCCAGCCACGGGCACCTCTGGGGCTTCCCTGCACTGATACGGGCGGCGTCACCCTGGTCACACACACCTGATGTCTCCTGCGCACCTGGGCAGTGTCACACTATCACATACACCTGGAGTGTCCCCTGCACACCATAAGGGCGGTGTCACACTCGTCACACGCACCTGGGTGTGCCCTGAGCGTGTGAGCGGTGTCAGACACAGGACGCCCCCTCTCCCAGCGCAAGCACGGCAACGCTCTCTGCCAGAGATCCTCCACCGAGGTCAACCCCTCCCAGGCCCCACTTGCCACCTGTGACTTCCGCGGCGCGCGTACTCAGCCAGGGCGGCTTCCGCTCCTCACTCACACGCACCGCTCATCCGCGCGCCGCCACGGTACCACCCGCTGAAGGAACAGGTGCACTTCCGCCAGACCTTACCTCCAGGAGGCCCCACTGGACGCGAGCAGGGCCGCACTTCCGCCAGACCTTACCCCCAGGAGGCCCCGTGCGACGCTAGTGGGCCGCACTTCCGCCAGACCTCACTCCCACGAGGCCCCGCGGGACGCCAGCCGGAGCCGCACTTCCGCTAAGCCTCCCCTACCAGGAGGCCTTGCGAACCCGGGCTGCACGTAGTTCCTCTTCTTTTATTCAAGAGCAAGTAAAAACCACGCTTTTTGAGCGGGCCTCAATCTAGAGAGGATCCTTTTTAAAAAAACGACCTGGACATTTTTTCTTGTAAACAAGGCTGTGTCCCCAAATGCTTTTGGAGTGGAGCTGGGCACTGGGCAGGCTGCGGAGGGAGGATGCTTGGGCCCGAGTCAGTCGGCCCAGCAACGGGGCTGTTTTCCGGAGAACCGGCTCATTAAACATTTTTTTAACTTTTAAAAAATGGCTACTTCGTGTTCACACTGTTGTTGTTGTTATTATTATTATTAAAGAAAAAGGTTT
Organism: Tamias sibiricus; assembly: GCA_025594165.1. Taxonomy (NCBI): domain Eukaryota; kingdom Metazoa; phylum Chordata; class Mammalia; order Rodentia; family Sciuridae; genus Tamias; species Tamias sibiricus. The sequence continues at coordinate 66,494,714 of CM046672.1, read as the reverse complement.
ATCGCTTTGCTAGCAAAGGAGAAACACAGGGGACCCCTGTCTCAAAGGCTGTGATTCTCTGAATCTTTTTATTTTTTGGTGCTGGGCACTAAACGCAGGCCTGTGCACACACGCTATCAGTCAGCTACCCCCATCCACATGATACATGGACTTGTCTTTACAACCCCTTCCCTTAGCTGGAAATAGAGCAAATATAAGCACATGCAGCGAAGGTCCCCGAGTTCCCTCTTCTGTATGTCTAGGACGACTGCCCCAGATAAAGGGCAGAGCCTGTCATGGCAATCAACGTGCTAACGGAGGGAGGTCCCAGGCATAACCGCAAGACTTGCCTGTGTGACTTGGTGAAGACCACTCCCTGTCAGGCTGACCTGGCTCACCCATCACACTATATCTAGATAGTCGCAAGCCTGCATTTATAGGCTTCTCAGCTATTTACATTTGGACTAGCACTACCCAACAGAAGTCTCTGCAATGAGAGAAACCTAAATATGAAAGGCTTAAATGTGACTAGTGATGGGAAAACTAAACTTTGCACTTCATTTTATTTAAATTTACATCTAATTCATTTTATTTAATTTACATCTATTCGGGGCCAGTGGCTGCCATATTGGACAGTGCATTCGGGAAGATATTCATATTGCATCTTCTTGATTTTTCAGAACAGATGCAGATTTCTTTCCACTTACTTTTTGCAGAAATAATGTGAACACCTTGGAGGAAGTGCAGAGTTACCATGGAAATTGAAAACTGCTGTTGGCCACAACTTGTGTTGGAGCCTCTCATGATTTATGCTGATACAGGGAATTAAATTAACTTGGAAACTTGTGTTATAACCATTCCCCACCCCCACAGCATTAGGGATTAGACCTAGGACCTTGCACAGGCTAGGCAAGGATGTTCTACCACTGAGCCACATCCCAAAACCCACTACAACCACTTTTCACTAAAAAAAAATTTTAGTTGTAAATGGACATAATACCTTTATTCTATTCATTTATTTTTATGTGGTGCTGAGGATCGAACGAACGCAGTGTCTCACATGTGCTAGGCAAGTGCTTTACCACTGAGCTCCAGCCCCACTTTTCATTTCTGATATCCTCAAGGAGCTAGAAGCTATTCTACACTCAGCTGGTTTTTAACAGGAACACATACAACAAGTGCATATAGTAACAGGTCTAAGATACAGCAGTCCTGCTCATGCAAACACTGCAGCAGGGGAGGCAGACAGTCAACCAGCAAATCATCAAATTTAAAAGGAGATTTTTGTTAAATTTATTTTTTAACATAATACTTTTACAGGTTTCAAAATTCCAAAAATATAAATACAGAGTGAAAATTATTCCTCCTCTCTGGCCCCCACGGCTCCACAAGCGTGTTTATCCTTTTGGAGACTGTGTGAGCAGCAGTTTCCTCTTTGCACAAATGGAAACACGCCAGGTCCACTCGGTGCTTGTTTTCGTCCTTGCCCACACGAGTGTGTAGGAACCATCTCTGCCTGGACAGCTGTGGTCCCATGCCACCACTGATCACTCTCCACAGTGCGTGGCGGTCCTGCACGAGCCCCCTGCGAGACCAACAGCACGAGGAGAATCGTGCAGGGCCGGCTCATGTGCCGGGAGCTCAGTGGCCACTGAGCTCCACCAGGTGCCCCTATGCCCTGTGACCCTTGAGGCTGGCAAACAGGGCAGAGGGCACACTGTCAGGATCCTGCGTGAACTTCTCTGTCAGGGAAAAAAGCTCAAGATATGAGGAGGAGGAGTTACGAGGGAGGTAGAAGGGGTTCCGAGTTCCTACATGAGGTAACTACATTTGATTCGATGGACACCATGTCTAAGTGTATACGCATATTTTAATAAAAATTACAAGGAAAATTAGAAAATCTATACGGTGATACTATTTGTAGATGGTTAAAGTATTTAAAATTAAGTTTTAAATAAATTCTCACTTGTTAAAAACTCTGCATTTTCCAAGTCTTGCTACAAAGAACTGAGTTACTTTCACAGATTAGACCATGAATTTCCCCTAGTTTTTTGGCAATTTCCCCTGAGGAGTTTTTCTATTTAAAGACATCAGGAAATGGACTAGGCCGAGGAGAATCGAGCCGCCCGCTCCCACTGCCTGTCCCTCTGCTCCTCTGTCCCCACCTTGCTCAGCAGGCCCCTAACCACAGCCCCAGCCCCTCCCTTCAGGATGTGGCTTTGGGGGCCAGGGTGGAGGGAGAAGGGTGGCACAGGCCCAGCTGCAGGAGCTGTGGACAAACATGACCTTGTCGCGGGTGTCCCCTGCCCAGGAGGGGAGGAGCGCTCCTCCACACTGCTCGCTCCCAAGGGAGGCCGGTGCCAGGCTGTGCCACACCCCGCTGTCCCCAGGCCGAGGTGGACGAAGCACAGACAGGAGACATTTACAGGGTAAAGTGGCAGAAATGCCAATGAGCTGGCCCACGCAGGCACGTTCCTGGCTCCAACAGTGGGACAGCACGTGTCCCTCAAAGCCACGGAGGGGTGTTTGGAGGAATGGCAGCGTCTGGGCAGGCTGGGTGCTGAGCTGGCGGCCCCTGCTGGGGGGCTCCCAGTGGCAGACAGCCGCTGTCTGGGCCTGGCGGTCAGAACTCAGAAGCACCGGGGACAGACGTGGGGGTGGGAGACACAAGCCACGGTGTGGATGACGCCCCCATACCCTCTGTTGTAGGACCCCGACGCCTAGGAGGGTGAGAGGGGAAAACTAGAAGCCCCTGAAGAGGTGGAGAGCTGTGAGGTCGCAGGCCCAGCGGCCTGGTGCAGAGGCAGTGCCCAGAGGCCTGGCAGTCTCTGTGCAGCAGCAGATCAGAGGGTCGAGGCCAGGGCTGGCACTGCAGGAGTGGGAGCACAGGAGATGGCGCTGCCCATCTGCACCCTCTGCCCACAGTCTGCCCACCACAGGTTAGAAGTGCTAAGTGTGCCGTGACTAGGGGTGGTCCTGTGACTCAGTCTTGGGTGACAAGTGTCACATGGGAACACGCAGTAGAGGCTCCTAGGAAAGGCTAATTCTTTGAAGCATCATCAGAGGGATGAGTGTTGGTCTGCCCGCCCCCCCCCGTACTTCTTCCAGTCTTGACAACAGACGCAAGGGCTGGAGCTTCCGCACTCTTCCTGAGACCATAAGGGAGAGGCTGCAAGAACTGCAGAGCGCCCTGGCTGGCTGGCTGGCAAGTCAGTCCCTAAACAAAGCCCAGCCTGTCTTGGCCACCGTCGACTGGCGCAGACACTGAAACCTGGCTCCGCCATCTCCCACCTGTGGACACGCCCTGGTCACTCTAGCTGCAGCCGCGGGTCACTTCTGCCCTGTGACTAACTTTCCTCATCTGACAGTTCACTGAACCATCCCGGAGCCCAGCTGGTAGCTGTATAAATGAAAAGTCACCTGCTACCAACAAACCAGCAAGTGGCCTGGGCCAAGAAACGAAGGCACAGTTGCTATGAAGTCAGAGCTGGGAAGAGAAACAGGACAGCCCCAGAGGGAAGGCGGGGTGCAGAGAAGGAGCCAGGCCGCCCGACAGAACCCAGGTGATGTTGGGGTCCCCCACCTGCTGGTGAGCCCGGGAGCCAGGCCGCCCGACAGAACCCAGGTGATGTTGGGGTCCCCCACCTGCTGGTGAGCCCGGGAGCCAGGCCGCCCGACAGAACCCAGGTGACGTTGGGGTCTCCCACCTGCTGGTGAGCCCAGGAGCCAGGCCGCCCGACAGAACCCAGGTGACGTTGGGGTCCCCCACCTGCTGGTGAGCCCGGGAGCCAGGCCGCCCGACAGAACCCAGGTGACGTTGGGGTCCCCCACCTGCTGGTGAGCCCGGGAGCCAGGCCGCCCGACAGAACCCAGGTGATGTTGGGGTCCCCCACCTGCTGGTGAGCCCGGGAGCCAGGCCGCCCGACAGAAACCCCACCGTGGCCTTCCCAGCATGTGGGGAGTGAGGGGTCGAGAAGCTGGAGCAGCGCGTGTGGGTGGGAGGCCCCGGGGAGACTGCTCTCTGCCGGCGCTGACCCGGGCAATCCAACGGTGCTTCCACAGTCTGTCTGGAAGAACTGGTTTTCGCGTGGAGCTGTGTCATGACCCTTCCTTTTGGCTGCTGGTGCTGATGGGATGTTTCTTTTTTTTGCACCGGGGATTGAACTCGGGGGCACTTGACCACTGGGCCACACCCCCAGCCCTTTTTGTATTTTAGTAGAGACAGGGTCTCACTGAGTTGCTAAGTGCCTCACCATTGCTGAGGCTGGCTTTGAACTCGCGATCCTCCTGCCTCAGCCTTCCAAGTGCTGGGATGACAGGTGTGGCCACCGCGCCTGGCCTGATGGGACGTTTCACTGCACTGGGAAGCGACAGCAGTGGGAGCCTCGGGAGGAGCACTGCACACGCCTGGTCCTGGGGCGAGGGCAGGCTGTGCCGGGGCAGGCGGACAGGCCACCACTGGCTCCACTTTAGGTTAAAGGGCAGGCGGACATCTTCAGTTTGTCCACTCCGGTGCTGTGCCTTGTGAAGGACCACCCGTGATGCGTGATGTTCTTTTTACGTCAGGAACTGCATGCATGAGGACCAGAAATCCCTGCTTTCCTTGGAACACTCACAGGAAAGCAATAGGAGAGTGACGTTTCCCACGCTGGACAGTAAATGGCCATGCCAGAATGTTCTGCCTCCTAGACAGACGGAGCCTTGCTTCTTCTGGCGTTCACAGGCGAGGGAAGGTCTGCAGCAGAGCCCCACACAAGGTGGGAAGAGCTCTGGACAGGTGGCAGTCACGTAGCCTCGGGCCCTCAGCCTGGCTCCAAGGCTTGGTGACAAATCAGAGGGTAGTCGGCCATGCCAAAGCAAGGAGGGTGTGATGGGCAGGCCCAGGCAGGAAAAATTTAGGTTTTATTCTGTTTCCTTTCTAATGAATAAAGATGAAATAAAAAACAGCATGATTAAAGAGTTTTTTGTTTTTTTTTTTTTTTTTTTTTGTGGTGCTAGGGATTGAACCCAGGGCCTAGTGCATGCAAGGCTAGCACTCTACCAACTGAGCTCTGTCCCCAGCCCCTGAATAGAGAGATTTAAGAAAGAAAAATACTAAGCAAATGCACTGTGTGGATCCTGTTTAGATAGTGATTAGAACAAAACGAAATTCACGAGGCAATGGAAACAACTAAAATCAGGTATCTCATGACTTCGTTTAGGCATGACAATGACAACACAGCTTTGTTTGAGACTCAACAAGATTGTACGATTTTCTTGTGTCATCATAAATATTAGGTACAAGGAACTTTTTTCCTTTACTCAGTGATCAGGGGAAGAATGCAAACAATGACCTTGGGGCACTGCGCTGAGCTGAGCTGACCTCAGTCCCAGCCACCTGCAAACCATCAACGTGGCAGAAAAGCCAAAAAGCTTAGTATGACTGTGAAAATGGCTTTGTCCTTGTGACCAATGTGGTCACATATGTGCATATCGAAACTCCCTGCCTTTTAGAAATATATCCAGAAATATGACATAATAATTTCTGGGACTAATGTAAAAATAATTCAGGGTAGGAAAGGGATGGGAAGGTGAGTGGGGAAACAATGAAAATATATCATTCCTGTTTTAAAATAATCAATGCTAAAAGCTTAGTCAGAAAAATAGGTGGAGGGCTGAGGACATAGCTCAGTGGTAGAACACTCGCCTAGCACAAGCAAGGCCCTGGGTTCCATCCTCAGCACCACATAAAAATAAATAAAATAAAGGTATTGTGTCCAAGTACAAGTAAAATATAAATATTTAAAAAAAAAAGGAAGAAAACTAGGTGGATTCTCTACCATTATTCACACCAGTCATGAAGACTGCAAAATGGCGAAGGGTTCACTGAGAACTGCACTGTGTGTAACTGGCTGACGACCCCACCTGACAAGGCCGGTGTGCAAGATCCGCAGTGCAGCTTCACCGCCACAGCCGGCACTGAGGAAGCGCCGGCCACGGCGCCGGGCTGGTCACAGCCTCTCCACGCAGGGCTGGACACTGGGTGGAAGGTCCTTTGCTGAGAAGCTGCCCTGGGCCTGCAGGACGCTGAGCGGCATCCTCGGCTTTGACCCAAGACACCAGGGCTGCTACCCGAGTCCCCGCCACCAGAACGCCGGCAGCTTCAGCAGCGCTCCTGTTCTGAGGCTGTGGTCTCCACAGCAGCTGTGGTCCCAGGAGGCGAGGGGCTTCTGTCGATGATCTCGGGGTGTGGCTGACATGTGGCAGGAGCCACGCATGCCGCAGTGCTGGGGAAGAGCAGAACTGGCCCAGTGCCGCCTGTGCAGGGAGGCCCAGGTGCTGACCTACTCGCCTTCACAGGGGCACGTGTGCAGGGAGGCCCAGGTGCTGACCTACTCGCCTTCACAAGGACACACCTATTAACTGTTGCAGACTTTTGAATTCAGACAGAATTTCCCAGAATTGCAACAACATTTTGTTTCATCCAAAACTTCGGAGTTAGTCACTATGGCAGTACAGGAATGCCACCCACGGTACTTGCTGAGGCCAACAGCAAACCCCGCACTGGGACACAGCAGTGGGCTGCGCCCAGGGCTCCCTCCTGACCCCACCCAGTGACCCAGCAAGCTCCCACAGACTCGGCACCCACCATTCCATCGTGAAAACTCTCGTTTTATCCTTTACAAACTGGGCCACGTACTGACTTCTGTACATCACACATGTGGGTAGGTTTTATTACTGGGGAACTCATTTTAGGGAGGTGGAGGGACCATCACAAAGTATCTATTGTTAAAGGGCTCGATAGATTTTGGAGCCACCAATCTCAGGTGTTTGAGAAGTGTCATTTCCTTGAAAGCCAAAGGTCACCCACCGGCAGCCTTCCACCCCAGCCCCTCCTGCCACGGATGGACCGGGTGCACTCACCGCATCTTGGTGCCCGGGGTCCAGGCCGTGGGACGGCGCTTCTCCTACGTGGACTCTCGGATGTCAAACAGCACGGAGGCGCCCACGGAAGGCTCCCCGACCCCAATGACGTGCACAGGGCTTTTCTCCTGCATCATCTCGTGGATGTCAAACAAGGCCAGCGCCCGGCCTGCCGGCGGCCCAGCCTTGGCCTGGTCCCCGGGGCTCTGTCCGGCCTGAGGCCGGCCGAGCTGTGACCCGCGGCCGCAGCGTCGCCGGGGCCGCCCCCCGGGCTCCTCCTCCCTGGTGTGCGTGATCTGGTGTCGGATGAGGTGGGAGCTCTGAATGAAGCACTTCCCGCACCGGTCGCACCTGAAGGGCCTGTCGCTGCGCGGCGGCCGCCCGTCTGGGGCCAGGGGCGCGCTGCAGCCCAGGGCGTCCGCCCACGCGTGCTTGGGCAGCGCCGGCCGCTGGAAGCCGAGCCTCTGCTGGCACTCGTAGGGCTTCTCGCCGGCGTGCTTGCGCTGGTGCTGGGCCAGCGAGGAGCTGTGGCGGAAGCCCTTGCCGCAGTGGTTGCACTCGTAGGGCCGCTCCTCCGTGTGCGTGCGCAGGTGCAGGAAGAGGCAGGTGGTGCGCGAGAAGGCCTTGCCGCACACGCTGCAGGCGTAGGGCTTCTCGCCCGTGTGCGTGCGCTTGTGCCGGCCCAGCGAGGAGTTCTGGTTGAAGGCCCTGCCGCAGTCCTGGCACGCGTAGGGCTTCTCCCCGGTGTGGATCCGCCGGTGCACGGTGAGGTGCGTGCTGTGGCAGAAGGACTTGCCGCACTCGGCGCACTTGTAGGGCTTGTCCCCCGTGTGGATGCGCTCGTGCTGCACCAGCGAGGAGTTCTGGCTGAAGGCCTTGCCGCACTCCTTGCACATGTACGGCCTCTCGCCCGTGTGGATCCTCTTGTGCACCGTGAGGTGGGCGTTGTGGTTGAAGGCCTTCCCGCAGTCGGCGCACTTGTAGGGCTTGTCCTGCGCCTGGCTCCTGGCGGGCTCGGCGGCGGTCGCCGGCTCGGCGGCTCCGGGGCAGCCGTGGCTGCCACAGGGCCCAGCTTCTGGGGAGCCCGGCTGCTGCCTGGCTGAGCCCGAGCTGGGCTCTGAGCAGGGGACTTGCGAGTCGTAAGCACAGAAGGACTCTCTCCTAGAGACCTCTGGGGATGCATCTGGGCTGGAACTAAAGACAGGGTTTTCCCCCAACTGGAGACTTTTGGTGCCTTGATTTTGAAGAGGAGCTTCGTCGAGGAAGAACTCCAGGCCCCTCAAGTTCTCCTGGCCCTTCCTGATGGGCTGGCCCTGGCCCTCATGCTCCCAGGCTCCCTCTGTTGTGGAGGGACAAGGAGCGTCCCTTGGGAGCCCCTGCCTTTCTGTGACAGGGGACAGCTCCTCTTCAGGAAGGCCCTGCTCCTTGGGTGACACCAGGCCTGTGGGTGCCAGCTCCCAGCCTAAAAGAAAACAGAAGCACTCTGAGCAGTTGTGGGGAAAAACAAGGAGCAGGGCTGGGCCTGGGGCTCAGTGGCAGAGCACCGATATAGCATGTGTGAGGCACTGGGTTCGATCCTCAGCACCACGTAAAAAAAATAAATGGGCAGCGGGGTGCAGTGGCGCACACCTGTAATCCCAGCAAGTGGGAGGCTGAGGCAGGAGGATCGAAAGTTCAAAGCCATCCTCAACAATGGTGAGGCACTCAGCAACTCAGGGAGACCCTGTCTCTAAATAAAATACAAAAAAGGGCTGGGGATGTAGCCCAGTGGTCGAGTGCCCCTGAGTACAATCCCCGGTACCAAAATACAAACAAACAAACAAAAAAACAACAGCAAAAACCACAACAACAAAATAAAGGAATTGTGTCCATCTACAACTAAAAACAGGAGAGGAGAAGGGTCCCAAGACCTCAGGCCTGTTACTTCATGGGACATTCTGGACCTGCCCTGGGAGGTCCCCTTATCCTCTTCCTATTTTGACCTAAAGGGCTCTAAACACAAACACAGCTGCACACCTCAGGTGAACCCTTAGGCCACCATAACACAACAAACTCAGGCCCTCAGAAAGAGGACTGTTTTCTACCTTAGGGTTTAGTTCTACAACGCAGAGGTCTTAGAATACAGACATCAGACGGGCTGGTCCTCCTGAAGACACAGGGAGAATATGCCCCCACGCCTCTCAAGCTGCTAGAGGCCATCTCCTCACTCCAAGCTCACTCATCTCCTAGAAGTCATCTCCTTCACTCCAAGCTCACTCACCTCCTAGAGGCCATCTCCTCACTCCAAGCTCACTCACTTCCTAGAGGCCATCTCCCTCACTCCAAGCTCACTCACCTCCTAGAGGCCATCTCCCATCTCCTTCACTCCAAGCTCACTCACCTCCTTAGAGGCCATCTCCTTCACTCCAAGCTCACTCACCTCCTAGAGGCCAACTCCTTCACTCCAAGCTCACTCACCTCCTAGAGGCCATCTCCAATCTCCTTCACTCCAAGCTCACTCACCTCCTAGAGGCCATCTCCTTCACTCCAAGCTCACTCACCTCCTAGAGGCCATCTCCTCACTCCAAGCTCACTCACCTCCTAGAGGCCATCTCCTTCACTCCAAAGCTCACTCATCTCCTAGAGGCAATCTCCCATCTGCTTCACTCCAAGCTCACTCACCTCCTAGAGGCCATCTCCTCACTCCAAGCTCACTCACCTCCTAGAAGCCATCTCCTTCACTCCAAGCTCACTCACCTCCTGGAAGCCATCTCCTTACTCCAAGCTCACTCACCTCCTAGACCCCATCTCCTTCACTCCAAGCTAACTCACCTCCTAGAGGCCATCTCCTTCACTCCAAGCTCACTCACCTCCTAGAGGCCATCTCCTCACTCCAAGCTCACTCACCTCCTAGAAGCCATCTCCTCACTCCAAGCTCACTCACCTCCTAGAGGCCATCTCCTTCACTCCAGAGCTCACTCACCTCCTAGAGGCCATCTCCTTCACTCCAGAGCTCACTCACCTCCTAGAGGCCATCTCCCTCACTCCAGAGCTCACTCACCTCCTAGAGGCCATCTCCTTCACTCCAAGCTCACTCACCTCCTAGAGGCCATCTCCTCACTCCAAGCTCACTCACCTCCTAGAGGCCATCTCCTTCACTCCAAAACTCACTCATCTCCTAGAGGCCATCTCCCATCTCCTTCACTCCAAGCTCAGTCACCTCCTAGAGGCCATCTCCTTCACTCCAAGCTCACTCACCTCCTAGAGGCCATCTCCTCACTCCAAGCTCACTCACCTCCTAGAGGCCATCTCCTTTACTCCAAGCTCACTCACCTCCTAGAGGCCATCTCCTCACTCCAGAGCTCACTCACCTCCTACAGGCCATCTCCTCACTCCAAGCTCACTCACCTCCTAGAGGCCATCTCCTTCACTCCAGAGCTCACTCACCTCCTAGAGGCCATCTCCCTCACTCCAGAGCTCACTCACCTCCTAGAGGCCATCTCCTTCACTCCAAGCTCACTCACCTCCTAGAGGCCATCTCCTCACTCCAAGCTCACTCACCTCCTAGAGGCCATCTCCTTCACTCCAAAACTCACTCATCTCCTAGAGGCCATCTCCCATCTCCTTCACTCCAAGCTCAGTCACCTCCTAGAGGCCATCTCCTTCACTCCAAGCTCACTCACCTCCTAGAGGCCATCTCCTCACTCCAAGCTCACTCACCTCCTAGAGGCCATCTCCTTCACTCCAAGCTCACTCACCTCCTAGAGGCCATCTCCTCACTCCAGAGCTCACTCACCTCCTACAGGCCATCTCCTCACTCCAAGCTCACTCACCTCCTAGAGGCCATCTCCTTCACTCCAGAGCTCACTCACCTCCTAGATGCCATCTCCTTCACTCCAAGCTCACTCACCTACTAGACACCATCTCCTTCACTCCAAGCTCACTCACCTCCTAGAGGCCATCTCCTTCACTCCAGGCTCACTCACCTCCTAGACGCCATCTCCTCACTCCAAGCTCACTCACCTCCTAAAGGCCATCTCCCTCACTCCAAGCTCACTCACCTCCTACAGGCCATCTCCTCACTCCAAGCTCACTCACCTCCTAGAGGCCATCTCCTTCACTCCAGAGCTCACTCACCTCCTAGATGCCATCTCCTTCACTCCAAGCTCACTCACCTCCTAGAGGCCATCTCCTTCACTCCAGAGCTCACTCACCTCCTAGATGCCATCTCCCTCACTCCAAGCTCACTCACCTCCTAGACGCCATCTCCTCACTCCAAGCTCACTCACCTCCTACAGGCCATCTCCTCACTCCAAGCTCACTCACCTCCTAGAGGCCATCTCCTTTACTCCAGAGCTCACTCACCTCCTAGAGGCCATCTCCTCACTCCAGAGCTCACTCACCTCCTAGACGCCATCTCCTTCACTCTAAGCTCTCTCACCTCCTAGACGCCATCTCCTTCACTCCAAGCTCACTCACCTCCTAGAGGCCATCTCCTCACTCCAAGCTCACTCACCTCCTGCAGGCTATCTCCTCACTCCAAGCTCACTCATCTCCTAGAGGCCATCTCCTTCACTCCAAGCTCACTCACCTCCTAGAGGAGATCTCCTTCATTCCATGCTCACTCACCTCCTAGAGGCCATCTCCTTCACTCCAAAACTCACTCATCTCCTAGAGGCCATCTCCCATCTCCTTCACTCCAAGCTCAGTCACCTCCTAGAGGCCATCTCCTTCACTCCAAGCTCACTCACCTCCTAGAGGCCATCTCCTCACTCCAAGCTCACTCACCTCCTAGAGGCCATCTCCTTCACTCCAAAACTCACTCACCTCCTAGAGGCCATCTCCTTCACTCCAAGCTCACTCACCTCCTAGAGGCCCTCTCCTCACTCCAAGCTCACTCACCCTCTAGAGGCCATCTCCTCACTCCAAGCTCACTCACCTCCTAGAGGCCATCTCCTTCACTCCAGAGCTCACTCACCTCCTAGATGCCATCTCCTTCACTCCAAGCTCACTCACTCACGAGGGCCAAGAGGCCATCTCCTTCACTCCAAGCTCACTCACCTCCTAGAGGCCCTCTCCTCACTCCAAGCTCACTCACCTCCTAGAGGCCATCTCCTCACTCCAAGCTCACTCACCTCCTAGAGGCCATCTCCTTCACTCCAAGCTCACTCACCTCCTAGATGCCATCTCCTTCACTCCAAGCTCACTCACCTCCTAGAGGCCATCTCCTTCACTCCAAGCTCACTCACCTCCTAGAGGCCCTCTCCTCACTCCAAGCTCACTCACCCTCTAGAGGCCATCTCCTTCACTCCAAGCTCACTCACCTCCTAGAGGCCATCTCCTTCACTCCAGAGCTCACTCACCTCCTAGATGCCATCTCCTTCACTCCAAGCTCACTCACCTCCAAGAGGCCATCTCCTCACTCCAGAGCTCACTCACCTCCTAGACGCCATCTCCTCACTCCAAGCTCTCTCACCTCCTAGACGCCATCTCCTTCACTCCAAGCTCTCTCACCTCCTAGACACCATCTCCTTCACTCCAAGCTCACTCACCTCCTAGAGGCCATCTCCTTCACTCCAAGCTCACTCACCTCCTAGAGGCCCTCTCCTCACTCCAAGCTCACTCACCTCTAGAGGCCATCTCCTCACTCCAAGCTCACTCACCTCCTAGAGGCCATCTCCTTCACTCCAGAGCTCACTCACCTCCTAGATGCCATCTCCTTCACTCCAAGCTCACTCACCTCCTAGAGGCCATCTCCTCACTCCAGAGCTCACTCACCTCCTAGACGCCCATCTCCTTCACTCCAAGCTCACTCACCTCCTAGACGCCATCTCCTTCACTCCAAGCTCACTCACCTCCTAGAGGCCATCTCCTCACTCCAAGCTCACTCACCTCCTGCAGGCCATCTCCTCACTCCAAGCTCACTCACCTCCTAGAGGCCATCTCCTTCACTCCAAGCTCACTCACCTCCTAGAGGCCATCTCCTTCACCTCCAAGCTCACTCACCTCTAGAGGCCCTAGAGGACATCTCCTTCTCTCCAGAGCTCACTCACCTCCTAGAGGCCATCTCCTTCACTCCAGAGCTCACTCACCTCCTAGAGGCCATCTCCTCACTCCAGAGCTCACTCACCTCCTAGAGGCCATCTCCTTCACTCACAAGCTCACTTACCTCCTAGAGGCCATCTCCTTCACTCCAAGCTCACTCACCTCCTAGAGGCCATCTCCTTCACTCCAAGCTCACTCACCTCTAGAGGCCATCTCCTCACTCCAAGCTCACTCACCTCCTCACTAGAGGCCATCTCCTCACTCCAGAGCTCACTCACCTCCTAGAGGCCATCTCCTCACTCCAGAGCTCACTCACCTCCTAGAGGCCATCTCCTCACTCCAGAGCTCACTCACCTCCTAGAGGCCATCTCCTTCACTCCAAGCTCACTCACCTCCTAGATGCCATCTCCTTCACTCCAAGCTCACTCACCTCCTAGAGGCCATCTCCTCACTCCAAGCTCACTCACCTCCTAGAGGCCCATCTCCTCACTCCAAGCTCACTCACCTCCTAGAGGCCATCTCCTCACTCCAAGCTCACTCACCTCCTAGAGGCCATCTCCTTCACTCCAAGCTCACTCACCTCCTAGAGGCCATCTCCTTCACTCCAAGCTCACTCACCTTCCTAGAGGCCATCTCCTTCACTCCAAGCTCACTCACCTCCTAGAGGCCATCTCCTCACTCCAAGCTCACTCACCTCCTAGAAAGCCATCTCCTTCACTCCAAGCTCACTCACCTCCTAGAAGCCATCTCCTTCACTACAAGCTCACTCACCTCCTAGACGCCATCTCCTTCACTCCAAGCTCACTCACCTCCTAGAGGCCATCTCCTTCACTCCAAGCTCACTCACCTCCTAGAGGCCCATCTCCTCACTCCAAGCTCACTCACCTCCTAGAGGCCATCTCCTCACACTCCAAGCTCCCACTCACCTCCTAGAGGCCATCTCCTCACTCCAGAGCTCACTCACCTCCTAGAGGCCATCTCCTTCACTCCCAAGCTCACTCACCTCCTAGAGGCCATCTCCTTCACTCCAAGCTCACTCACCTCCTAGAGGCCATCTCCTTCACTCCAAGCTCACCTCACCACCTCCTAGAGGCCCTCCTCACTCCAAGCTCACTCACCTCCTAGAGGCCATCTCCTCACTCCAAGCTCACTCACCTCCTAGAGGCCATCTCCTTCACTCCAGAGCTCACTCACCTCTAGAGGCCATCTCTCCTCACTCCAAGCTCACTCACCCTCCTAGACTCACTCCTCCTCCAAGCTCACTCACCTCCTAGAGGCCATCTCCTCACTCCAAGCTCACTCACCTCCTAGAGGCCATCTCCTCACTCCAGAGCTCACTCACCTCCTAGAGGCCATCTCCTCACTCCAAGCTCACTCACCTCTCTAGAGGCCATCTCCTCACTCCAAGCTCACTCACCTCCTATAGATCAGCCATCTCCTTCACCAAGCTCCAAGCTCACCAGAGCCAAGCTCACCTCCTAGAGGCCATCTCCTTCACTCCAAGCTCACTCACCTCCTAGAGGCCATCTCCTCACTCCAAGCTCACTCACCTCCTAGAGGGCCATCTCCTCACTCCAAGCTCACTCACCTCCTAGAGGCCATCTCCTTCACTCCAGAGCTCACTCACCTCCTAGAGGCCATCTCCTTCACTCCAAGCTCACTCACCTCCTAGAGGCCATCTCCTTCACTCCAAGCTCACTCACCTCCTAGAGGCCATCTCCTCACTCCAAGCTCACTCACCTCCTAGAGGCCATCTCCTTCACTCCAAGCTCACTCACCTCCTAGAGGCCATCTCCTTCACTCCAAGCTCACTCACCTCCTAGAGGCCATCTCCTTCACTCCAGAGCTCACTCACCTCCTAGAGGCCATCTCCTTCACTCCTAGAGGCCCATCTCATCACTCCAAGCTCACTCACCTCCTAGAGGCCATCTCCTTCACTCCAAGCTCACTCACCTCCTAGAGGCCATCTCCTCACTCCAGAGCTCACTCACCTCCTAGAGGCCATCTCCTTCACTCCAAGCTCACTCACCTCCTAGAGGCCATCTCCTAGAGGCCATCACTCCAAGCTCACTCACCTCCTAGAGGCCATCTCCTTCACTCCAAGCTCACATCACTCATCCACTCACCTCCTAGAGGCCCTCTCCATCTCACCTCCAAGAGCTCACTCCAAGCTCAGTCACTCCTCCTAGAGGCCATCTCCTTCACTCCCACCACACCTCCTAGAGCTCACTCACTCACTCCCTAGAGGCCATCTCTCCTCACTCCAGAGCTCACTCACCTCCTAGAGGCCATCTCCTTCACTCCAAGCTCACTCACCCAATCCTTCAGAGGGCCATCTCCTCACTCCAGAGCTCACTCACCTCCTAGAGGCCATCTCCTTCACTCCAAGCTCACTCACTCCTAGAGGCCATCTCCTTCACTCCACAGCTCACTCACCTCCTAGAGCTCATCTCCTTCACTCCAAGCTCACTCACCTCCTAGAGGCCATCTCCTTCACTCCAAGCTCACTCACCTCCTAGAGGCCATCCAA
Source organism: Tamias sibiricus (assembly GCA_025594165.1). NCBI lineage: Eukaryota > Metazoa > Chordata > Mammalia > Rodentia > Sciuridae > Tamias > Tamias sibiricus. The sequence continues at coordinate 66,479,278 of CM046672.1, read as the reverse complement.
GCTCCTCACCCTCTAGAGGCCCTCTCCTCACTCCAAGCTCACTCACCTCCTAGAGGCCATCTCCTCACTCCAAGCTCACTCACCTCCTAGAGGCCATCTCCGCCTCACTCCAGAGCTCACTCACCTCCTAGAGGCCATCTCCTTCACTCCAAGCTCACTCACCTCCTAGAGGCCATCTCTTCACTCCAGAGCTCACTCACCTCCTAGACGCCATCTCCTTCACTCCAAGCTCACTCACCTCCTAGACCCATCTCCTTCACTCCAAGCTCACTCACCTCCTAGAGGCCATCTCCTCACTCCAAGCTCACTCACCTCCTAGACGCCATCTCCTTCACTCCAAGCTCACTCACCTCCTAGAGGCCATCTCCTTCACTCCAAGCTCCACTCACCTCCTAGAGGCCATCTCCTCCACTCCAAGCTCACTCACCTCCTAGAGGCATCTCCTCACTCCCCAGCTCACACACCATCTCCTAGAGGCCTCCTCCTCACTCCAGAGCTCACTCACTCCTAGAGGATCCATCTCCTTCACTCAGAGCTCACTCACCTCCTAGGAGGCCATCTCCTTCACTCCAGAGCTCACTCACCTCCTAGAGGCCATTCTCCTTCACATCGAGCTCACTCACCTCCTAGAAGCCATCTCCCTCACTCCAAGCTCACTCACCTCCTAGCGCCATCTCCTTCACTCCAAGCTCACTCACCTCCTATCAGGCCATCTCCTCACTCCAAGCTCACTCACCTCCTAGACACCATCTCCTTCACTCCAAGCTCACTCACCTCCTAGACACCATCTCCTTACCCTCCAAGCTCACTCACCTCCTAGAGGCCATCTCCTCACTCCAAGATCACTCTCCTAGACCCATCTCTTCACTCCAAGCTCACTCACCTCCTAGACGTCCATCTCCTTCACTCCAAGCTCACTCACCTCCTAGAGGCCCTCATCCAGAGCTCCTCACTCCAAGCTCACTCACCTCCTAGAGGCCATCTCCTCACTCCAAGCTCACTCACCTCCTAGAGGCCATCTCCTTCACTCCAAGCTCACTCACCTCCTAGAGGCCATCTCCTTCACTCCAAGCCTCACTCACCTCCTAGAGGCCATCTCCTTCACTCCAAGCTCACTCACTCACCATCTCCTAGTCCAAGCTCATCCCTCTCCTACATCTCTTCACTCAAGCTCTCACCTCCGTAGACGCCATCTCCCTTCACTCCAAGCTCACTCACCTCCGTAGAGGCCATCTCCTCACTCCATGCTCACACACCTCCTGCTCAGGCCATCTACTCCTCACTCCAAGCTCACTCATTATCCTAGATGCCCATCTCCTTCACTCCAAAGCTCACTCACCTCACCTCCTAGAGGGCCATCTCCTTCACTCCAAGCTCACTCACCTCCTAGAGGCCATCTCCTTCACTCCAGAGCTCACTCAAGCTCACCTCCTAGGAGGCCATCTCCTTCACTCCAAGCTCACTCACCTCCTAGAGGCCATCTCCTCACTCCAAGCTCACTCACCTCCTAGAGGCCATCTCCTTCACTCCAAGCTCACTCACCTCCTAGAGGCCATCTCCTTCACTCCAAGCTCACTCACCCTCTAGAGGCCATCTCCTTCACTCCAAGCTCACTCACCTCCTAGAGGCCATCTCCTCACTCCAAGCTCACTCACCTCCTAGAGGCCATCTCCTTCACTCCAGAGCTCACTCACCTCCTAGAGGCCATCTCCTCACTCCAAGCTCACTCACCTCTAAGGCCATCTCTCCTCACTCCAAGCTCACTCACCTCCTAGAGGCCATCTCCTTCACTCCAAGCTCACTCACCTCCTAGACGGCCATCTCCTTCACTCCAAGCTCACTCACCCCTCTAGAGGCCATCTCCTCACTCCAAGCTCACTCACCTCCTAGAGGCCCTCTCCTCACTCAACCCTCCAGAGCTCACTCACCTCCTAGAGGCCATCTCCTCACTCCAAGCTCACTCACCCTTCCACTAGAGGCCATCTCCTTCACACTCCAGAGCTCACTCACCTCACCTAGAGGCCATCTCCTTCACTCCAAGCTCACTCACCTCCTAGAGGCCATCTCCTCACTCCTAGCTCACTCCCTCCTAGAGGCCATCTCCTTCACTCCAAGCTCACTCACCTCCTAGACACCCTCCTAGAGGAGGCCATCTCCTCACTCCAAGCTCACTCACCTCCTAGAGGCCATCTCCTCAAGCTCACTCACCTCCAGAGGCCCAGCTCACTCACCTCTACCGCCTAGGCCATCTCCTTCACTCCAAGAGCTCACTCACCTCCTAGGAGGCCATCTCCTTCACTCCAAGCTCACTCACCTCCTAGAGGCCATCTCCTTCACTCCAAGCTCACTCACCTCACCATCTCCTACTCCAGAGACACCTCCTAGACGCCATCTCCTTCACTCCAAGCTCACTCACCTCCTAGACGCCATCTCCTTCACTCCAAGCTCACTCACCTCCTAGAGGCCATCTCCTCACTCCACAGCTCACTCACCTCACTCACCATCTCCTTCACTCCAAGATCACTCACCTCCTAGACACCATCTCCTTCACTCCAAGCTCACTCACCTTCTAGACGCCATCTCCTTCACTCCAAGCTCATTCACCTCCTAGACACCATCTCCTTCACTCCAAGCTCACTCACCTCCTAGAGGCCATCTCCTTCACTCCAAGCTCACTCACCTCCTAGAGGCCCTCTCCTCACTCCAAGCTCACTCACCCTCTAGAGGCCATCTCCTCACTCCAAGCTCACTCACCTCCTAGAGGCCATCTCCTTCACTCCACGCTCACTCACCTCCTAGATGCCATCTCCTTCACTCCAAGCTCACTCACCCCTCTAGAGGCCATCTCCTCACTCCAAGCTCACTCACCTCCTAGAGGCCATCTCCTTCACTCCAGAGCTCACTCACCTCCTAGAGGCCATCTCCTCACTCCAAGCTCACTCACCCTCCTAGAGGCCATCTCCTCACTCCAGAGCTCACTCACCTCCTAGGATCCATCTCCTTCACTCCAAGCTCACTCACCTTCTAGAGGCCATCTCCTTCACTCCAAGCTCACTCACTCCTAGAGGCCATCTCCTTCACTCCAAGCTCACTCAACCTCCTAGAGGCCATCTCCTCACTCCAGAGCTCACTCACCTCCTAGAGGCCATCTCCTTCTCACTCCAAGCTCGCTCACCTCCTAGAGGCCATCTCCTTCACTCCAGAGCCATCACTCACCTCCTAGATGCCATCTCCTTCACTCCAAGCTCACTCACCTCCTAGACGCCATCGTCCAACTAGACTCCATCTCCTTCACTCCAAGCTCACCTCACCTCCTAGAGGCCATCTCCTTCACTCCAGGCTCACTCACCTCCTAGAGCCATCTCCTCACTCCAAGCTCACTCACCTCCTAGAGGCCCTCTCCTCACTCCAGAGCTCACTCTCCTCCTAGAGGCCATCTCCTCACTCCAAGCGCACTCACCCTCTAGAGGCCATCTCCTCACTCCAAGCTCACTCACCTCCTAGAGGCCATCTCCTTCACTCCAAGCTCACTCACCTCCTAGATGCCATCTCTTCACTCCAAGCTCACTCACCCTCTGGAGGGCCATCTCCTCACTCCAAGCTCACTCACCTCCTAGAGGCCCTCTCCTCACTCCAGAGCTCACTCACCTCCTAGAGGCCATCTCCTCACTCCAAGCTCACTCACCTCTAGAGGCCATCTCCTCACTCCAAGCTCACTCACCTCCTAGAGGCCATCTCCTTCACTCCAAGCTCACTCACCTTCTAGAGGCCATCTCCTTCACTCCAAGCTCACTCACCTCCTAGAGGCCATCTCCTCACTCCAAGCTCACTCACCTCCTAGAACCATCTCCTTCACTCCAAGCTCACTCACCTCCTAGAAGCCATCTCCTTACTACAAGCTCACTCACCTCCTAGACGCCATCTCCTTCACTCCAAGCTCACTCACCTCCTAGAGGCCATCTCCTTCACTCCAAGCTCACTCACCTCCTAGAGGCCATCTCCTCACTCCAAGCTCACTCACCTCCTAGAGGCCATCTCCTCACTCCAAGCTCACTCACCTCCTAGAGGCCATCTCCTTCACTCCAGAGCTCACTCACCTCCTAGAGGCCATCTCCTTCACTCCAGAGCTCACTCACCTCCTAGAGGCCATCTCCTTCACTCCAGAGCTCACTCACCTCCTAGAGGCCATCTCCCTCACTCCAGAGCTCACTCACCTCCTAGAGGCCATCTCCTTCACTCCAAGCTCACTCACCTCCAAGAGGCCATCTCCTCAATCCAAGCTCACTCACGTCCTAGAGGCCATCTCCTTCACTCCAAAGCTCACTCATCTTCTAGAGGCCCTCTCCCATCTCCTTCACTCCAAGCTCAGTCACCTCCTAGACGCCATCTCCTTCACTCCAAGCTCACTCACCTCCTAGAGGCCATCTCCTCACTCCAAGGTCACTCACCTCCTAGACACCATCTCCTTCACTCCAAGCTCACTCACCCTCTACAGGCCATCTCCTCACTCCAAGCTCACTCACCTCCTAGAGGCCCTCTCCTCACTCCAGAGCTCACTCACCTCCTAGAGGCCATCTCCTCACTCCAAGCTCACTCACCCTCTAGAGGCCATCTCCTCACTCCAAGCTCACTCACCTCCTAGAGGCCATCTCCTTCACTCCAAGCTCACTCACCTCCTAGACGTCATCTCCTTCACTCCAAGCTCACTCACCCTCTACAGGCCATCTCCTCACTCCAAGCTCACTCACCTCCTAGAGGCCCTCTCCTCACTCCAGAGCTCACTCACCTCCTAGAGGCCATCTCCTCACTCCAAGCTCACTCACCCTCTAGAGGCCATCTCCTCACTCCAGAGCTCACTCACCTCCTAGAGGCCATCTCCTTCACTCCAAGCTCAGTCACCTTCTAGAGGCCATCTCCTTCACTCCAAGCTCACTCACCTCCTAGAGGCCATCTCCTTCACTCCAAGCTCACTCACCTCCTAGAGGCCATCTCCTCACTCCAAGCTCACTCACCTCCTACAGGCCATCTCCTCACTCCAAGCTCACTCACCTCCTAGAGGCCATCTCCTTCACTCCAGAGCTCACTCACCTCCTAGAGGCCATCTCCTTCACTCCAAGCTCACTCACCTCCTAGACGCCATCTCCTTCACTCCAAGCTCACTCACCTCCTAGAGGCCATCTCCTTCACTCCAGGCTCACTCACCTCCTAGACGCCATCTCCTTCACTCCAAGCTCACTCACCTCCTAGACGCCATCTCCTTCACTCCAAGCTCACTCACCTCCTAGAGGCCATCTCCTCACTCCAAGCTCACTCACCTCCTAGACACCATCTCCTTCACTCCAAGCTCACTCACCTCCTAGACACCATCTCCTTCACTCCAAGCTCACTCACCTTCTAGACGCCATCTCCTTCACTCCAAGCTCATTCACCTCCTAGACACCATCTCCTTCACTCCAAGCTCACTCACCTCCTAGAGGCCATCTCCTTCACTCCAAGCTCACTCACCTCCTAGAGGCCCTCTCCTCACTCCAAGCTCACTCACCCTCTAGAGGCCATCTCCTCACTCCAAGCTCACTCACCTCCTAGAGGCCATCTCCTTCACTCCACGCTCACTCACCTCCTAGACGCCATCTCCTTCACTCCAAGCTCACTCACCCTCTAGAGGCCATCTCCTCACTCCAAGCTCACTCACCTCCTAGAGGCCCTCTCCTCACTCCAGAGCTCACTCACCTCCTAGAGGCCATCTCCTCACTCCAAGCTCACTCACCCTCTAGAGGCCATCTCCTCACTCCAGAGCTCACTCACCTCCTAGAGGCCATCTCCTTCACTCCAAGCTCAGTCACCTTCTAGAGGCCATCTCCTTCACTCCAAGCTCACTCACCTCCTAGAGGCCATCTCCTTCACTCCAAGCTCACTCACCTCCTAGAGGCCATCTCCTCACTCAGAGCTCACTCACCTCCTACAGGCCATCTCCTCACTCCAAGCTCACTCACCTCCTAGAGGCCATCTCCTTCACTCCAGAGCTCACTCACCTCCTAGATGCCATCTCCTTCACTCCAAGCTCACTCACCTCCTAGACTCCATCTCCTTCACTCCAAGGTCACTCACCTCCTAGAGGCCATCTCCTTCACTCCAGGCTCACTCACCTCCTAGACGCCATCTCCTTCACTCCAAGCTCACTCACCTCCTAGAGCCATCTCCTTCACTCCAAGCTCACTCACCTCCTAGAGGCCATCTCCTCACTCCAAGCTCACTCACCTCCTAGACACCATCTCCTTCACTCCAAGCTCACTCACCTCCTAGACACCATCTCCTTCACTCCAAGCTCACTCACCTCCTAGACACCATCTCCTTCACTCCAAGCTCACTCACCTCCTAGACGCCATCTCCTTCACTCCAAGCTCACTCACCTCCTAGACGCCATCTCCTTCACTCCAAGCTCACTCACCTCCTAGAGGCCATCTCCTCACTCCAAGCTCACTCACCTCCTAGAGGCCATCTCCTCACTCCTAGCTCACTCATCTCCTAGAGGCCATCTCCTTCACTCCAAGCTCACTCACCTCCTAGAGGCCATCTCCTCACTCCAAGCTCACTCACCTCCTAGAGGCCATCTCCCATCTCCTTCACTCCAAGCTCACTCACCTCCTAGAGGCCATCTCCTTCACTCCAAGCTCACTCACCTCCTAGAGGCCATCTCCCATCTCCTTCACTCCAAGCTCACTCACCTCCTAGAGGCCATCTCCTTCACTCCAAGCTCACTCACCTCCTAGAGGCCATCTCCTTCACTCCAGAGCTCACTCACCTCCTAGAGGCCCTCTCCTCACTCCAGAGCTCACTCACCTCCTAGAGGCCATCTCCTTCACTCCAAGCTCACTCACCTCCTAGAGGCCATCTCCTTCACTCCAAGCTCACTCACCTCCTAGAGGCCATCTCCTCACTCCAAGCTCACTCACCTCCTAGAGGCCATCTCCTCACTCCAAGCTCACTCACCGTCTAGAGGCCATCTCCTCACTCCAGAGCTCACTCACCTCCTAGAGGCCATCTCGTTCACTCCAAGCTCACTCACCTCCTAGAGGCCATCTCCTTCACTCGAAAGCTCACTCACCTCCTAGAGGCCATCTCCTTCACTCCAAGCTCACTCACCTCCTAGAGGCCATCTCCTTCACTCCAAGCTCACTCACCTCCTAGAGGCCATCTCCTTCACTCCAGAGCTCAATCACCTCCTAGAGGCCATCTCCTTCACTCCAAGCTCACTCACCTCCTAGAGGCCATCTCCTTCACTCCAGAGTGTGTCACTGCGTCACACAGTCAGTTCCTTGAGCCAACAGGTAGTAGGTACTCAAAAACATGTATCAGTAAATTCTGGAGGGACTCCAGGGAAAAATGAGGCCCTGGCCACAAGAAAGGAGCTGAGGCTAGCTGGGTGCTGAACCCTTCACCTCAAACCTCCAAATTCAACTGTACACAGCACCCAGAGGGGGAGTGGCAAAACAGCTCTGTCCACACAAAACCTCATACATAATGTGCACAGCAGCACCGTCCTTAAAATATATATATAAAATAGATATTTATATAATAGATATATTTTTAGTTGTAGGTGCACACAAAATCTCGTACATCAATGTTCACAGCAGCACTGTCCTTAAAATATATATATACATAAAATATGTATTTTATGTATATATAAATATATTTTATATATATAAAATATATATATTTTTAGTTGTAGGTGGACATAATACCTTTTTTTTATATATGTGGTGCTGAGGATCGAACCCAGTGCCTCACGTGTGCTAGGCTAGCATTCGACCACTGAGCCACAACCCCAGCTCCTGAGCACTGGTCTTAATAAGCAAAAAGCAGAAGCAGCTGATGAACAGATACACAAAATGTGACCTATCCACCAATGGAATCTTAACAGTAAGTGTAAAAAGAACAAAGTATGGACGCGTGACAACCTGGACAATCTTTGAAAACATCATGCGAAGTTAAAGGAGCCAGACATGAAGGTCATACAGCGGAGTCCATGGATATACAATATCCAGAACAGGAAAATCGAGGGACAGAAGTAGACTGGCAGCTGCCAGGGCAGGGAAGATGGAGGCAACTGTGGGACTGGACACTGTGCCCCACCAGAACTCCTGTGGGTCAGCCCTAGCCCCTGATGTGATGGCATTAGGAAACAGGGCTTTGGGTGGTGACAGGTCACGAAGGTGGCACCCTGGTGATGGCGCAGTGTCCTTGGAGAAGAGACGCCAGAGGGCCAGCTTCCTCCCTTGCAGTCGCTGCACACGAGGAGCTAATGGACTGGCAGCTCCAGAACTGTACAGATCCAGCGTCTGCTGGGCACACCACGGCCGTGGAACCTCGTTCTGGTAGCCAGAGTGACCAAGACAGCTCAGAAAGGCTCTGAATCACAGTGGTGAGGGGCGCAGTCTGCAAAGGGACGCGATAACCACTGCCACGGGCGCCCGGCGCAGAGTGCCAGAGTCTCGTCGTGGGCTCCGTGTGGGTTTCTAGTTCCGCACTTGTGGCTGGTGCAGGCGCCTGCGTGAGGGCAGCGTGCGTGAGGGCAGCGTGCGTGAGGGCAGCGTGCGTGAGGGCAGCCTGCGTGAGGGCAGCCTGCGTGAGGGCAGCCTGCCTGCTCTTCTCGGCCGTCCCACACTGCAGGCAGCACCTGTTGGGCCCGCCAGCCCTGAGACTGATGATGTCAATGAAGAGGCTCAACGTGACACTAGCGCCAACTCCGGCCCAGGCAAGCACCGCCAGTGGGAAGGGGCAGAGAAAGACCAGAGTAGGCCACTCGCCAAGGAGGTCTGATAAGGGACGCAGGAACAGGCTGCGATGGACCAAACTGTAAAAACTGCAACTGGAGGCAGGGGTTGGGCTCAGAGGTGGAGCGCTCGCCTACCACGTGCAAGGCCCTGGGTTCTATCCTGAGCACCATGTAAAAATAAATAAATAAAACAAAGGTATCGTGTCCAACTACAACTAAAAATCAATATTAAAAACAAACAGACGAACACCCTGCAAGCGGGGGCCACACAGCAGGGTGCTCATGCCCCGGGAGGCAGGGAGGCCACAGAGAAGCGTGGTGGGAAGCGTCCCGGCTGTGCCAGGCTCCTGCCCCAGCCTCAGTGCCCTGGGGCTCCAGAACTGGGGCCACAGCCCCAGTTACCTCCAAAACCACCGGGCCTTGCACTTGGGGGCCACCTTGTCCCGGAGAAAGCAGTCTATGGAGAGAGAAGCTGAGAGAAAAGCAAGGACTGCAGCTGGCCAGGAGGCGGCCGGCAGCAGGTAAGGCTGTGGCCACAGAAGGCAGGTCGTAAGACAAGAGCGAGAGGAGCAGGGCTGAGGGGGTCAGGACGCTGGCACCCAGCCCCCAGAACCCGGGTGCACCAGGAGCGGCGTCTGCCTGGAGAGCACTCTTCTCCCTTCAAGAACAAGCATCCTGCTGTCTTCTGGTAAAGTAGGTGGTGACTGAGCACGGTCCCCCGGGTGCCACGCCCAGTCCCTGGAAGCTGTAGCTACGTGACCCTCCCTGGCAAAGGGATCTGAGGTGTGATCAGCGGACTCCGAGCGTGGAAGATTAGTATCCCAGGGCCCTCAGAGGGTCCACAAGGAGAGTCCGAGTCAGAGAAGGGGGTGTGGGGATGGCAACAGAGGCCAGAACGAGGGGCTCTGAAAATGGAAGAAGGACCTACCAGCAAGGGACACAGCGGCTCCAGAAGCTGGAAGAGACAAGAAGACGTGCTCCCCAGAGACCCCAGAGCGTCTAGTCCTGACAAGCCATTCTGGACCGCTGACTTCCACAGCTGCGAGAAAATAAAGGTTCTTCAAACCCCCAAGATGTGGTACTCTCGTAAAGCAGCAACAGGAAACTAATCCAAACGTGAAGTGGAAAGGGTGCTTTGCTCTGACGTAAAGCTGTGAAATCCTTCTGCCTGCGCGGCATTTACAACCGTCTGGATTGAGTCCTTAAACACCCTGCCACTATTCTGACACCACCAGACCTGTGTCTGCTCAAGGGCACACACTATTCCAAACCTGCCTCTAGTTTCAGCACGAGACCTCTGGGTCAAAGGCAGACTCCACCTCTCACAAGCAGGCTGAAGAGGCAGTGACGACAAGCAGTAAACAGGGAAGGAACGCGAGGTCTGCTGCAGACTCATCCTGCCCAACCAAGGAGGCACAGGGCACCAGGAGACACGGGGGACCACAGGGAGGGAGGCCCCAGCCCCAGGGTCGGCCCGCAGTGCCTGACCCGGTCACCACACTCCAGATGTGCTCCTTTCCACCTTCCTACTGACAAGGGGAGGCAGGAGGAAGTAATCAAGCCCGACCAGGGAGACCTCCAGTGGATGGGAACAGATGACGCTATCTATCTCCTCCCTTCCTTCTTTCCTCCCTACCTTCCTGGAGCACAGACGTGATGGCTGGAGCTGCTGTAGTCACACTATAACTCTAAGGAAAGGCCAGGGAAACCACAGAACCCTCAGTCCTGGTATCTCTAAGTGCCACGCCAGCACAGCAGCAGCTGGCTCAGGGTTTCTGCTTCATGGAAAAAATGCCCCTCTTCTTTTGAGCTTTCTAACCCGGATTTAAGGTACCTAGAGCTAAACACAGTCCCTTCTGACAAGCGAATAGGAGGAGGATCAGGGAACAGGTTTACAGAATCTAGATATGCAAGAACAAAGTGGAGAAGATGAAGATGAGGCTCACACACCAGACAGGGCCTGCTGAGGAGGCTGGTGAGGGGGAATGACCGGGCAGGAGGAGGGAGCAGGGAGAGCAGAAGAGGCGAACAGCCGGAGCTCGCAGGAAGTCAGGTGAGGTGAGGCGGCTACTGTGCAGAAGCAGCTAAGAGGGCAGAACTGAGGCTACTTCCGAGAGGCTGCTCTCAACGTTGGCCCTGGGTGCCTCCAGACGCCTGGAGTTGGGAGGGCACCCTCCACCCCAGCTGACAGGCATGCTCTGGCGTGGCCCCCTTGACGCATGGTGCACCCCAGATACCCCAGATCTGGAATCTCAGCCTGTGCCAGGCAGAGGGTGCCCATGAGACCAGACCAGGACAGTCTGACCTGTCTCTAGCCAGGCTCCGTGCCAGGGGCCCGGGAGGGCCGTGCAGGTGGTGGGTGGCCTCCTCTGGACTGTGCCCTGTGCGCCTTTCCCGGGCTGGTTTCACTCTGCCTCGCCTGTGGGCACGACAGCTCACCTGCTGCACGGCCTCCTGCTGCAGGGGTGTCTCGAGGACCCTGAGCTCCGCTCCCTCCACAGAAGGCCTCTCCGGGGACCGCCTGCCACACTCCTGGTGGATGCTCACCTGCACGGCAGCCCTGGGCGACTCCTTTCCCCACCGCCCAGAGCTCGGCCCCCTCGCTCCAGCTGGGAGATGACGTCAGGTTTGGGAAGCTCAGGACCTGGGAACGGGAAAAGACACGGGAGCTGAGGGCTGCTGAGGAGAAAGAAGCCACCCAGGCTCTGCCCCAGGACCCTGGACACTAGTGTGGAGTGAAGGCTTTGCACTGTGACAGAAGCGGCCAGATCCCTCCTCAGTGCCACATGTGGAGCAAGGGGGACAGGGCTGGGGTCAGGCCTCACCCCAGGGGCCCCGCGTCTGTAATGCGAGAGTCAGCCTCTGGAGCTTGGGGAGCAGTCCCTACCCACAGAGAGCAGGTGCCCAAAGGTCTCCAGCATCACGTCCCGGTACAGGGTCCTCTGGGCAGGCTCCAGCTGCCCCCACTCCTCCTGGGTGAAGTCCACAGCCACGTCCCGGAAGGTCACAGGCTCCTGAAACAGCACAAACACTCTCCATCAGCTGCACCACCTCCATAGGTGCTCTCTGGCAGAGGAAGAAAGGGAAAGGAGAAAGTGGGCAGGTCCGTGGGAGCCAGGCCCCACTGGACCCGAGGGGCCAGGACGTGCAGGAGCAGGTTGTGCGTGTGGACAGGTGAGAGCACCCAGCAAGACCAGCCACAGCCACCTGCGCCTGGTCAGACAGGTGAGGCCACCAACAAGGCTAGCCTAGACCCTCGGCTTTCAGGCTATGAGCTGAGGAAATGGCTACTTGTTTTGTTATACAGCAAGAGCGAACTCATATACTCACTGATCTATAAATACAAAGTGAGGCTCATCCTCCTCCCTGAAAAGAGGGGTGTACGGTCAGTGTCAGAAACTCACCTACCTCAGGGACCAGGCAGGCTCATGTGACTGAAGTCAGCCAGTTTGAGAGCCCTCACAGGGTAAGTGTAGTACCCTGTGAGTAGTGGGGCCAGAGGTGACAAGGAGCACATGCCCTGTCTGAAGGGGCATCAGAGACTTAGAACTGACTCAGTGTGGGGAACACAGGGCACAAGTGCTCAGAACTGCCAACGTCCAGAGGCAGGTAGAAATCAAGTCGGGTTTTCATGTGAATAATTCCAGTGTTCATAAATCGATACAACATATCTAAAACATGTCCCACAAACAAAATTGGCTGTGACCACTCTTGAAAGTCAACTACTTCTGGATCAGAGTCTTGGCTTACCTACTTCTTTCTCAAGAGGCAAGACAAAGAGACACTACATAGAGGACAGTGTGTACTATCACTGTCTCCCAGTTTCCACATATACAAAGCATCATTCCTTTGGGGCTGAGATGGGAATTAGGTGGCTAAAAACACTTGCTATAACATAGGACAACTGGAAGCCAGTGCAAAGGAAAACAACAACAACAACAACAACAACAACAAAAATGTGGTTCCCTTCCTGACACCATGTATTACAAATGAACTCAAAATGAAACAAAGATGTAAATGTAAATAAGAGACAAAAGTGTAAAACTCCCAGAAGAAAACATGGGGATAAATTGTTGTGACCTTGGATTTGGAAAAGGATTCTTAAATATGAAACTAAAAGCACACACAATAAAGAAAATACAAATAAATTTGACTTCAAAACTAAAAGTGGGCTGGCTGGGGTTGTGGCTCAGTGGTAGCAGCACTTGCTTCTCATATGTGAGGCACTGGATTCGATTCTCAGTACCGCATATAAATAAATGAACAAAATAAAGGTCCATCAACAACTAAAAAAAAAAAAAACTAAAAGATTTTTGTGGTTCAAAGGACACTCTCAAGAAAGTTAAAACAGGGCTGGGATTGTGGCTCAGCGGTAGAGCGCTCGCCTAGCACGTGTGCAGCCCGGGTTCGATCCTCAGCACCACGTACAAATAAATGCATTGTGTACAACTAAAGCAAATAAATAAATATTAAAAAAAAAAAAAAAAGAAAGAAAGCTAAAACAGAAAACAAACAAAAAAACTTCACAGAACGGGAGACCACACACCAGAGATTTGTATCTAGAATGTATAAAGAACTCTTACAACTCAATAATAAAAGGACAACCCAATTAAAATAGGCAAAGAATCTGAAAAGATATTTCTGCAAGAAAGAGACACAAATGACAAATAAGCACATGAAAAGATGCTCAACATTAGTCATCAAGGAAAAGTAACGCAAAACCACACAAGAGGGCTGGGGCTCAGTGGTAGAGCACTTGCCTAGCATATGTGACGCATGGGGTTTGATCCTCAGCACCACATAAAACAAACAAAATAAAATAAAGGTATTATGTCTATCCACAAATAAAAAAATTAAAATAAAAATAAAAAACCACCACACAAGAAATACTTCAATAAAGAAAGGTAATTCATGTTAGAAAAATTTAAGTGGATTTAAAGATGCTACAGAAAATTGTGTGCAGGTGGCCACGTGGCTCTGACACGAAACACAAAGAGCCGTTGGCTGGAAGCGGAGGTCTCTGCTCCTGTCCCTGTGTCCTCTGACTCTACTCAGAACCCTGCCAGCCCTGACGTCTGCTTCTGGTGCCTCCTGCCCACCTGCCTCGCCCTCCACTCTGCATGGCTGCTGCGGGCAGGTCCAGCAGGCCGTGGCCTATCTGCCGCCTGACTGCTTGGCGGCAGCAGCGTACAAGCAGCCTGCTTCTTGCTGTCTTGCAAGTCTCCCTGCAGCCCTCCTCTTGCCTGCACTGCTGGGGCCTAGAGCCCAGGGGCTGTCTCAGGTCTCTGCCCTCCCCCACATTCTTCCTCTTCTGACCAGACCACCCCAGCACTTGCCAGCACCTTGCCACCGGGTTCCCCCACCTCTTTTTCCCAATGACTTGGTTCAGCTCTCAGTATCTCTCTTACCTTCATCCCTCAGATGCCTGAGGAGATTTTTCCAATTCCATGTTATACCTGCTTAAAACAAGTAAATGGCTTCTTCTTGAATACAGGATGATTCTTCTTAACCAGGTTATAGTAGGCTGAATAATGTCTCCCAGAGATACCCAGGCCCTAGTTCCTAGAACCTGTGAACATTATGTTATACAGCAAAAAGGACTTTGATTAGGATTTGATTAGGATCTTAGATCAGAGAGATTATCCTATTGGGTAATAAGTGTCCTAAGTGTCCAGTAGATAGACAGAGGAGGAAATCGGACTAGAGAAGACAGAAGGCAGCACAGCCACTGAAGCAAGATGCTACACTGCACGCTTTGAAGATAGACAAAAGGTCCAGAGGCAAGGAATGCCATGTCTACCTACAGCTCTCCTAGCTGGAAAAGGTGAGAACAGATTCTACCCTAGAACGCTGGTAGGGAGAGTAGCTCCTCTCACACCTTAACTTCCAGTCCAGTGAAACTCATTTCAGACTTCTCACCTTTAGAATATATCTTTTTTTTTTTTTTTTTTTTTGTTGTACTAGGGATTGAACTTGGGGGCATCTGACCACTAAGGCACATCCCCAGTCCTATTCTGTATTTTATTTAGAGACAGGGTCTCACTGAGTGGCTCATCACCTCACTTTTGCTAAGGCTGGCTTTGAGCTCGTGATCCTCCTGCCTCAGCCTCCCCAGCTGCTGGGATTACCGGCCTGTGCCACCACACTCAGCTTGTGTTATTTTAAACCAGCGAGTTTGCAGTGACTTAAGCAGCCACAAGAAACTAACTGTGAAGCTCTCCACTTTTGGCCCTTGCCTCAATGATCGCCAGACCTTGTGCAGTCTCCTCCTGCACTGAGCAAGGCTTACTTGTGTAACTGATAGGATACTGTGGAAATGAAAGTGTGAATTTTGAGCCCAGGGAATGAGTCACCTTCTACCTTACCCTCTCCTGATCACTGGCTCTACAGAAAGCCATACACCATGCTGTGAGGACACTCAAGCAGTTCCACAGAGGCCCACATGGAGAAGAACCAAAGCCTCCTGCCAAAAGCCATGTGAGTAAGCCATCAATTCTGAAGTGACAATGGCTAGGCTGACATCTTGACTTTAACTTCAAGAGCTTGAGCCAGAACCACCACCTAAATAATTTCAGGATTCCCACCCTTCCCACAATGGTAAGCTATTTACTGTTTCAGGTCAGTAAAAATTTGGGATATTTGTTACACAGCAACAAATAACTAATAGACTTCTCAAGCATTTCTTATTGCTTATTCCCTGCCAAGAACACACCACAGCTGGGCGTGGTGGTAGATTCTTGTAGTCCCAGCCACTCAGGAGGCTGAGGCAGGGAGGAACACAAGTTTCAGGTCAGCCTCAGCAACTTAGCAAGACCCTGTCTCAAAATAACAAATAAAAAAGCACCTCTGGATTAAATCCCCAGGATCACACAAAACAAAAACAAAAACAAAAACAAAAACAAAAACTACAGTGAGGTCACATTTCATGCAAATTGTGATAACACACATCCGAAAACTGGCAATCTAAGACTATGGATAGTTTCACTTTGTGAACCAATCTGAAATCATGAATCTGCCACGAATCAACCGCACACTCAGGAAGAACGTAATTTCGAAGTGGCAGAGCTTGAGGACTACGACTTGGTTTTGGTTCCCGCTGCGCAGAGGTGGCACACCGTCTGGAGCTCTGCCGGTCCACTGGCCTTGCAGACGCTCAGAGCCCAGCGCCGCTGAGCTCCCGCAGCCCCGCGGCGACTGGGGCCTCACCCCAGGAGGTTGTCCCGCTCCAAGGGCTTCGCGGCTCCGCGCCGGCGGGCGTCTGCGGACCCCAGAGCTTCAGCATCTCCGTGCGACAGCACCCGCCCAGCGCACTCCGCCGCCAGACGCCGAGCTGTCACCGCGGACGCGGAAAGCCAGCCCCCGCCCCCCCGAGAGCGTGCGCCGAGCGCGCGGCCCGGGCCGGTCCCCGGCTGCACACCCGCTGCCCCGAGGAGGGCGTCGCGGCCGCCTCCGGCCTCGCGGGCGCGGGGCTGCAGGCCAGTAGCCACCGGGACGCCGGGCCCGGGGCCCGCTGCCGTCGTTATGGTTGTTACCTGAAGTCGTGCCGCCGGCGGCCGCGCAGCCATCGCCACCGCTGCCGCTTCGTGTTCGGAGTCCATCCTGGGCCGCAGGATCGAGCACTGGAGCCCGAGGCGACCCCCAAGCTAGAGAGCCGCCCCCACCAAGGGGACCACCCGACCAGCAGCCGCGGGGACAATGGCGGCCACGCCTGTGACGCTATGACTACAACTCCCAGAAGGCCACGCGGCGCGCCGCCGTGCCCGACCAATGGGAATCGATGCCCGCCGGGCCTTTGGCCAATGCGGGCGTTATTTCCCCCTTGACCAATGGGAGACCACGCCCGTCTGTCCTTCGGCCAATGGGGGAGTCGCGATTGCTCCGGGTTGGCTGAGCCCGCGGGCTCTGAGGCCGCCGCGGTGTCAGGGTCTGTGCAAAGGCGGGAGCGCCGCGTGTATCCAGTGGGGCTAGGCTTGGCCCCGCACCGCCTCCAGCGCCTGCTTGAGCCGGCGGTCTGGGACGGCCCTGCGGGAGGTCGGGGCAGCCCTTCAGGCTGCAGGCGCAGACACCTGGGCTTTCCCTTTACGCCGTACACGCCCGTTGTACTCAGAGATGCTGACTGCGTGAAACTGCGCGGACACGGGAGTTTGGTAGATGCAGCGGACTTTGGTTCAGTGATGGAAGGGGCTGACCAGATCGTTGCTCCACGTGAGGTGTCCCTTCTGTGGCGCGTCTTTTCTGTGGGTCTGTTAGAATCCATTAAAAGGCTTATTGAAAAAGAAAAAAAATGTTCACCAAAACGAATTCGAACCACGATAAATATTTCCTTTAGGGTGAGGAAGGAAGCAGAGTTCTCGGGGCTCCCACCGAGCTGTAGTGGGAGAGACAGAAAATCGACCGCGCGCTCCGGACGCAGGACACAGTTCACCTGCAGGAATGGAGACGCCGTCTCCGCCCTTCAGCCGGCTCCCTGCTCCTGCTGGGCTTCTCCCCACCCGCCAGGGTCCGGCACGGCAGGGTAGTGTGAGCAGTACCGGGCTTGGGAGTCAGGCACTGGAGGCCGCCTGTGGGGCCGAGGGACTTCCCACGTATGCGGACTCAGGTGCCCATAATCTCCCGTTTTCAGGACAATCTGGTGTTTGAGAGTCCTAAGTACTTCTTTGAAGTTTGTTCGCTCCCCTGCCCCTCCAGATTCTCGGGCTAAAACACTTGAGTTTTCCATAGGCTGCCAAGTAGTAGTGTCCGGCAGATTAAAATCCTAAACCCGTGGTTGATATGGAGTATTCATTTATTTTTGGCACCAGGGATTGAACCCAGGAGTGCTTAACATTAGATAGATTCCAGGCCGACAGGCCACACCTCCCAGGCGCCCTGGACGGGCCACGCCTCCCAGGTGCCTTACTGAGCCAATCATGGCACACGGGTTCCCCTTCCGACCCCAGGCAGCCTAAGGAGTCGGGGTCCCTCGGACCAGCGGAGTCGCTATTTAAACCCCCGCCAGGCTGAAACTCGTCCCGTTTTCGCCCTTCTCCCCTTTCGCCCTTTCCGTCCCTTTTCCCCTTTTTCTTCTCCCTCGCCCCGTCTCTGTTCCTCCCCTCCCGCCGGTTTTCCTCACTCCCTCCCCCTCCGCGTGTCCCTCGGTCCCCTCCGGCCATCAGGGGCCGGTTAATAAACCCCTTTTATAAAATCCAGCCAGCTCTGCAGAAGCATGCCTTGAAACAAGCTGTCATGGAAATGATGAGCCAGAAGATTCAGCAGCTTAAGCCAAGGCCTGAGAGTACGTTGCAGAAATGGAGCAGAGGGCCCTGCTTCAGGGGATTGGGACTTTGTGGGAGTGACCTCCTGGTGTCCAGGGAGGGGAAGGATCTTGTGTTTAATGCTAATAAATGTGCCAGCTGGGGGAAAAAAAAAAAAACAAAAAAAAAAAAAAACAAAAAAAAAAAACTTTGCGGCGGTCCCAGCTTGTGTTCCTTTGCCCTTCCTGTTGGTGCATTGGCCCGGAACCTGTCCAAGATACCTGGGAAGTGTGGCCTATCGGCCTGGAATTTATCTAACATTTAACCCCTGAGCCACATCCCCAGAACTTTCTAGAGACAGGGTCTCACTGAGTTATTTAGGGCCTCGATAAAGTTGCTGAGGCTGACCTTGAACTCACGATCCTCCTGCCTGAACCTCCCCAGACGCTAGGAGTACAGGTGTGTGCTACTGCGCATGGTGTGGAGTATTTCTTTTATTCTTTTTTTTTTTTTTTTTTTTTTTTTTTTTTTTTTGGTACTGGGGATTTAACTCAGGGGCACTCGACCACTGAGCCACATCCTCACCCCCCTCTTTTTGTATTTTATTTAGAGACAGGGTCTCACTGAGTTGCTAAGTGCCTCACCATTGCTGAGGCTGGCTTTGAACTCGTGATCCTCCTGCCTCAGCCTCCCAAGTGCTGGGATTACAGGCCTGCACCACCACCCCCGGCTGTTTTTAATTTAAACAGATACTTTTTAAAAATTTCCTCCTTGACCAAATAGCTGAGTTGATAGTCTAAAATATCAATTGAGCTTCCCCACTTGTTATCAATTTGTAATTTTGTTGCAGTAAAAAATAATATGGTGAGCCGGGCGCGGTGGCGCACGCCTGTAATCCCAGCACTTTGGGAGGCTGAGGCAGGAGGATCGCGAGTTCAAAGCCAGCCTCAGCAATGGCGAGGCACTTAGCAACTCAGTTGAGACCCTGTCTCTAATAAAATACAAAAAAAAAAAAAAAAAAAAAAAAAAAAGGGCTGGGCTGGGGATGTGACCCAGTGGTCGAGTGCCCCTGAGTTCAATCCCTGGTACCACGAAAAAAAAAATAATATGGTGCCGGGCGCGATGGCTCAGGTTTGTAATCCCAGCACTTAGGAGGCTGAGGCAGGAGGATCACGAGTTCAAAGGCAGCCTCAGCAATGGCGAGGCACTTAGCAACTCAGTGAGAACCTGTCTGTAAATAAAACACAAAAAAATGACTGGGGATGTGGCCCAGTGGTCAAGTGCCCCTGAGTTCAATCCCTGGTAGGGGGGGGGGGGGGGGGGGGGGAAAGAAAAGAACAACAACAAAAAAAGAAATATGGTGGGCTGGGATTGTGGCTCAGCGGTAGAGCGCTCGCCTAGCACGTGCGCAGCCCGGGTTCGATCCTCAGCACCACGTACAAATAAACCCATTGTGTACAACTAAACCAAATAAATAAATATTAAAAAAAATAAATAAATTAAAAAAAAGAATATGGTTACACAATTTTCTTTTTGGGGGGCACGGTGCTGGGGATGGAACCTGGGGCCTACCACTGAAGTACATCCCAGCCCCCTTTTTAAATTTTAAGGATAAGCCTGTGGATAATCAGGCCCCAGGAAATCCTGTAGAGGAAAAAATAATAATTCTTGTTTATTATTAACAGTACTGGGCATTTGACTGACATGTGCACTAACCCTGAGCTAATTGCTACATTCTCAGTCCTTTTTTTTTTAATATTAATTTATTTGTTTTAGTTGTACACAATGCCTTTATTTTTATGTGGTGCTGAGGATCGAACCCGGGCCAAGCACGTGCGAGGCAAGCGCTCTACCACTGAGCCACAACCCCAGCCCCTTTCAGTCCTTTTTATTTTATTTTACTTTGAAACTGCATCTCCTCTCGCTAGGTCACCCAGGCCAGCCTAAACTTGCAGTCCTCCTGCCTCAGTTTCCCAAGTCTATGGGATTACAGGCCTGGGCCATAAAGCCAGACAAGGCAATTAATCCTTCAGCATAAGCCTTCAGTAGGAATCTATTATTTCATATTATTAAAAGTTCACAAGTCCTACCTGGGTCTACTTGACCCTTGGCTGCTTACATAAATTTTCCAGGTTACCAGTGAGAAGGATCAGAGATCCAGATCTGCTCTGCTTGGATTGCTGCCTGACCATGAGCCACAGAGCATGACCGAGAGGATCAAGGAACTCTGATGGGTCAGTCTATATCACAGGCTAAGTGGGCTGAGTTGAGACGTGGGACTCTGATTGGGGTGGGGGCAACTGGGATTGAACCCAGGGGTGCTTAACCACTGAGCCACACCCCTAGCCCTTTCTATCTATCTATATATTTTTTGGTACCGGGGATTGAACTCAGAGGCACTCGACCACTGGGCCACATCCCCAGCCCCTTTTTGTATTTTATTAGAGACAGGGTCTCACTGAGTTGCTAAGTGCCTTTCCATTGCTGAGGCTGGCTTTGAACTCGTGATCCTCCTGCCTCAGCCTCCCAAGTGCTGGGATTACAGGCGTGCACCACCACGCCCGGCTCTATATTTTATTTAGAGACAGGGTCTCACCAGGTTGCTTATAGCCTAATTCTTTTTTTTTTGGTACCAGGGATTGAACTCAGAGGCACTGGACCACTGGGCCACATCCCCAGCCCTTTTTTGTCTTTTGTTTAGAGACAGGGTCTCACTGAGTTGCTAAGTGCCTCGCCATTGCTGAGGCTGGCTTTGAACTCGTGATCCTCCTGCCTCAGCCTCCCAAGTGCTAGGATCACAGGCGTGCGCCACCATGCCCAGCTATAGCCTAAATTCTGAGGCTATAGCTATATCCTCCTGCCTCAGCCTCCCCAGCCAATGGGATTACAGGCGTGGACCACCACACCTGGCAGAAATCAGCCTTTTTACTGTTCCAGTAATTTCATCTGGGGTCTATTTGTGTTGTAAGTCAGACTCCAACACAGGATCAGCATGCAGTGTTTTTTAATTATATTTCTCTCAGCCTTTTTATACATATCCAGACAAAGAAGGCAATTAGCCATCAGCAAACATTAACAGACAATGAAGGCAAATAGCCAGTAGCAATGAGGAACACAAATTTGCGAATCAGCAATCAGCCAGATAAACTTTCCCTAAAGATATCTTAAACTAGTTAGGGCCAGAACACTTTGAGCTACTCTTCTTTTCAATATAGAAGAAACAAGAAAGAAACACCCTTGTTTGCAAGCAATGTTTCTTTACTATCTATTCTATGGAGTGATAAGCGAGAATGCTTGCACCCATTACTTCTGATAAACTACTTGTTTCTTCTCTATCTGTTTTACACCTCTCAGCAGAACGTTCCATTTGCAGACATGCCCACCGAGGACAACAAGGCCTCGTTTGCAAGAAATCTTGTTGTTCTTCTTCTGAGTCTCTACATCTCCCCCTTTCTGTTTTCATAAGATGCCAAGGCTGAAGCGATAAGAGCAGATTTTTTGTTGTGGTTCAATTGCTGTCGTTTCTTATAGCGCTGGAAGATTATATATAAAACAAAGCATACAAGAGAAATTATTATAATATTACCCAAGGAAGTAAATAACATAGTAGAGTTATGACCCAATGGATTAAGATTAGCAATACTGGTGGTAAGTCCTTGAATGATGTCAGATTCTGTTATATCAGGCAACGTTTTACTAAATGTGTCTTATAGTTTTTTCTAATTCCACAATTTCCACAGTTAAATTTTGGTGTCCAGTCAAATGTTTCTGAACTTTGTCCCAAGATTCACTAATATTATAAGGCACAGGAGTTATGCAAAAATGAGAAGAATTTTAGTCACATTTCCAAATGCTGCGCATGGCCAAGAGTGTTATTTGATCTCCAAGCCAGGATACCGTATGTTGTAGGTTAAGCACATCTGTAGCAAGCTGAGTGTCCAGGTCCTTTTGCTGTTGCCATAATGAGGGTTCTTTGGGTTGATAATTCGTGAAATTGTTCTGACGAAAGGATCGCTCATCCTGCAACTTAAGAAATCTTGAAGGAATCCAAAAATGCGCTTCACCTGTTGAAATAAGAGCAAATCCCCTCCCCTTGTGATGTAACAATCCAGATTCCCGTTCTTTATTTCATTTTTATATCAAATGGGTATCTTTAACTGTTTAAACAATGTGGATTTTTCCCTGGAGAAATGCTTCTGTGCTGAGGGAAGGTCTGCTGCAGACCAAACATTCAAAAAATTTAAGGTTAATAAGGTTCTATGAAGAATGTTTTGAGGTGTGTAGGTTATCTGCATATTCCCCCTTTTTATTTTTTGAACATATTTATGAAGGGTGCGGTTAGCCCTTTCAATAATTGCTTGACCTTGACTATTATAGGGAATACCAAAAGTATGTGTTATATTAAAGCGCCATAAAAATTAAATAATTTTTGAGAAGCATAAGCAGGAGCATTGTCAGTTTTAATTTCTGTGGTATCCCCATAAC
The DNA here is from genome assembly GCA_025594165.1 of Tamias sibiricus. Classification (NCBI taxonomy): domain Eukaryota; kingdom Metazoa; phylum Chordata; class Mammalia; order Rodentia; family Sciuridae; genus Tamias; species Tamias sibiricus. Next base: position 66,456,784 of record CM046672.1, on the reverse strand, counting down.
AGCAAAACATAATAATAAATGAGAAATTATTGCATCACCTTTTTCAGAGGATAAAGCAGTAGCCCACTGAAAATGTGTGTGTGTGTGTGTCAATAGTATGATGTACATATTTAATGTGACCGAAAGAGGGAATAATGACAACATCCATTTGCCAAATATCATTAGAGTGCAATCCTCTACGGTTGACACCTGGAGGATAACAAGGGTTATGAAAAGGAGCACAAGAAGGGCAGTTAGCAATAACTTGTTTAGCTTGACGATGAGTAATATTATATCTTTTATAGAGTCCCTTAGCATTAGTATGCTGTAAAGAATATTCATTTTGTGCTTTCTGTAAGGGAAACAGAAGTTGATCAATATTAGCATTTCCGGCAGTAATAGGTTCAGGTAAGGAAGAATGAGATCTTATATGAGTAATATAAATAGAATCAGTTCTTTGTAAAAAGAGATTGAGCATAAGCAAATAATTTTTCAAGTTGATTTTTAGGAGTTATAGAAAGAGAAACAGAAGAAATATAAGTACAAACAAGAACAGCATACTGTGAATCAGAAGTAATGTTTAAAGGAAGATTAGGGAAATCTATCAAAACCATAATAATTGCCCATAGTTCAGCAGGTTGAACAGAAGAAAAATGATGGGAATGTACTTTTATTTGTTTATTTGTCCAATATCCTGCAGATGTTTTATTAGCATCTGTAAAAACAGTGAGTCCTTGAAGGGGAACAGAGGATATAGGGTTTTTTAAGATAACAGAGTGTTTACGGAAAAAATCAAATATTTTAGATTTAGGATATTGTGTAGAAAAAACACCAGTATATCCAGCCAAGGCAATTTGCCAATTTTCATTAAATTGTAAACTATTAGTAATATGAGGATTAGATAGTTGAGTAACAATGACTGAAGGTTCACTGCCGTTTAGTTGCAAAAGTTTTGTTCTTCCTTTGAGAATTAAAAAGGCTAATTTATCAATATAAGTAGTTAAACATTTATTATATTTATTAGGTAAAAATGTCCATTCTAGTATTTGGTTATTCTGAGTTAATACTCCCAATGGTGAATGAGGGGTATGAAAGAGAATCAAAGAAATAGGATATTGTAATTCAAGATAAGATAAGTTTCCTTCATTCAAGCACTGTTCTATAAATTGTAACTCCTTTTCAGCTTGTTTAGTCAATATTTTGGGGCTTTTAAAATCAGAATCACCTTCTAAGGTTGCAAATAAATGTTGTAGTTTGTATGTAGGAATACTCACAGCAGAACGAATATCCCCTAAAAGTTTTTGAAAATTATTTAAGGTTTTTAAATGATCTTTGCGTATTTGAATTTTATGAGGAGTTATTTTCTGTCTATCTAAAAGGAATCCTAAATAAGAATAAGGATAATTGATTTGCACCTTCTCTGGTGCAATTTGTAGATTATAAGCAGATAACACAGAAATGACAGCTTTTAAGAATATTTCTTGTTCTTGTTGCATAGGGGACGCAAGCAAAAGATCATCAATATAATGGTATAAAATAAAAGATGGAAATTGTCGACGTACAGGTTCTAAAGCTCTATTAACAAACTCTTGACATAAAGTAGGACTATTAATCATGCCTTGAGGTAAAACTGTCCATTGATATCGCTTTATTGGTTGATTATGATTATACTCAGGAACTGTAAAAGCAAACTTTTTCTTGTCCTGTGGTTGTAGGGGAATAGTAAAGAAACAATCTTTTAAATCAATAACAGTAATCAACCAATTGTTAGGAATCATAGCAGGGGAAGGGAGCCCAAGTTGTAGTCCTCCCATGGGTTTAATACACTTATTAATTTCCCGTAGATCAGTTAATAATCGCCATTTTCCAGACTTCTTTTTTATGACAAAAACTGGTGAATTCCAGGGGGAAGTAGAATATTCAATATGTCCAGCATGTAATTGTGCTTGAACTAGTTGTTTTAATACCTTGAGCTTTTCTTTTTTTTTTTTTTTTAAATACTTTATTTATTTGCTTTAGTTGTACACAACACGTTTATTTGTATGTGGTGCTGAGGATCGAACCCAGGGTGCGCGCATGCTAGGCAAGCGCTCTACCCCTGAGCCACAACCCCAGCCCCTTGAGCTTTTCTTTTTTAAGAGGCCACTGCTCAATCCATTTAGGGTTGTTGGTTAGCCAAGTTAAAGGCATTGCTCGAGGGGACTGAACAGTGGCTATTAGTTTTTTGAAGGAATTTGGAGGTATGCATTAAGTTGAGATAAAATATCTTTTCCCTAATAGGAGCATTGATAATGTAAAAATAAGCAGAGAAATGAACAGAATCTAGGGTATTACAGGAAAGGGACCTAGCATTAATTCAGACATTAGCCATAGCATCTAAACCAGTAAGAGTTGTTTGACATTTGTGTTTAGGCCATTCTTGAGGCCAGTCCTTAATAGAAATTATTGAAATATTAGCCCCTGTGTCTATCAATCTTTCAAAATACTTTCCTTGAATATTTAAAGTCATAGAAGGTCTCTGATCTGTAATCATTGTTTCCCAAAAAATATACTTTCCTGTGCTTCCAAAATCTCCAGTCCAAGGATTACCCTTAGAAGGGAATTGAAAATATGGCAAAAGTAAAATTTGAGCAATATGTTCCCCAATTACCAATAATAGAGTCTGTGTTGAGTAAGCCATAATTAAGATTTCACCAGTAAAATCGGAATCTATTATGCCAGGAATAACATGAATACCATGAAGAGAGAACTGCTTCGTCCCACAATTAGTCCAAAACTCCCAGCAGGAAGAGGTCCAAAAACACCAGTTTTAATCTTATAGACTCCTCCACCGGAGAAATCAAAATATTCTCACTAACAGGCAAATCAGCAGCTGCACTTTTTTGAGTGGCTGCATATAAAACTATCGACTGTTAATTTAGCACTATGTTGGGATTGGTAGTTTGTGGGTATGCATTGGGAGCTGGATTCACTGGGTACCTTGGAGTATTGATCCCCGGTATTGTTTGTGGGCCCCAGGGATGAGGGCCCATTGGGAAGTTTCCCGAACTGGGCAATGGATTTCCATTTATATCAGTTTTAGATCTGCATTCCTTAGTCCAATGTTTGCCTCGGCGACAACGTTGGCAAATTTTAGTTGAAAATTTTCTGTTTTTATTGGAGTGAGATAAATTCTCCTTTAGCTTTTGATAATTTTTTCACAAGTGCCCAGCTTTTCCACAATTGAAACAGTTTCCTGTCTTATCAGGTTTCAAGGCTCCAGCGATAGCAGCAGCAAAGACAGAGGCCTGATGTTCAAGGCCATTTATCTTAGCACAAGCTCTGACATATTCTCCTAAAGAGGTATTTTTGTCAAGCTGGGTGTGGGTGGCGCACGCCTGTAATCCCAGCACTTGGGAGGCTGAGGCAGGAGGATCGCGAGTTCAAAGCCAGCCTCAGCAATGGCGAGGCACTTAGCAACTCAGTGAGACCCTGACTCTAATAAAATACAAAAAAGGGCTGGGGATGTGGCCCAGTGGTCAAGTGCCCCTGAGTTCAATCCCCAGTACCACAAAAAAAAAAAAAAAAAAAAAGAGGTATTTTGTCCCTTTAATGGCCCCAATATTCGTTTATATTCTGGGTTAGCATTTTCAAAGGCTAGTGTTTCCAGCAAAACCTTTGCAACTTGATTTTGCCCCATAGCTCTGATAACTGCTGTATGCAAGGGAGACAAAAAATCAGTATATGGTTCAGTAGCTCCTTGAATAGTTTTAACAAAGGATGGCTGGGACTGTCCTGTTGGAATTACACGCCTTCAAGCCCCAAGAGTACTTGCCGGACTTGGTGGATATCACCATCTGTATATTGAGCTTGTTCTCTTAACGTTCTATAAGGCCCTTCCCCCATTAATTTATCTTTTATAGGTCCCAGAAGATTTTGAGTTTCATTTTTTCTCGCTTGTTTCCTAGCTTTATCCTCCCACCAGCTCTTTAATTGTAACCATTGAGATCCTTCTAAAACTGTTTGAGCTAAAGCTTCCCAATCCAAGGGGATTAGTAATCTAGATGTTCCTAAATTTTCAAGCATCCCCAACACATAAGGTGATTGAGGACCATACTGAGATACAGCAGATTTGAGGTCCTTTATAAATTTATACTCTATTGATGCATATTGTATATCAACCATTTGAGGATTTTGAGGATTTTGTTGTCTTAGGATTGGGAAAAATTGAGGGGGATCTATAAATCCACCAAGGGGTGCTGTAAGATTATCATCATTGTTAGCGAAATTTGCAGGAGGAGACGGACGCTCGAACTGTCGTATAGGAAAAGGAAAGAGGTTTATTGAATTACCAAAGAAACACGTGGAGGGGATGGGGACAAACCGCGGGGAACGGATGGGAGCTGGAGCACGTGGGAGCGGAGAGCAGGAACAGAGAGCGAGTTCAGTCCGGGGCTGGCTTAAATAGAGTAGGGGCCATAAAACCCCTTGGAGTGAGTCCTTGTCCTATAGGCCAGTAGAGGTCATGGGGGGGAGGTAGTGGTAGTGGACAAGGGACTTGCTGGTCAGGTTTTTTTGGTCACGCTGAGGATCCCGGGAGCTGTAGTTTTTCACAAGGTACCTGGGGAGGTGTGGCCTTCTGCCTGGGAGGCGCGGGCCTTCTGCCTAGAACCAACATTCCCCCCTTTTTGATTTCTTAGGAAGTGGGGCATCGTGTTTCGATCTGGCTGCTTCGGAGCTGAAATGGGGCGACGTGGGGTAGTTTTGGGGGGAGGGAGGAATGTGGGCAGGCAGGTCAGGCTTGAGGGTTAAAAAAATTCCCAGGAGGCAGGCACCATAAAGATGGATCTCTGCAGGAGTGAATTGGATGAAGGTTCCTTGAAGCCATAAATCGGTGAGGGTGTTAAACCAGGCTTCTGCAGAGGTCACCAGGGGAATCAACCAACTATCCTCTTGGAGAGCATGTAGGAATTGTAGGCATCTCGAGTTTACAGGTGGCATCTTAACACTATTATGGAAACAACAAAGAAAAGAAGGTGAGAGGGATGATTGTCTGGCTGCTTATTCCACGGGCAGGACTTACAGCAAAAAAAAAAAAAAAAAAAAAAAAAAAAAAAAACCAATCGAGGGAGTCAGGATGTAGCTGATCTCTCTAGAGATTGGCAACTCTGTCCGAGGTGCAGGGAAGTCATCTTTGGTTGGAAGGTCATCTGTGGTTGTTAGCAGTTGATAATCCCTGAGGAGAAGCTGGTTAACGGTTTGGTTAGAAATATGAGAAATATGATTTTGAAGGCATCGTATGAGGCAAGGAACTATCATGAGGACAAGACATATAGTTATAAGTGGGCCTAGGAGAGGGAGGACCCAGGGGGCCACCCCTTTCCATAGCTCCCATGAGGATCTCTGCTGCCACCGGATCTTCTTGTCCCCTAAACCTTGCACTATCTCTTTTAAGTGTTGTACATTGTGGTCAACTTTGCCTGACTGGTTGACATAATAGCAGCATTCCTCACCCAGGAAAATACAGGTACCCCTTTTTCTGCTGTGATGAGGTCCAAAGCTCGCCTGTTTTGGAGCACAACCTCCGCTAGTGATGAGAGTTGTTGCTGGAGGGCCTGGATGGAGTAGGCGGAGGCTTCAGCTGTGGTGGCGAGCTTATCTGTGAGGTCAGAGAGCTCCTGTTCAAAGGATTGGGCCATTACAAGTGAATGAGCCAGTCCTCCAACTGAGAGGCCTGTGGAGGCAATCGCGGTGACTAGGCTAACACCCACTAAGGCTGCCAGAGTGGCCGCTCACTTAGAGCGCCCCCCTTGAGACTGTAGGGAGGAAAGAAGGTCCTCAACTTCAGCCTCTGTATATAGAGTCAAGCCTGGAATTAAGACAACAGGATAGCAGGGACCTGGGGTTTTTAGCATCAATGCATCGGAACACGTGGGTGGAGCACCAAAACAGGAGAGGGGAAGAGAGAGTCAAATCACCCGTTATGGGATGCCAGGTGCGTTCTGGGCAAGAGTCTTTGGCGGCAGGCCCAACAAGAAGTAACATTAAGGAATTGGGGGATAGTCGGAAGTGGGAGAGAGAGAGAGGATTGATTGTGGCATGAGGAGGTTGGGGTGACATTGGCTCGAACTGGGACCGGGACTAATAAAGACTTGCGAAGCGGAGCACAGAGGAAACAGGCTGAAGCGTTAAAGGTGGAATAGCTTGCTAATAAGGAAAGAGATAAAGAGAGAATGGAGTCCCAGGAGAAGGAGAGAGAGTCATTTAAGTTTCGAAGATGGGTTCGAGTCTGCTGTCTGGTGGCACTAAGTTTCTCGAAAGCCCTGACAGCAGAAGAGTCTTTTATAGTTTTTTCTATAATGATTTTCCCTCGACCATGGATCCAATTGCGATTAGCAAACCCTACTGCAGCAATACGACTCTGCCAGGAAAAAGGTCAGTAATCTTGAAGGTTACATTATTATTGTACTTCCAGGATTGGAGTTGGGATGGCATGATTCCCCAGGAGTTTGTTGTTCCCATAACAGGATGGGACCAATGATATTTACAGCTCCAGGATGGACATCCAACCCATCCATTAGGGTCGTTATTGCACCAATTTTCTGTCTGGTCCTCTTTAAAACAAAGATACTTTGGTAATTTTGACATGTCAGGAAAACATCGGTGAGTACATGTGGAAACTGCATCAAAAGTAAGCAGAATGGAGAGGGACAATTATCAAAAGGGCAGGATGATTGATTGAGAAGGCGTTTTTTTGCCCATCATTATCTAGTTGCCAAACCTCGAAAAAGTAACGGCATGGAGGAGCAGAGCAATAGGACACAGCACCTGCAGGGACAAATGGAAAGAGAGCCAGGGATAGAATGAAAATTTTGGAAAGGGTCATTTTAGATCAGTATTAGGAACATGAGAGAAGCGGATCTTCAGGGGATCGGTGGGAAGGGGGGAGCAGGTATACTGAGGTAGTTGTTTGTCGTCTTTTGTAGATCCTCAGTTGGTTGAGCAGCTGGTTTTAGTCTGGAAATATGAATCCAAGAAGTCAAATTTCCTGAAGTTTCACGAAGCTTAGCAGCCGTGGGTGTGCACAGCACAACCTGGAAAGGGCCTGTCCACTTCGGGGCAAGGGAGGTTGCTCCTGTGTCCTGGGGAGGGGAGAAATATACCCAAGAACCAGGTGTCAATGGAAATGAAGTAGTGAGTCTATTTGGGTCAGGCAGAATGAAATCTTGGCACTTCCACAACTGATGTCTAATGAAGGACAAGATGGGAAGAGAAAGATCTTTGGGTAGGGGTCCCTGAGTTGGGGAAACTCCGGGTGGAAGGGCTGGTTGCCCAAACATAACCTCAAAAGGGGATAGTAAGGAGGGCTTTTTTGGGAGGACTCTGAGCCTAAAGAGGGCAAGAGGGAGTAACTTGACCCAGTCTAAGTGGAGTTCTAGGGAGAGTTTAGTCAGGACATCCTTAAGAGTCCTATTAGTCCTCTCTACCTTCCCTGAGGACTTGGGGGTGATATGGGATGTGAAAATACCAAGGGATATTAAGGGAAGTAGAAACACTCTGGGTAACCTGGGAAAACAAATTCAGGCCCGTTATCAGACTGGATGGACGTGGGCAATCCGAAACGGGGAAGGATTTCTGAGACTAGAATGGAGGCTACTGTGGAGGCCCTTTTATTGGAAGTAGGGAAGGCCTCCACCCATCCAGAGAAGGTGTCTACGAAAACCAGGAGATATTTGTGTCTCCGGGCAACTGGCATGTTGGTGAAGTCTATCTGCCAATCAGCTCCTGGAAGCTGGCCTCGAGCTTGGTGAGAGGGAAATGTCCCTGGTTTAAGGGGAGTATATGGGTTGGTGCGCTGACATGCAGTGCACGCTGAGGTGAGCTGATGGAGAAACTGTGGGTCTTCCGGAGTCAGGGTGAGGAAGGAGGTAGCGAAAGTCTTGAGGGCCTGAGGGTTAGGATGGAAAAGGGAATGGAGATAGGATAGGATTGATTGTGTGGAAGGGGATGTGGGGGTCTGGGTAGTAGGTAGGACCGGGAGCCAGAAGAGAAGGAGAAGATAGTGCTGCTTCCCTTGCTGCCCTGTCGGCCTTCGTGTTTCCCTGAACTATGGGAGAGTCTCCACTTTGGTGTGAAGGACAATGGGAAATCCCTATTAGCTTGGGCAGGAGAGAGACTTGCAAAAGTTTTGATATTAATTTAGAATTAGTAACTGCAGAACCTTTTGTGGTCAGGAGCCCTCGCTCTTTCCATACTGCTGAATGGGAAAGCAAAATATGGTAGACATATTTTGAGTCTGTGTAAAGGGTGAGGTTTTGATCAGCAGCTAATTCAAAGGCACGAATGACAGCTATTAATTCAGCCCGTTGGTTTGTGGTGTTGGGGGGTAGGGGTGCTGCCTCAATAACCTCTGATAGGGAAACGATAGCGTATCCAGCAAAACGTTGCCCATCCCTAAAGAAAGAGCTGCCATCTGTGAACCAAATTAAGGAAGGATCAGGAAGTGGTCCCTCTTTAATATGGGAGGGATGGGGGATTAATTCTCGAGTGTCTCTATACAATCATGTTCTGGGGGCTCTAAGGAGACTGGGAGAAGGGAAGCTGGGTGTAAAAGAGGAGCAGGGTTGGAAGGTGAATGAGGAGTCATGCAAAAAGGAAACAAGGAGAGAAAGAACGCGACAGGGTGGGAGAGTTTGAAGGCTCTTATAGGTTAGTAAGTCTTTTAAATGATGAGGAGAGGCAACAGTAACCTGGGCACCAAGGTCAACTTTTTCGATTCCTGCAGAAGTAGGTAAGCAGCAGCCAAAGCCCTAAGGCAGGGGGCCCATCCACGAATGGTGGGGTCAAGTGTTTAGAGAGGTAGGCAACTGGAGCAAAGGTGGTGGCTTTGTATTGGCCTAGAACAGCAAGAGCCAAACCCTTGGTTTCATGGACATAAAGGGTAAATGGCTGAAGAAGGTCTGGGAGGTGAAGGGCTGGGGCCTGTGACAGTGCCTGCTGCAAATGTTTAAACTTGGCCTGAATGTTGTCAGGAAGGAATTTTCCCTCAATCTCCTTAGCTGCCTCATATAGGGGCTTTGCATAAAGAGAGAAATTAGGAATCCAGGCACGGAAATATCCTGCTAGCCCTAGGAAAGAGAGAATCTCTTCCTTTGTCTTGGGGCATGGGAGCTCCTTGATGAGGGCTTTTCTGTCCACAGTAATGGCCTTTGATTTGTGGGAAATCTGAACTCCCAAATATACTACCTGGGTCTGGGCAAGCTGTACCTTAGACGAGGAGACACGATACCCACGAGAAGCAAGAAAATTTAAAAGGGTGTAAGCTGTGAAGAGGGAAGGGCTGCAGAGGAGGAGGTCATCTACATATTGTAAGAGAGTGGAATTAGGGAATTTCGGATCTTTGAGGTCTGCAGCCAATGTCTGACCAAAGATGTGGGGGCTGTCTCGAAAACCCTGAGGGAGGACTGTCCAGGTCAACTGTTGGGAAACACCGGGTATCTGGATCTGTCCAAGTAAAGGCAAAGAGGTCTTGAGATTCTGGGGCTAAGGGTACAGTGAAGAAGGCATCTTTCAGGTCAATTACTGAGAAATGGGTGGATAAGGAAGGAATTAGGGAAAGAATAGTATAAGGATTTGGGACCACGGGGTGTATAGGCCTGACAGCCTCGTTGATGAGACGAAGATCTTGGACTAGCCGATAGGACCCGTTGGACTTCTGAACTGCCAATATAGGGGTGTTATAAGGAGAATGGGTGGGTCTGAGAAAGCGTTTCCGCAAAAGATCTGAGATGATGGGTTGAAGACCTCTGAGGCTCGCGGCTGGAAGTGGATATTGGGCTTTATTGGGGAAACGTTGGGGATCTTTAAGGTAGATTTGTACGGGGTCACACTGCGCAAGGGAGGGAGTCTGAGTATCCCAGACTTTGGGGTCCACTAAATTGGCGAGGACAGGGTAATGAAAGGTTTCTGTGTCGATAGAAGGTTGGGGGGTTTCTGCCTCGGTAGGGGGCTGAGGGGATCTTACATCACTAGGGGGCGATGGGGTTTCCTCATCAGCATCAGTAAGGGGTGATGGGTCAGTGGCCTTTGAAACGGTAAGAAGAAAAATGGGGGAGGAGCAAGACAAAGCAAGACGAACCAGGAAGCATAACTGAGCTAGGCAGATTGGAGAACATGATTGAGGCCTGGAATTTGGCCACTATGTCCCTGCCCAATAGGGGCACAGGACACTGAGGCATTACCAGAAACTGGTGGGTGAAGGGATGGTGGTGAAGACAGCAAGACAGCATAGGAGTCTTGCGGGGGCGAATAGCATTTCCCTCTACCCCGACAATAGGGGATGGTGCTATGGTGGTGGGGCCCCAAAACTCCCTCAAGACTGAGGTGGCTCCTGTATCTAGCAGGAAATTTACGGGGCGTCCATCAACGAGGAGAGTAACCCTGGGCTCCTTCAATGCGATGTCAACGGTCAGGAAAGGAGCCCCTGGGCCCTTCAGTCTTCCGTGGCCAGTGCCAGCAGGCTGGGGTTTGTGACGGGTCCAGCCCCCCTGCGGGAGCTGGGGCAGTCAATGCCCCAATGGCCCATCTTGGAACACTTTGGGCACGGGCGCCTAGGGGGCTTGGGATTAGGGCATTCTCTAGCCCAGTGTCCATCTTTCCCGCACCTAAAGCAAGGCCCTGGGGGTTCCTCCTGTGTGGACTTATATGCCCCTTTTCTTGAGGCCTGAGCTTCAGGGCCCTAAGGGCCTGAGCTAACATTTGAAACCTTGATCGCTCAGCCTTTTCCTGCTTTAGAAACCTGCGATGTTCAGCGTCTTCTTCACGGTTATGATAGACTTTAAAAGCCGTGGCCAAAATCTCAGTCTGGGGGGTCACAGGGCCCAATTCTAAGTTCCTTAACTTAGCTCGAATGTTGGGGGTAGCTCTGAGACAGGAAATATGTCATAAGGACTTGACGGCCCCCCTGGGACTCAGGATCTAAGTTTGTGTATTTTTGAAGGGCCTTCGTGAGCCGATCTAAAAATTCAGAGGGGGGTCTCTTCTCTCTTTTGAATAATGTCCTGTAGCTTATCAAAATTAACAGGTTTTCTGAGCTGCTCGTTTCAGACCATCTACTATACACATTAAAAACTGGTCCTTAAGACCACGTCCCCTGGAGCATTGTAATCCCAGTGCGGGTCTCTGTCTGGCACCGCCTCAGGACCTATGGGGAAATTTGGGTTCATTCTGTGAGTCTCATCTGCATATGCTCTGGCTTGCTCCCAGACTCGCCTACGCTCTTCAGGGAGTAAAGTATTTGACAAAATAAAGTATGTGTCATGAAATGTAAGGCTATATGCTTGAGTGACCCACTGGAATTCTTTTATGTACGTCGTAGGGTCTGTTGTAAAAGAACCCAAGTGGAACTCAATTTTGGAAAGATCAGACATGGAGAACGGGATGTGGACCCTTACAATTCCCTCCGTCCCAGCTACCTCCCTTAACGGCGCGATTATCTGAGCTGCCTGTTTTCTCGAGCGCGTCATAGGAGGACTGAACTGTGGAGGCGGTAGAGTGGTAGGCGGGTCTGGGAGGGATGGGGCTGGAACAGCTAGGGCCGGGAGTTGTACGGGAGACGCTGGGGGAGAAACGCGGGCCACGCAATGTTCTCCCGGAGCCGTTGGGGAAAAGAACCGAGGAGGGGGCCAGAGCCTGGGGCACCGCGTCTGGTAAGAGACGAGTCTCAGAATCTAAGGGAGTACGGACCAGAGTCTGGGACTGAGGCAGCTGCGCTCGGCGACGGCTGCATGGCTGGAGAGGGCGGGGGAGCTGCGGCTGGAGACGACTTGGAACCGAGCGGCGGGAGCTGAGTGGGCGGAGATGACGGCGGAAGCAGCGCGGAGCTGGGAACCGGAAATTGACGAGGGCGGGGGGTAGCGGCGGGAGTGGCGCCGGGAATGACGTGAACAGAGAAGGCCGGTCTACAGAGGGGGGTGGTTCTGACAGAGCGGAAGGCGGGGGCGGGGCGAAGGATGAAGACAACAGAGGGGGAGGATCTAAGCTCGGAAGCCCGCCAATTTCAAAATCTAAAGCCTGAGCTGGGGGAGGGGAAACGTTCTGGAGCAGCCTCCGAGGCTGCCGGTATGGGGGAGGTGGAGACTCTAATCCTGGATCGAAATCGGGGTCAATGGAAGATGGGGGGGAATCTGGAAGCCTATAGGCGAGAAATACCGTCTCGGGATTGCACCTGGTGCACAAAGAAGGATTTTGAACGTAGGAGGAAGAAGGCATCGACATATGGCAATTCCGTCCATCTCTTTGTTTGTTGACAAAAGCTGGAGAGTTCCCGTAAAAGCCGGGAATCCAGGGATCCTGACTCTGGCCACTTATTGGATAGCGGGTAAGAAGGCCAAATTTTTGTACATAGCTTTATTTAATTTGTTTTTGTTAATTTGGGGTTTTAAGCCTAAACGTCCTCGATTTCTTAGGAGACAGTTGAGAGGCGTGTTGGCTTGAGCTGATAGGGAAGTTCCCATATTTCCCGTTAACGGGGAGGGGCTGATGCAATACTTTGGAAGGCGTCCCTTCCAAAGTATGAATCAGAGTAAGATCCAAGTTCGCTCTCCAGTCATCAGCAGGTGAGATGAGCCTTGGGACACCTAACCACCTTCCGTCCCGGACGGCAGGTTTAAAGATGCCGGGGAGCTGTGAGCTTTACTCCATGGAGGTTTTTGGATTTTTTTTTTTTCCGTTCTGAACGGAAAAAAAACGGAAGCTCAAGCCCGGAGTGCGGAGGGGAACTTTCCTAGAAAGCTGAGAGCCGTAGTCTTACAGCTGGGAATTTTTAAAGCGGGCGGATAAAGGTGGGGGAGGGGGGAAGAGTTCCCGGGGTCCACCGTCACCCTGAAGGCTTGGGTGGGGTGTGGTCCCCCCTGCAAAGGCCGCGGGCGAGATTGCCGGACACTCGAAGGTCAATTCTCGCCACGCAGTGGCCAAACAGGTTTAGGAACTCGGGGTGGATGGGGGCTTACCGTAGTCCAGCAATGGTGTAGAAAGGTGGACAGACAAACGGAGACGTGTGGTGGACGCTCATCTCCTTCCTGGCCAATGCACCAAATGTTAGCGAAATTTGCAGGAGGAGACGGACGCTCGAACTGTCGTATAGGAAAAGGAAAGAGGTTTATTGAATTACCAAAGAAACACGTGGAGGGGATGGGGACAAACCGCGGGGATGGACGGGAGCTGGAGCACGCGGGAGAGCGGAGAGCAGGAACAGAGAGCGGGGAACAGAGAGCGAGTTCAGTCCGGGGCTGGCTTAAATAGAGTAGGGGCCATAAAACCCCCTTGGAGTGAGTCCTTGTCCTATGGGCCAGCAGAGGTCATGGGGGGGAGGTAGTGGTAGTGGACAAGGGACTTGCTGGTCAGGTTTTTTGGTCACGCTGAGGATCCCGGGAGCTGTAGTTTTTCACAAGGTACCTGGGGAGGTGTGGCCTTCTGCCTGGGAGGCGCAGCCTTCTGCCTAGAACCAACAATCATCATATAATGTTGTAAGAGGAATTGTAAAATGCTGATTTTTTTTTTTTTTTTTTTTGGTACTGGGGATTGAACTCATGGGCACTTGACCACTGGGCCACATCCCCAGCCCTTTTTTGTATTTTATTAGAAGCAGGGTCTCACTGAGTTACTAAGTGCCTGGCCATTGCTGAGGCTGGCTTTGAACTCGCGATCCTCCTGCCTCAGCCTCCCAAAGTACTGGGATTACAGGCGTGCGCCACCACGCCCGGCTTAAAATGCTGATTTTTAAGTCCCACAAATCAGTCTTTGATTTGGTTATAGGAAAAAGAGAGGCTCGAGGAGCAGCAGTAGGTTTTGGAGATGATTTATGCTTTTTTAATTTCATCTGTTTTTTAAAGATATTCATCATTTCTTCTACTTCTAAATCATTATCAGACTCGCTAATATCATTCTTATATTCTGATTCTGAGGATGTACTCCCATCAGACTTAGGGGGTTCACCTACAGAGTTATGAACCCCTTCCTTAGTTTCAACTTTTTCACCAGACATTTTGTCTTCTCCTTTTATATGACTCTGTGTCTCCTTATCACTGTTAGTTTCTAAACAACTGTAAAGTTTGAGTAATAGCACTGCAAAGCATCCATTCTTTTACAGATATAACATTACCAGATTGATGTTGCTTCCACAACTCTTTTAGGATAAGTTTCCATTCCCTTAAGTTTAATTGTACTTTAGTTTGATACTGAAACCAATAACAATGACTCTCAATTGTCTGAAATAATTTTTTAAATCTTTTTTGAGAGGTCTTTACCTCTATAGAATGTAATAACCCCTGTAGTAACTCTAGATATTGAGTTTTCAATGATTGGGAATTCCCCATTATAATGCCAAAAGGTCCCCCGTCCTTGGGGCGTTAACCCTTTTGGTGCAGAAACTGCATGAATGGCATTCCTTAAAATAATGCGGGAAGGTCCCCGTCCTTGGGGCATTAACCCTTTTGGTGCAGAAACTGTATGAATTGGAATTCCTTAAAATAATGCGGGAAGGTCCCCCGTCCTTGGGGCATTAACCCTTTTGGTGCAGAAACTGCATGAATTGGAATTCCTTAAGTTAATGCCGGAAGGTCCCCCGTCCTTGGGGCGTTAACCCTTTCGGTGTAGAAACTGCATAAATGGAATTCCTTAAGATAATTTTAGAATTTTTAATAATTATCCCGAAAGTCCCCCTATCCTAATTTATAACCCGGGGGCTTACCCTTTCGGTGCTGATCCTGCCAACTACGCCAGATGTTGTAGGTCAGACTCCAACACAGGATCAGCATGCAGTGTTTTTTTTATTATCTTTCTCTCAGCCTTTTTATACATATCCAGACAAAGAAGGCAATTAGCCATCAGCAAACATTAACAGACAATGAAGGCAAATAGCCAGTAGCAATGAGGAACACAAATTTGCGAATCAGCAATCAGCCAGATAAACTTTCCTAAAGATATCTTAAACTAGTTAGGGCCAGAACACTTTGAGCTACTCTTCTTTTTCAATATAGAAGAAACAAGAAAGAAACACCCTCGTTTGCAAGCAATGTTTCTTTTACTATCTATTCTATGGAGTGATGAGCGCCTTGTTTGTGAGAACGCTTGCACCCATTACTTCTGATAAACTACTTGTTTCTTCTCTATCTGTTCTATACCTCTCGGCAGAACGTTCCGTTTGCAGACATGCCCACCAAGGACAACAAGGCCTCGTTTGCAAAGAAATCTTGTTGTCATTCTTCTGATTCTCTACAATTTGTAGCAAGTATTATAAACCCTGACTCAAAAGCCAACGAGAACAGGGTGTGGTGATGCACGCCTGTAATCCCAGGGGCTTGGGAGGCTGAGGGCAGGAGACTCGTGAGTTCAAAGCCAGCCTCAGTAATTTAAGCGAAGCCCTAAGTAACTCAGTGAGACCCTGTCTCAGAATAAAATACAAAAGAGGGCTGGGGATGTGGCTATGTGGCTAAGCACCCCAAGTTCACTCACCAGTACCAAAAAGAAAAGAAAAGGAAAGAAAGAAAAAAGAACAGCCAATGAGAGTGTCTGGGGTTGTGGCTCGGTGGTGGCGTGTTTGCCTGCCCCATGCGGGTCACTGGGTTTGATCCTCAGCACCACATAAAGATAAATAAATAAAGGTATTGTTAAGTCCATCTACAAAAAATAAAAAAAGTCTAATGAGAATGGAGAATTCCAACTCGTCCTCCAAGCAAGCACATTCCAGAACCTGCTGTGTGGTCCATGACAGGTGGTAACGCTTGGTGTTACACAAGTGTGAGTCAGCTCAAGCTGGAGGCCTCTTACACTCTTGTTGATTTTTTATTTTTGTATGTGTTAGAAAATTGGCTGAACATAGTTAACTTAGCCGGGGGAACACCATGTTAGTGAAATAAAAGGGTTTATTGGGGTGCCACGTGGGCAAGGGTGGGGGGGTAGGGAAGGGAATGGACGCAGTAGTTTGGAGTTCCTTTTGTTCCCTCACAGGCAGACTCTGGAACAAGAACCAAATACTGGTCTTCTTGGCCCTTTTTTGATTAATTTAAAAGTTTTGATCTTAGCCATCCAGTAAGCTAATCTTAAATTGAGAACATTGGGTTTTAATTTTAATGTTTATAAACTTACAGTAGTCGGGGTCTGTGGTACCTATCTGTCTTGATGGTTTTTGAAGGTCAGGTGTTTAAGTTTTGAAGTTGATTTCTATTAAAGAAAGGCTGAGAGCATTTAGCTGACAAAATATTACAATTACATTGATGTTTCCATAAATCAAGTTTAGCTCCTAAAGAGAGAAACATGATATTCTGAAATAATTGTTGTTCAACCATAGCTATACAATTTTCAATTCCTTTTAAGATTACTTGCTCAAAAGAAACAAAATTAATAACACAACATTATAGATAAATTAATGTTTTAAGAAATCTTTGTCTTCTTATCACATAGATAATATATTACCATTTAACCTTAGGGGGGAAAAACTTTACATAGTTTTTGCTGATTGTTTCACACACTTATTCAACCAACTTACACAGGCCTTTACATCACTTACATAAACCCTCTTATTTACTTCACTATAAGACATTCTTATCTTGAAACATTTCTTTTTCCTTCTATTGAGTATGGTTTCCACACCTATAACTTTCTAATTTATTTCTCTCATGTGTTAACTCCTTTCTTGTTCATCCTTTGAAACAATCCTTATAATTTTAATTCAGACAAATTATTTTATCTTAATAAAAATATTTTGTTATTTATAGTACTCTCAGCTGGAATAGAAACCTTTGAGACTCTGCATACATAGCAATCTTTTATAAACCTTTGTATATAAAATTACACACATCTGATATTTAACAGTTAGTATTTTAACCTTGTAAATTAATTAGACGTTTAACAAACAAAGTTTAGTTACAAATGAATAATCTCATGTGTCAACATATGAAACTGAACAGTATCAGTCATTTTCTTTGCTGAAGAGAAGTCCTGGAAAAAACTTGCGAATTAAGTTTGAAGTTTGAAGGTACCTTTATTTATTGTGCACTTTGGAAGGGGAAGCGAGGAGCTAAAGAGGCAAAGGTGATTTTAGCAGGGGCTGAAAAAGAGCGGATTGATTGAATTTCCCATTCTGAATGGGAAACTGAGGGACTGTGTCTTACGTGAATGAGAAAGAGAGAGAGAGCAGAGGACAGAGGGAGTAAATGGTGAAGGATAAGGCCAGCTGCACTAAGCCAGTGCCTGCTTGGAACGGAATGGCGGGGTCTGGTTCATCGGAGCCAGATCAACTTAAGGGGAGGATTTAGGGAGAACCGAGCAGGCGGCTCTGGGAGGCTGGGGGGAGGGTTAGAGTTTCGCGGTTTGCCATCGGTGCTGCTATAAGGCAGGGCAAGGACTGGCCCGCCGGGCTTGGAAGGCAGTCGGAGGGAATCACGTAGGTTGGAATAGAAGACGGCGGAGACAGACTTGGGCGGAAGAACACGGCGGATCTGAGGAAGGGGGAGGGAGCTAAGTAGCAGAAACCGGTTGATCGGAGTGGGGGAAAGAGGGCTGGCCATGAGGCTGAGAAGTTGTGATGTTGAAAACAAAGGAAAAGTGCACCCATGTTGTTGGCTGTGGGGGGGATTTGGCCTTGCGCGCGAAGAAACGCTCGGCTATCAGAGGGTGGAAACGGGTTGTCAGGTGCCAGATGTAAGAGAGCAGAGGGCTGCAGCGGTGGTCGCCATTCGCTGGTGGGGAAGCAGGGGGGAAGCGCACAGAGTTAAGGATGGACTGGAGCCCGCGAGAAAATTTTGCGTTTTGAATAAAGAATTGCCTGCTTTTTCGAACTGGTCAGGGGAGGTCTGAACGCGGGGGGGGGGACAGAGTATCAAGCAGGTCTGGGAGGGAAGGTACGGGAACGGCTGGGGGCCGGGAGTAATTCTCTCCCAGCGCTGCTGCCGGGCCATTGGGGACGAAATAAGGAATGTGTGGCGGAAGCGGCCAGCAGCAGCGGCGGCAGCAGTGGTGGCTGTGGCTGCGGCGGGCCCAGCGAGGGGAGGGGGAAGGGCGCGGGCCTACCACGCGGCCCAGACTTGTTGACCTGGAGTGGACCAGGACGGACGTGCGCGGGAGAGTGGGACATGCATGGGAGCGAAACGAGGGGCGGGCGCGGCCAGAGAAGCGCGCGAACTCGCAGGGGGGTCAGAGTGGACTGGAGGGCAAGTGGAGAGGCGTAAAGACGCGCTGGGGGGGTGCAAATGGAGAAGCGGGCGGGCTGGTTAAAAGCCCTAGAACTGGAGGGAGGCTTACGACCGATGAAAAGCTGTTACCAGGAAACTTTGTTAATGTTAGAAAAATTGGCTGAACATAGTTAACTTAGCCGGGGGGGAACACTGTGTTAGTGAAATAAAAGGGTTTATTGGGGTGCCACATGGGTAAGGGTAGGGGGGTAGGGAAGGAATGGACGGGAGTAGGGGCAAGCAGGAACAGAGAGCAGGAACAGAGAGTGATTTTAGTCTGGGGCTGGCTTTAAATAGAGTAGGGGTCATAAAACCCCCTTGGAGTGAGTCCTTGCCCTATAGGCTATCAGAGGTCGGGGGGTGGGTTAGTTAGTGGACAGGGCATTTGCTGGTCAGGTTTTCTGGTCATGCTGAGGATCTTGGGAGGTGTGTTTTTTAACAAAGCACCTGGGGAGGTGTGGCCTCCTGCCTGGGAGGCGCGGCCTCCTGCCTGGAATCCAAACAGTATGTGAACTTCAGTATTCATTTAAACCAAAAAGCTGTAGATTTGAACAGGAGAGGAAAATGAGATTTATTTTAAAGATAGTCATCTTCTGAAAAACAGCCAAAAAATCACAGGTGCTGTTGTGACACCCCGCTACAGAAAAGTGGGTAGGAGGAGCCCAGAGACCTCAGCCGACTCCGGGAGGTCTGCACACACTTTAGACGACTGAATCTAAGCTTCATTGTCTGAACGTGTACCAAAGTCCACACCAAAACAGCTTTTTGAAGCTGAAAGCTCTCAGCCCAAATTGAGAGAGCTAGCAAAGTGGAATGTGTGCCATCTTGTGTCCCTCTGGGAAGACAGCAGTCTCTGCTGGAGAAGCCAGAGAGATGACGAGAATCTGTCACTTAGCATCCAGGGGTCAGAGACTCAGGCCCCCACCAGCTCCAACGGGGTGGAGAAAAAAGGAAAGGCATATGCCACAGGGTGAGTGCTGGGCTGTGGCCCTGGAGGAGTGAGTCTCCACAACAGTTGCAGACAGGCCCATTCCACCACTGTCCTCATCTTCCTCCTGCTCATCCGGAATGGGCATCCCCCTGTTGGGTCTTCATGAGTGCTGATACCGAGGCCATAACCCACAGCCTGGGGGGGCTGAAGAGCTGTGGTTCAGTGTCAGTGCCTGCAGGCCTCCTTTGGGTAAATCCTGTTGGTCATGCCCTTGACAGACAGGGGTTCTCAGTGTTCAGAAACTCCAAAGAGAATGGATTTGCTTCTTCAAGTTCTTCCTGGTTGTCATCTCCAAAATGTGTCTTGCAGGCTCCTGATGGAAATTTCTTAGTGAATTTTCCCTTTTCCTAGCCAAAATCAATGGGAATGATGCAGCGCCAGGCCTAGGACGTGGGGCGCGTAGCCTGGCCGTCTCGGGAGGCGGTTGGTCCCAGGCCATCCTTTTGTCTAGTTTTAAGAGTTCCCACCTACATCTCTCCGCTCAGACTCCTTTCTTCGTCTGCGCACCGCGTGTCTGTGTGTGCCTGAAAGCCTTGCCCTGCGGAGGGGCATGTGCTCATGTGCTGCAGGCTTGGTCCCGGCCGGGGGTTGCTATGGGAGGTGGTGGGACTTTAGGAGGTGGCACCA